>OX638133.1:58590141-59190141 GCA_951804985.1 Dryomyza anilis | reverse complement strand
AAGCTGGCAGTGTTACACATCGCAGTGGCACAATTGGATTCACTGGTTTAATCTTCTCGGCACGTCGTGGATTTTATAAGAAGTTCCTGTACACACCCACCGGTGCAGGTGCTGTTGCAGCTGTCTGTTATCTCACAGAAGCGAGAATCTAATGTAGAACATACTTTAATTCCATTTAATATTCGGTATTATAACATTATATGCGTGTTCTTTTATATTTAAACCTTTAATAAAGAAAATATATGCGCTTGAATTCAAGTGTAATTTGAAAAATTGCTATAATAAATAACTGAAACAGAAATATGTTAAAAAAAGACAGATATAAATATACTATAATGTGTTTGACGGAAAACAAAATAATCAAAATCGGCTGCCAATCTGTTCTGATTTTCACAAACATAAATGTATATCTTGGTAGGACAATATTGTGGTGCAGGCACTCAGGACAACATTCAATAAATTAAATCCCTGCAGAATATCAATAGTTAAATGTGCAGCATACGCACTTTATTGGCCGATGCCTTTGAATGACATTAAAACTTAACTCGTGGATAACTCGGGGTAAATGGAATCTGAAAACACCTAGGAAGCATGGTCAGAGTTCTGATTTTATGAATAAAATAGCACAATGAAAGAAGCTATTTCGTAAATGCATTAAAAGTAACGAAAAAAAATGTTTTTTTTATTTTAATGCGAACAGCATGATAACTTGGTTTTTGAAATCCAGTATTTAATGACGAACTCCTTAAATATATGTGCACCAATATCATGTGCGAAATCGGATGAAAATATTTTGAATTCAAATTTGTTTAAATTAATTTGAAACTTCAAAACGTATTTTTTTTAATTGTCAATATTTGGCAGACACATTATATTCATAGCAATCTTTTACAAAATTTTATAGAAAGCGATTCGGCGATACAGAAATGTTCAACATGTTGAACTTCTCTGTATCGCCTCCTATAATGCGATACAGTCGAAGTATCACACCCAGGGAAAAAACATAGTAAATCCGTTGTGATTCATATGAAGTCAAATTTAGTTATAGTAAAAACATTATATTCATAGTAATTTTTTAAAATTATCAAATGTTACAAATTTACTATGTGTAATAATGTTTTGTGTTTACAATCTGCTGCATATAAATTTACTATGATTGAGAACATATTTACTTCTGAAACAAATGAATGGAAAGATTGACATTTTAAATTATATCGTATTTATGTATTTATTATATTTAAATAAAATAAAAAAAAAAACAAATTAAATAGCACCTCCTACATTGTGGCGCAGTCTCGCACAACTTTGTGACTGCGCTGTGTCAGCCGCAAACGCAGCAGGTCGATCTGTCGCATTCCTTCCGCTCGCGTGCATTGTTCACGGACTTGGAGCTTCAAACGACCGCAAGGGCCGCCAGCAACATGTTTGCTACAATTACCCAACTCCATGTTTGAAGGAGCCACACCAGGCGCAGACGCTGAGCAAACTTGACGGGAGATTCCGCTGCAATTCAAGGAACAAAAATGCCGATATCGCCTCCCACGACCTGCAAAATACTGGCGCCGTGCTGCTGCATGTTGTACAAATAACAACAGCTACAAAAAGTTATAATAAATTAAAAATATTTAATTTAATTTGTGATAGCATACCCGCAGTCGACCGCCGCTGTTAAAAAATGATGTAAAAAAATGATTGGAAAAATGTTCTCTGTGACAGTTGAAAAAGATTTGACACACAATTTACTATAAATATTAATGATCAATCCAATTCATAGTAAATTTACTAGAAATGTTAACAAATCACAAACTGTTATTGTTCATAGTAAAAGCATATGAAACGTAGTATAATTTTCGATATACTATTTCCCTGGGTGCACTTCTCCTATAAATTTGTAAACTACCTGGTTGTTCACACCTGAAGAATTTTCCGTAAGATTTGTTGCCGTCTCGTTTGGTGTATCTCCTGGCGATACAGCGTATCCTCGGAAGATACAATGTAAATCGGGCATTAAGTTAAAACTTTAATAAATATTGAATGTTGATTTTAAGTTTAGGTAAAGGCTAGATTCAATTGGATAAAAAACTACCAATTTTGCTGGAGGACGCTACAATTACAAAATTATGAACACTTTTCTTCAGTGAAATCTTCGATAACCATGTTCAATATACGTTCGATAATCACTTAACATCCAGGTTTTTGGTTTATTGTGTAGTTGGAAAGCATTTTTTAAAAGGGTCATAGAACATTTTATTTATAGCTTACAATTAAGTTAAAACTCGAAGGAATATTGTATGTCGATTTCAAATTTAGGTACACAGAAAGAAATATTGTACGTATATATAACAATTGATATTAATAGCAAACAAAATCGTATTCCAATTAAAAATATGAATGTATTTACTAATTAATTAATTGTATTTACACATTTTTTAATTAAAATATTAATAGGAATTAATTTAATATAATTGTTTACGTAGAACGTAAACACAATGTGTACGAACACGCCCGCCGGACCCACTCGTTGCAGTGATACTCGCTGCAATGAGCTTTGACGTTTAAAAGTGCAAGATCGGCACTCGTGTCGTTTATAATACACCGAGCGCACTCAATCGACCCGTCTCCGGACATTTGTAATTTTAATTAATATATAAAAAAAAAACCGTCCTCGCGACAAACTCGACCCTTTCGCGACAACAAACAATTAAACATAAACTCTAGAATCAACATATATTCACAACAACAACAGGAAGGAATTTCACAGAACGTCAACGAAGACAGCGAAGGAATTCCATAATTCAACACAACAAATATAGAAGACTCCATATATTCAACTCATACACAGAAAATAAACGGGTTCATAATATTAACGAATGCTGTTCATAGAGGCAAATTCATACGTTTTAATGCAAGATACACTGTGACAATGTGCATTGTCCTGTAACTTGTTTGTGATTTAATTTATCAGTTCATTTTAATGATCAGTTCATTTTCAGTAAGAATCAGTGTTCATAATACGCACAAATAAATTTAATGATTTTTTTCATACTTCAATGAATTATATTCATTGAAATACTGCAGTAGACATTTTTCATGTTCGTTTTTCGTGTTCGTTGCTAGTAGCGTTAGCTGCGCTCTGCTGATATTAATTCGCAGAAAGCTGCGACAAATGTAAGAAGTAATGAAGTGAAATGAAGTGCGAAATTACATTTAATTTATATTATACTATTATATTTAATGTATATATTAATTGAATTTACATTAAAATAATAAAATGAAAAAACTTTCTGAATTCACTTTTGTTTATGATCTCGTTCATTAAAGTATGTATTCGATTCATTGCGACAATGAACTCTCGCATTCAATATAGCTAATGAAATATTCATTGTAATTATGAATATTTGTCATTTTGTTTCATGATCCGTACATTGTAATTCAATGAATTTGTACATTGAAGTATTACCGGAAATTCGTTGTGACAATGAACAATTACATTGGACCAATTTTAACGAAATATTCTTTGTGATAATGTACTTTTTCATTGTAGATATGTACTTTTTTGGTTCAGTGTAAGGTTTGATATCATTACATTTTAAATCCGCCACGCCAACGCGTTCATTACCCGAACATTTGGTCCGATCGAGCAACGGATTGACCCGACCCGCATGAAACAATCAAAATTTGGCATTTAATTTGTTATTGACGCGACCAACATACATATATTTTATATATTTTCTTTACAAATTTGCCAAATTTTTGTTTCATTTGTTTTCAACTAATTACTCGACGCTGCACTCGTTTGTATTATTTGTTTTATTTGCCCATAAAACAAATAAACAAACACTAATACACTCACAGCAAAGAGAGCTGCTGTCAAGTGTATATAGGGTTGCCACGCTGTGCTATAAAAAAAAGTGTTTTGTGGGATTTAAAAAATTGCCCGTGGGAATCAAAGAATCTTCCCGAATTTTCGGAAATTGCCTGCTTAGCAATCTTTAACCCATTTTAACCCACATAAAACATTTTTTAAGCCTTTTCGACCCAAAAATCAATTTTATTGATATTTAATAATTTTTTATTGAAAAATAATTATAAAAAACTACTCGACCCGTTTATTATCAAAAATATTTTTAAAATATTAACCCATCAGGACCCAAAATCATTTTTATTGATTTTTAAATAAAGTCAAAGAATTTTTTACAAAATAATATATAATAATTCATATAAAATATTTTTGATTTTAAACAAATTCACAGCCAAAAGCGTAAAACTGTTCAATAAAATTTTATTTCGACCCGTTTTACCAATAAATAAGGTTTTAAAGTTAACCCATTTTGACCCAAAGATAAAATTTTCAAATTTTGTTGAATTTTATCTAAAAACGAATTGATTTAATACGTTTTTATCGTTCCTTCATTGTGAACAAATAATTTTGATTGCTGTTAACACCCACACCCAAACATAAAAATTATTTATATATTTTTAATAAGTTTTCAGATTTATTTTCTGAAAAACTATTGCGACCCGTGATAACAAAGAACTATAAATGACTGCATTATGACCCTTCAAAATTAGCAAATTGACACCAAGAGCTGGGATCCAATCCTGGTATACTTTTGCTCGACCCATCTCCCCAAGATGGTTCTGGACCCGAATCTTGTGGAGAAAATGTGAATACATATCACATGAATGTTTCTCAGACTCATTGCGCATTTGGACCCACACATAATACAGATCCAAGACCCACATTTGCAAAGCCAACCCAATGGGAATTTGAAGAGGATCTTTGCCCATTATGCAAAGCCCAGCACACTCTCGAGTGCCCGAGATTCATAGCCATGAAAGTGGGTGAAAGACTCGATGGCGTGAGAAAAGTAGGATTGTGCTATAATTGTTTAGCAATCACTCACGGCATTAAAAATGCGAAAAAATGCATCTTTCACTTCTGCATCTGAACCCTGACCCTGACTAAGAATTAAATACACGACCCAGTACAAGTGCCGCGGCTATAACCCAAGCATTTACGACTCAAATACAGTCCACTGACTCTAAACCAGGGGTAGAAACCGGAACTATAAATAGAACGTTTGGCAATCGTTCCGATATTGTTCCGTTCCGGAACAAACGAAAAGCAAAAGTTCCGAGCGCAAACGTTTCAGTCGGAACTTTTGCTCAAAAGTTCCGATCGGCATACAGGCTCACAGGAAGAGATTCACCCAAAAAAGTTCCAATGACGCACCAGGGATGCGTATCTAGGCGCACAAGAACATATTCACCCAAAAAAGTTCCAATGACGCACCAGGATGTGTATCTAGACCCACAGGAACAGATTCCCCCAAAAAGTTCCAATGACGCACCAGGATGCGTATCTAGGCCCACAGGAACAGATTCACCCAAAAAAGTTACAATGACTCACCAGGATCCGTATCTAGGCCCACAGGAAGCGATTCACCCAAAAAAGTTCCAATGACGCACTAGGATCCGTATCTAGGCCCACAGAAACCGATTCACCAGAAAAAGTTCCAATGACGCAGCTGGATGCGTATCTAGGCCCACAGGAAGCGATTCACCCAAAAAAAGTTCCAACGACACACCTAGATGTGAATCCATACCCATTGGAACTTTTAAACAGAAAGAATCAATCGTTCTTCATCGGAACGTTCTTTGTCGGAACGATTCAAACGTTTTTTGTATGCAAAAGTTCCGAGCGGAACTTTTGAGCAAAAGTACCGATTGAAACGTTTGCGCTCGGAACTTTTGCTTTTCGTTCGTTCCGTTCCCAACCCCTGCTCTAAACCCGATCAAGAAAATAACGTAAATATTGCTGGCATGAAAATGATTCTTGGTACGTCATTGGTCAACGTCGAACACAAAGGATACAAATATGTAGCGCGCGCCCTGATTGATCCAGGATCTGAAGCTACATTTGTAACAGAAGAATTAAGTAAGCGGATAGGGCTTGCAACCCGTGCCATACATGCACAAGTAAGTGGTCTTAATCACACATTTACTGCAAACCCATCAAGATCCTGCGAGTTGACGTTGTGTTCTCCAACAGACCCTTACTTTAAAGTTAAAACACACGCACTTGTGTTCAAGACCCTAACCAATGATGTGCCAACCTATGAAATTGACCCGACACTTAGCAGCAATTTGGCTAGCCTTCAATTGGCCGAACCAGAGTTCTACAAAACCAGACCCGTGGATATGATCATTGGGTATGTTCTACAATGTGTTAGAATCGTTGTTAGCGCAGGAGACTGAATTTGGATGGATAGTTTTAGGACCCATTCCTGACAGCACACCGAGAGCCAACAATATTGTGCCAATGTGTGACAAAGTAGAACTTGCTGAGACCCAACCCTCCAACCATTGCTGTGATGACAATCGTGCTGAATTCCAAAATGTGAAGATCGTCAGGCCTAATGAACATTCAATATTTCGACCCATCTCTACCCGCCCTTATTGTCATGGACGACAGTATGGGGCATCGACCCGTCCAAAGGCATGCGAACTTAGCCATCAGAACCATCGCTTGGCGACTTGCTCCAGGTTCAAGGAGAAGAACCTGTATGAGAAATATAACGTAGTGAAGAATTTCCACTACTGTGTGAATTGCTTGGCCCGATCTCACAGCACAGAAAAATGCACCAGCAACAACAGATGTGTCGTGTGTCATGAGAAACACCACTCGAGTCTGCACCCAATTTAACATACATGAATTAAAGCAATTCTCGCGGCCACTGACCCATTGTTGCCTCCGATTAAATAACTAATCAGACCCACTTTTTCAGCCGAAAATAATCATGCGATAAAGTCGGCTAGTTTAGCCAACTTTATCGCATGTTCTTGCCTGACCTACAGTAGTAACTATGCTGGACACTAAAGACCCTATATTTTGCAGTTACTGCAAGGCGGGCATAATGTTTACGTACAACGTAAACACAATGTGTACGAACACGCCCGCCGGACCCACTCGTTGCAGTGATACTCGCTGCAATGAGCTTTGACATTTAAAAGTGCAAGATCGGCACTCGTATCGTTTATAATACACCGAGCGCACTCAATCGACCCGTCTCCGGACATTTGTAATTTTAATTAATATATATGAAAACCCGTCCTCGCGACTAACTCGACCCGGTCAGACCCAGTAGAAGACACCATATATTCAACTCATAAGGTTTGATATCATTACATTTTAAATCCGCCACGCCAACGCGTTCAATACCCGAACAATAATTTCAATACAACTATATCTTTAATAGTATTAACTACTTTTGTTTGTTACCTTTGATTTCTTCATTTTCTTAAATTGCAACACTGTTTTTTCTTCTGGATTTCATTTTGTTTTTTGTTTGTGCGTCTCGTGCGTCGGCGGTTCAGTTTCTTCTAACATTATTTTTTTCTACGTTGCTATTTTAAAACAGGATATTGTATCATTAAATGGCTCAATTTATTTTTGTGTCAAGAATTTGAACAAACAGCTTATGATGCTCATTTTGTTGCATATTGAATCATTAAAAAGCGAATATCAAATTTTATGTTTCACTCAAATAATTGGCCCACCTTTCGAAGTTGACTAACTGACTTCGGTAAAACATTCGTTAGGTTGAAAGAATTTTACAAAGCATATAAAACAGTATAAATACTTATTTAATATTTATTTTATGTTATATATTTAATTAAATTATTTTTATTTTCATATGTTTCTATTCGACAAATATTTTATTTAATTTAACAAATATTTAATTGATCTAATTTCTATCGAATGAAATTTTTAATTGAATTAATTAATTAATGATTTAAAAATTCCCAATAAAAAATATAATATATATAAAAACTTTAATATCAAAATGACAAACAAATTTATTAAAGTTTCTCCAATAAACATATTCACATTATTACGAATATGGAATTCAATACTACTAAAAGTTACATCGGCTGAGTTTCAATTAAAAATGAATTGGATTGATTAACATTTTAATTATATTTAAACACTTTTTTTTCTGTGTGTAAAGCGTAGATTCAATTGGATAAAAAACTACCAGTTTTGCTGGAGGACGCTATGGTTTTCAAGCTTACATTGGCTAAAGTTCTCTTTATCGGCCGAAGTGAAATTTAAAAAAAAAAAAAAATCGCGCTTTATTTTCGCAAAAAAAAAATACCAAAATTAAAAATAAGCGCCGCTCGGACCCGTAGTGACCTTGAAAAATCAAAAACTGGTGCACCCAGTTAAAAGTACATATGGGTACTCAAATGAAAGGTAATTTCCTCACTATTCCAAATGTAATTATTTTTAAGATCCGTCAATCCTAGCGGCCCTACACCAATTTATGTTATATCAATAATATGTATATGTTTTGTGAGCCATTTGTATGTAATAATTGAAGTATATAAGAATGTATAACATTAAGATTTTTAGATATCTAGAGTAGAAATGTACGTGCTGCTGAAAAAAATTAAAAAAATTTCCAAAAAAATCGCGTAATTTTTTTGAAAAAAATTTCGTCTGCGGAGCTTTTCAAGTAATCATCTACAAACATCCCTGCAAAAATTACCAACATTATTACTACAATCTTTAATTACAACTTAAATCACCAAATTTTATTTCAACCAATCAGCATCAAGCTTAAATTAATCTAAAGAGTTGGCTAATTCGCCGCATTCCATTGTCAATATTATATAATCGCTCATTTGCAAAAAGAATACATACAAAAATAATAAAAAAATGTAATTTAAACAAAAAATAAAAAAAAAAGAAATATGCAAAAAAAAATTTCATAAAAAAATATTACATTTTTTAATAACGAAAAAAAAAGGACAAAAAAAAGTAAAAGCTTAAAAATCTTAAGGTTATACATGCACATATACTTCAATTATTTTATACAAGTGGCTCATTGAAATAACATAAATTGGTGAAGGGCCGATATGATCTTAAAAATAATTACAGATTTGGAATAGTGAGGAGATTACCTTTCATTTGAGTACCCATATGTACTTTTCAGTGGGTGCACCAGTTTTTAATTTTCCAAGGTCACCACGGGTCCGAGCGGCGCTTATTTTTAATTTTGTTATTTTTTTTTTGCAAAAATACAGGGGGTGGCAATTTTTTTTTTTTTCGCTTCCGCCGGTAAAGTGAACTTCCCAAGTAGCACAATCTCCTATATAAAAGTGGTGTAAAGCTTTTCACTATATTCTTATTCAGTCATTTTTACCGTATAAAAGCTCTAAAAGTACTTATAGAGATTTTATATGGTTCAAAAGGAGTAAGTCTATACAGCATATAACTATATAAAAACTATGAAGATGTCATGTAAATGCTATTTGATTACTCTGAAAAGGTTTATAGGAGCTTATTACACATTTTATAGATTACAATGAATACAAAAACAAAACTAAATATTTACGTTTTTTAATTATTAATAAGTAAATTTTATATAGCTTTGTTAAACTGAAATTATACAAACTTAATTATAATATTTAATTATATTATTTATAATTGAAGAAAACATGATTTTTACTTTTATTTCACCAAGACCGGGCGGTGAATAGAACTCTCTTCCTTCAGATTGCAAAGCTAGTACACTTCAACTCGACCACTGTCCATTAATATTATGCAATTCATTTCGATGTATAATAACCAAACGTATGTATTGGGGAATTAATTATTAAATTGCAACATACATATTACAAAGTTAAAATATCATAATGATAAATAATATGATAATAATATATACTAATAATAATAAATAAAAAAAATAAATCAATGAATTAAAAAAATATATTGTCGCAGGCAGGATTCGAACCAGCGTCCTCCAGCATAAAGGACAGGCATGCTGTCGTCGTGACGCCCGTAATAAGGTTGGGTAAGCCCTGCAGCAGAAGGCACTAATGTCACTGTGTATGAGTTGTATTATTAGTTCAATAAACTTTTACACGGTAAATTTAATAGAACTTAAAAGACCTACTGTTACAGTAGCTACACGACGTTTATGCAGTTTTATGCCATTTAACGCTTACTTTCTCAGCTGATTGTGCTACTTGGGTTCACCCCTTACAATTACAAAAATTTGAACGCTTTTTCTAGTGAAATCTTCGATAACCATGTTCAATATACGTTGGATAATCACTTAATATTCAGGTTTTTGGGTAGTTGGAAAACATTTTTTGAAAGCCATAGTTGCCATTCGCATGAAAAAAAAATATCTTTTTCCCATACGACTTAATCAAAATTCCCACCTTGTAATTTTTGTTGATTTAAGTCCCACAACACATTAAAATTACCAAAAAAAAATCCCATAGCACAATAAATAAACACAAAATTCCCACAGTCATTAAAAATTACCACAGAAAAACAAATTAACTCAAAAATACCAGATAAATTTATAAATACCAAGAAAATTCTTATATGAATTAAATATGAACATAAAAATCACATGGGTATTATTTGGGCATTATTTTTGTTGCAACTTGTGCAGATTTTAATGTTGAACGATTTTTCCACAATTCTCTTTTTTTGCTTATGGTTAAATACCTTTATTTTAATTTATTAAAAAGTAAACAACAACTTACCACAATCCTGAAATGTCTTCAGGTTGTGGAGTCTTGAGAAGCATTCTACGTCCACTCATTTTTAACTTAAACAACGAACACTTTCTATTATTTTAAAAACGCACGGAAGTATACGGCTATAAACGTGGTAAATAACTATTTTTATACCCTACACTAGGAGTGAAAGGGTATATTCAGTTTGGTACGCCGTTTGTAACACCCAGAAGGAAGCATCTCCGGTATGGAAAAGTATATATATTCTTGATCAGCATGACCTCCTGAGTCGATTTAGCGATGTCCGTCTGTCTGTCTGTTGAAATCCCTACTCTTTTTAAAATTGAAGAGCTAGATAAATGAAACTTATAACTTAGATTACTCATATACCTACGCTGTATGTGCGAAAAAATTGGCCATTGTGACCTATGATCCGACCACTTATGTTCAAATACCTCATATAAAATGTACATATAAAGATCAATTTTTATGTACACGTGCTTAGGTAAACTCTTTTGGTCAAATATACATTGATATCATGCTCAAACACATGATAATAATGTTTTCCGGCGAAAAGACTGGTGGTTCACAAAAAAAAAATCGAAGTTCGGTACACCTACCCATTTGTAAATATGGTTATCAAATGAATGGAAATTCTTCAGCGATTGAATGTTTATAGTTATTTTCAGGATTCGTATACCCTGGTGACCTATATATCACTTTGAATGGTAACCACACATATGTGTAGGGTATTTATAGTCGGCTTAGACCGACTATAATTTTGATAATCCTAACTATCATAATTACACCTACTTTAAAATTTCCCATGTGATCTAACCTTCCCAACTGGTTTATATTTAGTATAGCACGAGCAATGTCCTAGTAATATATTAAAACCAATCTAAGTACTAAAATATGTTTGTGGAATATGCTATAAGATATCTAGTAAAACCCCCTGTTTCTCGAAATGAACAAAGTGTGGCTTACACCACTATGACTTTCAACGCCACAAAAAAAATTGACATTTTATTGTATGAAAAATTAAATGTATATTAAAGTTCGTGGTTTTATTCTTCAGATGTATTTCCACATAACCATGTTAATCTCATACCATTGCTATTTGCGTGGTCTGGTATGAGATAAAATGATCTATGCGTCATAGGCACATATTTCATTTTCACCGTTAACACATTTTCTACTTTATTTTTCTGTTTCATATTTATAAATCCATTCAATAAGTCAGCTTTTTGATTCTTGTCGGAATCAAGTTGCATATCTCTTTTCTATGAAAATTTCTTTTCATTTTTCTTCTACATATGCAATTTTATCTATGAACAAAATTTCAAGTGTCTACGTGCATTTTAATGGCCACAAATTAAATGACAAATTCACTGCGATTGCAAATCGGCCATTCTAATATTTTAATTTCGCTATAGTTTCTCGACTACAGTGAATTGCCGCATTGTCCTGTTGAAAATCCAATCTTTTTGACGATTTGCGCTCAGAAAGTGGTCTAAACTACATCGTAAGATATCAATGCAATTCTGGCTTTTCATTCGCGTTGAAGTGAATTGAATTTCAAGAGTTTGCTCGGAGGAAAATGCTCCCCATACCATCAAACTTCCTCCGCCAAAATTTATTTTTGAAAAATATCGTGGTTCTATCCTAAAATCGTACAAGTATCCATTAAAACCATCTGGGCCATCAAGGTTAAACGTCTTTTCATCGGAAAAGATTATCTATTCACCAATTACAAATGGTATTACAGAAAAATTTAGTTTAGATGAATAACTTACATTGGTCCACACAGTAGCCAAATTTCATTCGTACATCTTTGTGGCGCAGGAGAATTTTTGGACATAGCTTCATTTTGGATCGCTGAATATTGGGATTACGTCGAATAGCCCTCCAAACGGTTGTCCGAGACACATTCAGATTATTAATAGCAGCATTTTGTTTGCAGCTTGTAGTAGAGTTGCTTGCTCCTTTAATAATGATCCTCTCTTCTCAGTTAGCTTTCTTTTTCTTCCCCTATCTTTGCGCAACCATACTGATCAGTATTTCGCAAGAAGGAGGATACCAGACCGTGGCTTCTACTAATTTTTAACGCGATTGCTCTTACACCAATACCTTCATTTTTTAAACCACTAATTTGACCTTTTTCACACTCGGTCAAATTTTTTCCTCTTAGCATTGTTTTTATAAAATTAAAATATTAATACAAAAATCGTTAAATGCATAAGAACACAACTAATTAATAAAAGTAACTAGTGGATTCATAAATTTGAAACACGTAAAATACTATTTTTTATTGCAACTCGTTAAAATTGGCCGTAAACGGATTGTTATCGCGATTGTATATTTTACATAAACATTTTATAGAAAAAATTGTTGCAAATTTTCATTGACATATAAAAAAACGAATGTTTTTGTGGATTTATAATAATGAAACAGAGTGTATTGGTAAAACAATTTTATTAAATAGTGATTAACAGTATTTTAAAAATCTATCATATCGTCACTGTCATGCCAAAAGGGCGAATGTTCCTTTTTTTATAATGCTGGGAAATCAAATTTCAAAGTTTGAAGTGCTTTAAAAATTAGTAAAATTTAGTTTTTTCAGTTGGGAAATCAAGGGCCCTATTATGATTAGCGAAGCGAATGCTTTTGGCGAAGCGAACGCTTTGGCGAAGCGAACGCAATTTGGCGAATGAACTGGCGAATGTACTAATTTTTATGGTTTTAAAAGTAAGCAACACTTTCAATATTGACAGATCAAATGACGGATTTCCGTGTTGCAAAAAATAGTATCATGTTGCGTGCTTTTAGTACTGCCTTTTTTTAGAACAAATACTATTTTATCTTAATATCTATTTTGTTTTATTAAAAAACCATTTAATATAATTTATGGTTTAAAAAACGTTAACTCGATTCAGAACAATAACACTTTTTCGGTTTTTTGTTATTTTTTGTCTATAAAAGATTAAAAAGTATCCAAATAAACTTCGGAACAATTCAAATTAGTTAAAATGTACAGAAAAATATGTTTTTAAATGTTAATATTGGAATTATTTTTACATAAAAATAAATACTTTTTATTAAAAAAAGTAGTTTTTTTATTTGGAGCAATACTTCTTTTATTTTAATTTAAAGAAACCCTAGAGTTTCAAAACAGCTGATGTAAATATACTTGTTTAGAAAAATAATAAAAATGTTCCAAAAAAACGATGGGCCCAACGCAATCAAAGAAGAGCGTGTTAAACAGAAGCCAATGCGGTGTGCAGAAAGCTGGAGCGACGACGAGGAGGAAGACTACAATAAGTTACAAAACTCAAAATTATAGACATCCTTCTATAAAAACTAAAGGATAAGATAAATTGAAAATCAGAAAAAGCCTAATAAACAAAAGCACAAAAGAAAAAAAAATTAAAAATCAAAAGAAAAACAATAGATAAAGATACGTTCGCCGATTCGTCACATGAACTGTTGATTCGCTTGATTTTGTCACTTGAAGCGAATGAAAATCAGTTGAGTGTTGCATGTTTTTTTACGTTCGCATAACTTTTCCCGTTTTTTGGCGAATGTAACCGTAATAGCATTTTGGACGTTCGCTTCGCCAAAACCATTCGCTTCGCTAATCATAATAGGGCCCTACAACAAAATTCCCACAGTCATTAACAATTACCATAAAAATACCACAGAAAATTAAATTAACTCAAAAATAGCAGGTAAATTTATAAATACCAAGAAAATTCTTAAATGAATTAAATATGAATATAAAAATCACATGTGAATTAAAAACCATTAAGAAAATTAATGCATACATATAAAATTTACCACAAAATTATTTAAAAATCCAAAAAGCTTGAACAAATGTGGTGTCTCGAAAGAGGGTTGTTATTTGCAAATGCTAAATTATTTGTAAAAAATAATATAAAGTTAATCAATTTATTTTAAATTATTTTATTTAATTCTTTTTTTTTGAATCTCTTCCAAATAATCATCGTCAACTGCGTTAGATGTATTGATTTCCATATTTAAGCGAGCAGTTCACAATTTATCAACTCGACAATGCTGTCCGATGGACTGTCTTCATTATAATAGATATGTTAGTTTTCTGGGGAGAAGTTCACTTTACCGGCCGAAGCGAAAAAAAAAAAAAAAAAATTGCTACCCCCTGTATTTTCGCAAAAAAAAAATACCAAAATTAAAAAATCGCGCCGCTCGGACCCGTGGTGACCTTGAAAAATCAAAAACCGGTGCACCCACTTACAAGTACATATGGGTACTCAAATGAAAGGTATTTTCCTAACGATTCCATTGTTTTTCAGATCTGTCAATCCTAGCGGCCCTACACCAATTTATGTTATATCAATAATATGTATATGTTTTGTGAGCCATTTGTATGTAATAATTGAAGTATATAAGAATGTATAACATTAAGATTTTTAGATATCTAGAGTAGAAATGTACGTGCTGCTGAAAAAAATTAAAAAAATTTCCAAAAAAATCGCGTAATTTTTTTGAAAAAAATTTCGTCTGCGGCGCTTTTCAAGTAATCATCTACAAACATCCCTGCAAAAATTACCAACATTATTACTACAATCTTTAATTACAACTTAAATCACCAAATTTTATTTCAACCAATCAGCATCAAGCTTAAATTAATCTAAAGAGTTGGCTAATTCGCCGCATTCCATTGTCAATATTATATAATCGCTCATTTGCAAAAAGAATACATACAAAAATAATAAAAAAATGTAATTTAAACAAAAAATAAAAAAAAAAGAAATATGCAAAAAAAAATTTCATAAAAAAATATTACATTTTTTAATAACGAAAAAAAAAGGACAAAAAAAAGTAAAAGCTTAAAAATCTTAAGGTTATACATGCACATATACTTCAATTATTTTATACAAGTGGCTCATTGAAATAACATAAATTGGTGAAGGGCCGATATGATCTTAAAAATAATTACAGATTTGGAATAGTGAGGAGATTACCTTTCATTTGAGTACCCATATGTACTTTTCAGTGGGTGCACCAGTTTTTAATTTTCCAAGGTCACCACGGGTCCGAGCGGCGCTTATTTTTAATTTTGTTATTTTTTTTTTGCAAAAATACAGGGGGTGGCAATTTTTTTTTTTTTCGCTTCCGCCGGTAAAGTGAACTTCCCAAGTAGCACAATCTCCTATATAAAAGTGGTGTAAAGCTTTTCACTATATTCTTATTCAGTCATTTTTACCGTATAAAAGCTCTAAAAGTACTTATAGAGATTTTATATGGTTCAAAAGGAGTAAGTCTATACAGCATATAACTATATAAAAACTATGAAGATGTCATGTAAATGCTATTTGATTACTCTGAAAAGGTTTATAGGAGCTTATTACACATTTTATAGATTACAATGAATACAAAAACAAAACTAAATATTTACGTTTTTTAATTATTAATAAGTAAATTTTATATAGCTTTGTTAAACTGAAATTATACAAACTTAATTATAATATTTAATTATATTATTTATAATTGAAGAAAACATGATTTTTACTTTTATTTCACCAAGACCGGGCGGTGAATAGAACTCTCTTCCTTCAGATTGCAAAGCTAGTACACTTCAACTCGACCACTGTCCATTAATATTATGCAATTCATTTCGATGTATAATAACCAAACGTATGTATTGGGGAATTAATTATTAAATTGCAACATACATATTACAAAGTTAAAATATCATAATGATAAATAATATGATAATAATATATACTAATAATAATAAATAAAAAAAATAAATCAATGAATTAAAAAAATATATTGTCGCAGGCAGGATTCGAACCAGCGTCCTCCAGCATAAAGGACAGGCATGCTGTCGTCGTGACGCCCGTAATAAGGTTGGGTAAGCCCTGCAGCAGAAGGCACTAATGTCACTGTGTATGAGTTGTATTATTAGTTCAATAAACTTTTACACGGTAAATTTAATAGAACTTAAAAGACCTACTGTTACAGTAGCTACACGACGTTTATGCAGTTTTATGCCATTTAACGCTTACTTTCTCAGCTGATTGTGCTACTTGGGTTCACCCCTTACAATTACAAAAATTTGAACGCTTTTTCTAGTGAAATCTTCGATAACCATGTTCAATATACGTTGGATAATCACTTAATATTCAGGTTTTTGGGTAGTTGGAAAACATTTTTTGAAAGCCATAGTTGCCATTCGCATGAAAAAAAAATATCTTTTTCCCATACGACTTAATCAAAATTCCCACCTTGTAATTTTTGTTGATTTAAGTCCCACAACACATTAAAATTACCAAAAAAAAATCCCATAGCACAATAAATAAACACAAAATTCCCACAGTCATTAAAAATTACCACAGAAAAACAAATTAACTCAAAAATACCAGATAAATTTATAAATACCAAGAAAATTCTTATATGAATTAAATATGAACATAAAAATCACATGGGTATTATTTGGGCATTATTTTTGTTGCAACTTGTGCAGATTTTAATGTTGAACGATTTTTCCACAATTCTCTTTTTTTGCTTATGGTTAAATACCTTTATTTTAATTTATTAAAAAGTAAACAACAACTTACCACAATCCTGAAATGTCTTCAGGTTGTGGAGTCTTGAGAAGCATTCTACGTCCACTCATTTTTAACTTAAACAACGAACACTTTCTATTATTTTAAAAACGCACGGAAGTATACGGCTATAAACGTGGTAAATAACTATTTTTATACCCTACACTAGGAGTGAAAGGGTATATTCAGTTTGGTACGCCGTTTGTAACACCCAGAAGGAAGCATCTCCGGTATGGAAAAGTATATATATTCTTGATCAGCATGACCTCCTGAGTCGATTTAGCGATGTCCGTCTGTCTGTCTGTTGAAATCCCTACTCTTTTTAAAATTGAAGAGCTAGATAAATGAAACTTATAACTTAGATTACTCATATACCTACGCTGTATGTGCGAAAAAATTGGCCATTGTGACCTATGATCCGACCACTTATGTTCAAATACCTCATATAAAATGTACATATAAAGATCAATTTTTATGTACACGTGCTTAGGTAAACTCTTTTGGTCAAATATACATTGATATCATGCTCAAACACATGATAATAATGTTTTCCGGCGAAAAGACTGGTGGTTCACAAAAAAAAAATCGAAGTTCGGTACACCTACCCATTTGTAAATATGGTTATCAAATGAATGGAAATTCTTCAGCGATTGAATGTTTATAGTTATTTTCAGGATTCGTATACCCTGGTGACCTATATATCACTTTGAATGGTAACCACACATATGTGTAGGGTATTTATAGTCGGCTTAGACCGACTATAATTTTGATAATCCTAACTATCATAATTACACCTACTTTAAAATTTCCCATGTGATCTAACCTTCCCAACTGGTTTATATTTAGTATAGCACGAGCAATGTCCTAGTAATATATTAAAACCAATCTAAGTACTAAAATATGTTTGTGGAATATGCTATAAGATATCTAGTAAAACCCCCTGTTTCTCGAAATGAACAAAGTGTGGCTTACACCACTATGACTTTCAACGCCACAAAAAAAATTGACATTTTATTGTATGAAAAATTAAATGTATATTAAAGTTCGTGGTTTTATTCTTCAGATGTATTTCCACATAACCATGTTAATCTCATACCATTGCTATTTGCGTGGTCTGGTATGAGATAAAATGATCTATGCGTCATAGGCACATATTTCATTTTCACCGTTAACACATTTTCTACTTTATTTTTCTGTTTCATATTTATAAATCCATTCAATAAGTCAGCTTTTTGATTCTTGTCGGAATCAAGTTGCATATCTCTTTTCTATGAAAATTTCTTTTCATTTTTCTTCTACATATGCAATTTTATCTATGAACAAAATTTCAAGTGTCTACGTGCATTTTAATGGCCACAAATTAAATGACAAATTCACTGCGATTGCAAATCGGCCATTCTAATATTTTAATTTCGCTATAGTTTCTCGACTACAGTGAATTGCCGCATTGTCCTGTTGAAAATCCAATCTTTTTGACGATTTGCGCTCAGAAAGTGGTCTAAACTACATCGTAAGATATCAATGCAATTCTGGCTTTTCATTCGCGTTGAAGTGAATTGAATTTCAAGAGTTTGCTCGGAGGAAAATGCTCCCCATACCATCAAACTTCCTCCGCCAAAATTTATTTTTGAAAAATATCGTGGTTCTATCCTAAAATCGTACAAGTATCCATTAAAACCATCTGGGCCATCAAGGTTAAACGTCTTTTCATCGGAAAAGATTATCTATTCACCAATTACAAATGGTATTACAGAAAAATTTAGTTTAGATGAATAACTTACATTGGTCCACACAGTAGCCAAATTTCATTCGTACATCTTTGTGGCGCAGGAGAATTTTTGGACATAGCTTCATTTTGGATCGCTGAATATTGGGATTACGTCGAATAGCCCTCCAAACGGTTGTCCGAGACACATTCAGATTATTAATAGCAGCATTTTGTTTGCAGCTTGTAGTAGAGTTGCTTGCTCCTTTAATAATGATCCTCTCTTCTCAGTTAGCTTTCTTTTTCTTCCCCTATCTTTGCGCAACCATACTGATCAGTATTTCGCAAGAAGGAGGATACCAGACCGTGGCTTCTACTAATTTTTAACGCGATTGCTCTTACACCAATACCTTCATTTTTTAAACCACTAATTTGACCTTTTTCACACTCGGTCAAATTTTTTCCTCTTAGCATTGTTTTTATAAAATTAAAATATTAATACAAAAATCGTTAAATGCATAAGAACACAACTAATTAATAAAAGTAACTAGTGGATTCATAAATTTGAAACACGTAAAATACTATTTTTTATTGCAACTCGTTAAAATTGGCCGTAAACGGATTGTTATCGCGATTGTATATTTTACATAAACATTTTATAGAAAAAATTGTTGCAAATTTTCATTGACATATAAAAAAACGAATGTTTTTGTGGATTTATAATAATGAAACAGAGTGTATTGGTAAAACAATTTTATTAAATAGTGATTAACAGTATTTTAAAAATCTATCATATCGTCACTGTCATGCCAAAAGGGCGAATGTTCCTTTTTTTATAATGCTGGGAAATCAAATTTCAAAGTTTGAAGTGCTTTAAAAATTAGTAAAATTTAGTTTTTTCAGTTGGGAAATCAAGGGCCCTATTATGATTAGCGAAGCGAATGCTTTTGGCGAAGCGAACGCTTTGGCGAAGCGAACGCAATTTGGCGAATGAACTGGCGAATGTACTAATTTTTATGGTTTTAAAAGTAAGCAACACTTTCAATATTGACAGATCAAATGACGGATTTCCGTGTTGCAAAAAATAGTATCATGTTGCGTGCTTTTAGTACTGCCTTTTTTTAGAACAAATACTATTTTATCTTAATATCTATTTTGTTTTATTAAAAAACCATTTAATATAATTTATGGTTTAAAAAACGTTAACTCGATTCAGAACAATAACACTTTTTCGGTTTTTTGTTATTTTTTGTCTATAAAAGATTAAAAAGTATCCAAATAAACTTCGGAACAATTCAAATTAGTTAAAATGTACAGAAAAATATGTTTTTAAATGTTAATATTGGAATTATTTTTACATAAAAATAAATACTTTTTATTAAAAAAAGTAGTTTTTTTATTTGGAGCAATACTTCTTTTATTTTAATTTAAAGAAACCCTAGAGTTTCAAAACAGCTGATGTAAATATACTTGTTTAGAAAAATAATAAAAATGTTCCAAAAAAACGATGGGCCCAACGCAATCAAAGAAGAGCGTGTTAAACAGAAGCCAATGCGGTGTGCAGAAAGCTGGAGCGACGACGAGGAGGAAGACTACAATAAGTTACAAAACTCAAAATTATAGACATCCTTCTATAAAAACTAAAGGATAAGATAAATTGAAAATCAGAAAAAGCCTAATAAACAAAAGCACAAAAGAAAAAAAAATTAAAAATCAAAAGAAAAACAATAGATAAAGATACGTTCGCCGATTCGTCACATGAACTGTTGATTCGCTTGATTTTGTCACTTGAAGCGAATGAAAATCAGTTGAGTGTTGCATGTTTTTTTACGTTCGCATAACTTTTCCCGTTTTTTGGCGAATGTAACCGTAATAGCATTTTGGACGTTCGCTTCGCCAAAACCATTCGCTTCGCTAATCATAATAGGGCCCTACAACAAAATTCCCACAGTCATTAACAATTACCATAAAAATACCACAGAAAATTAAATTAACTCAAAAATAGCAGGTAAATTTATAAATACCAAGAAAATTCTTAAATGAATTAAATATGAATATAAAAATCACATGTGAATTAAAAACCATTAAGAAAATTAATGCATACATATAAAATTTACCACAAAATTATTTAAAAATCCAAAAAGCTTGAACAAATGTGGTGTCTCGAAAGAGGGTTGTTATTTGCAAATGCTAAATTATTTGTAAAAAATAATATAAAGTTAATCAATTTATTTTAAATTATTTTATTTAATTCTTTTTTTTTGAATCTCTTCCAAATAATCATCGTCAACTGCGTTAGATGTATTGATTTCCATATTTAAGCGAGCAGTTCACAATTTATCAACTCGACAATGCTGTCCGATGGACTGTCTTCATTATAATAGATATGTTAGTTTTCTGGGGAGAAGTTCACTTTACCGGCCGAAGCGAAAAAAAAAAAAAAAAAATTGCTACCCCCTGTATTTTCGCAAAAAAAAAATACCAAAATTAAAAAATCGCGCCGCTCGGACCCGTGGTGACCTTGAAAAATCAAAAACCGGTGCACCCACTTACAAGTACATATGGGTACTCAAATGAAAGGTATTTTCCTAACGATTCCATTGTTTTTCAGATCTGTCAATCCTAGCGGCCCCTACACCAATTTATGTTATTTCAATTATATGTATATGTTTTATGTGCTACTTGGATCGCGCGATTTTTTTGAAAAATTTTTCGCCTCGTAAGTAGGTGCTCCGGTTTTTGATTTTTCAAGGTCACCACGGGTCCGAGCGGCGCGATTTTTTAATTTTGGTATTTTTTTTTTTGCAAAAATACAGCGCGTGACAATTTTTTTTTTTAATTTCACTTCGGCCCGTAAAGTGAACTTTAGCCGTTTTCTGCAACAGCAATATTTTTGTTGCAATTTGTTCAGATTTGCAGATTTTTATGTTGAAACAGAGAGTATACATTTGATATAGAGTTTCCTTTGGAGTTTGCTGGCTTCGCTGCCGAAAACATTGGTGGAATTGGAATTTTACAGATTGAAGTTAACAGAGGAAAACAGTGCACAAAACTGGATCTGTCCGCAGATAATTTGCAACCAAACTTACCAAGATATATTGCAATCCAACGCCTTACAAATTTTAATTATTTTTCTGTCCATAAATGTGGCAGAAAATATCAGAATATTGATTTGAAAATGTGTCTGTTGACCACATTTTCGTTTCAATTTTCACATAACCAATGTTTGAATTTATTTGACAAAAGCGAAACCACCTGTATGGAAACTCTATATCAAATATATACTCTCTGGTTGAAACACAAATACATGTTTCATGTTACATGTTAAATTCATTTATTTTAATTTATTAAAAAGTAAACAACAACTTACCACGACTTCTTAAAAAATCCTGAAATGTCTTCAGGTTGTGGAGTCTTGGGAAAATTATGAAAATAAATTTATATTATGTCAAACACTTTGACATGTTTTTTGACTTCTTCGCATTGAAGCTCTATATTAGCATGTTAACAGCTCCATTCCAGCTAGCTGCCATTATAGTTGTGCTTCGTGGATAAGGGTTTGTAGACAGTTGGTTTAGTATGATATAACAGCTTTCTGTAGATCGGAAGGGTTTGTAGACAGTTGGTTTAGTATGATATAACAGCTTTCTGTAGATCGGTTTAGAAAATGCTTTATTATGAGCAATTGTAGCTAACTGTGCAATAGATGTAAATAGGCTTTTTTACTGCTATACTACAGCTAGCTGTAATAAATGCCAATGGAAATACTTCATCAAGTCTTTTTATCCAGCTAATGGTTACTTGGGAAGTAAGAAATTACTGGCAAAAATATATAATAAACTACATCCACATAATAAATTACACATTTTAAGTTCTATAATATTTATTATTTTGAGAATATCTTCATCATGTACATGTTTTACATTATTATCAATTCATGTTTATTGACGATCAGTGGCACGAAGTTTTTCTTCAACAGCCTCTCTGGAGGCTTCTGATAAGTCTGTGGCTTGAATATACTTCTGTACACCAACTAAAGATTTCTTCAAAGCATCGAATGAGCTAGAGTACAACATCTTCTTCTTAACCTGAAAAGATACAAAACTTATAAATTTTTATAAACTGAAGCTGTATGATTTTTATACATTTACAGAGTGACATTTACATATAATCCAGATATTTTAAAATAAAAAAATTTAGGATTACTTTCGTATGCAAGAGTTGGTCCAATAGATTGAATAAATAATAAGATAAACAAATAACTGTACCTTGCAATACTAGAAATGATCATATTTGTTATGATCATATTGAAATGATCATATGACTTTAATAAGAACGTTTCAGTAGTATGCTAAACATAAAAACCAGGGGTTGGCAAGTAATTTTAAGTGGATACTTTTGAAAACTATTTTCGAGGTCCAGAAAAAAAAGTTCCTTATGCTTACTAGTTTAGTAGAATTTTACTATATAGGGCCGATCAAAAAAATTAAAACAACAAAATCACCACGCCACCAAAAACCGCAAAAAACCGGCTGACGTCATAACTGGTTTAATTATTACAGTGGGCGGGGAAAAAAAATCAAAATTGTAATGTGTAAAAAAATAAAAATAAATCAAGGTCACGGTCACATCTGTGCGATCGGCCTTGTTTGGCATAATTAATAAATCTATCTTTTTAATTATTCGGCGTATGTTAAACTTTTCGAAAATAATGACGGCGTTATTGGAATTGGGTTAAAATATGGATTCCAAAGTGTTTTTGACGTAATAAATTCCGAGCATGTCAAAAATTCCAAAAACTTCATCCAAAATTTAAATGCTGAACGAAAATGACATGTAGCTCCAGAGTGGGATAATATAAAAGATATTCGTGATATCTTTTGATGGATATTGTGATTATCAAAACTTTGAAAAAGAGGCATTAAGTGAAAAAATATATATAGCGTATGCGACCAGTATTGGAAATGAATAAAACGAGATTTTGATACAAGAGAAGTTGAAAGATCTGTCGGAATCGAAAACGCGCCGAGTGCCAAACGACCCAGAACTGACGACGATCCTGGAACATTTGGAGAAGATGCAACAGAACCAGAATTACTGCTGCTTAGCATTATAAAAATATTAATAAAGACAGTGGCAGGAAGTGGTTCTGGTCATGGCCGTAATATGGGCGCGAGGCATGTTGCATGTAACTGCATGTGAAAATTACGCCTAATTTTGTGTAATAGTCGGGTTTTTAATGATATGTTGATAAGATAAATTAGATAAATGCCATTATAAGTTATGACATACTTAATTTTGTATAAAGTAAGCGCAGAATTGAGACTGAAAATTGTTTTGATTCTTCTGTAAAGTGACAAATTTCTTCAGGTTTTCATTAACATACTAATAAAATTGTATGATATATATATTACGTATTGATTCGTCGAGCTTTACGCCACATTCGTCCGCCGTTGCGTAGTCTCTCAATTACGCGTTTCCAAACAATGTATTTGTATTTAGCAGAGACAATTTTCATTACAAGTTTTGTGTTTTTTTTGATAATTTGTGTATTTGGCAACTCAAAAAAACATGTCTTTGACAATCAAAAGAAAAATAAAACAAAATTGTTTCCAAGATTCCTTGAAAATATCAAGGTTTATTTATCATTACCGCGGCTGTAATTGAAAAAAATAATAAATGCTACGGTACTTTAAATGGACGGGAAATGACCTAATAAAGAATATTTTTGCAGAGGGGGGTTTCGTGTTAGGGCCTACAAATAGAGAACTGAATATCGAGCGAAACAGTTTTTCTTTTTTTTTTTTGAGACCTTTTGGTCAAATTTTTTTTCGATCACACAGAGATCATTATTGCGAAGAGTACGTACTGTCTTTTTATTTTTTATTCTTGGTGTATTTTTCGCATTATCCAAAAAAGTACTTGTTGAAACGAGTTGCGTCGGTCAGTTATTGATTTTTGTGGGATACCAGAGGATCAAATTGCAAAAAAAATGTGTTTCGTCTTTTAAGAATCATTATTTTAAATACATACATAAAATACATACATTATTTTAAATTTTATTAATAATTAATTTTTTTATTTTATTTATTCCTCAATATATTTTTCAATTATTTTTAGGCCCGTTATTTCATCGCAAAAGTTAAACTTTCTTAAACAGTGATTTACTAACCTCTGATTTTATTCTATACATGTTTAAAATTTTGATCATAACTTATCTAAATTTTATCGGCTGTTTTCTTAAACAAGTGTAAAACTTCAAAAAATATCTCCAATGAGAAATTAATGTCACAAAATTAAAGGAAACATCAAAAATACAATAATAAACAAAAACAAAAATTATGTTTGCCGAAATACAAATGAGCATATTGCGGTTTAAATAAAATATCTAAAATATTCATAAAATACCAAATTATTTTTTAAAATTTCGTGCAGAAATGTTAAGAATGAATTGTAGTCTTGCAGTTTGTGAATCTTTTTTCTCAGAGCAAATTTCATATGAAGCAAAGTTTAACTTCCGTAAACACCGGCATTTCAGTGTTTAAATTTAAACATACATAATCGATTTAAACATTGATATATTGAGATGAGTTATCGACATACAAATTTAAACATTGTTTAAACACTGTTTAGACTTAAACAATGTTTAAAGTTGAGATGAGTTAACGGGCCTTAGTTTGTTTTTAAAATCCTATATATGAATTACAAATAAATGTATTATTAAACTTATGTTACTGAATTTATTGTACATCAATTAGAATTAGCAGTAAATCGAAAAAAAAGACAATCCGTATTTTTTAAAAATTACGGCATAAAAACGTACCGTATACGGTACGCCTTTTAATACACTCAACGGAGTCCACTCCGTTTTATAGAAATTATACGACACAGAAACGTAATGTCGACTACGGAGCTCACTCCGTTTTATTTTGAAAATACGGTACGTTAACGGTGCGTCGATACTGTATGAAAACACCGTTTTCGATGTCACGTTTTATCCGTTCTCTGTACCGTATACGGCTCCGTAATACGGTACGTTTACGGAATCTAATTCCGTATTAATATCCCGTTAACGGTACGTTTTGTTTCTTGGGTACCCGGGTTTTGCGAACTACCCGGGTAGCTCGAAAATACTCGTATGAAATCAAGAGCTCTGGTTCTGGAAAAATATCTACCTTCAACATACGTTATTTTAAAAGGTAGCCTTTTTGAGATATGTCCCGTTAAAATATTGTTTATTCAAAATTGACCACTATTAAATCAACATGGTATGGAAATTGTATGACATCTTTTTTGGAAATTTTAATATCTTTAAAATAATAGATTTAATTCACTTCACTATTGCTTAAGTTCCGTTCAATTAATTTTCACCACTTTTGCAATTTTTGCAGTTTTTTCAAATTTTAGCACCAAATCTCCGAAACCACACCATCTATAGGAAGCTGATATTTTGCCAATATCATTTGTGTTATGCTTCCAAATTTCATCAAATTCTGAGATGATGGAGCGCTGCCAAATTTAAATTTTTTGGTTGATTTGGTATGGAATTACTCATATGTTTTATAAAGTATTTTTCATGAAGCGCAGAAAATCTAACTTAACTAAGTATTTTACCGTAACATAAAATGGTAAAAAGTTGAACATTTAAAGCCAACTAAGTTTCCATTCACATTTTCATTGCAAATCAGTGTTCCTTCAAAAGCGACCAAAAAATGTTATGTAGTTAGGGCTTTTGTGCTTTCAAGAAATTAACTGATTGTAGATAGGACTTTTTCGTAAAGCGTTGTTTTTTGCTTCAAGACTTTAAATTTTCTTGTGGATGTATATTTCAATATAGGCTATGGAAAAAGCCATTTCAAAAAAACGTAGGTCCTTTGTGAATTTAGACAACGATATAAAACGTGGTTGGGTTGTACCAAAATCGTACCGTGTGGATGCTACGAACGACTCGTTTGACGACAGGTTGGATGAAGTCAAAAATGTTTGACTTTTTCGTTGGTATGTCAAGAAGGATGTATCGTGTGAACGCTAACCCAACTTAGTGTGTTTTTTCATTCGAACGCAGTATTTGACGACTGCAAATCGTAGGTAGACAAATTTTAAACATCAAAGGCTGCCTTTTGCAAGATTTTCAGACCGATGCACGAGCCATCGCGATAGACCTGCACAGCTTCAACACTTTATACACCATACCTAAGATACACCATATGTAAGATACACGACAAACGAGTTGTCGTGTATCTTACACGGTCGATTTCTAATAGTTATTATCTATTAGGTAAATAAAGTTCAAATCAGTTTTCGTAAGTGAATAAAATCTGAATAGGGCATAATGCAACAACTAACCGACTCGTTTTTTAAGAGAGTTGTGTAAGTTTTGCGAAAGTAACGATTAAAATGACAGAAAACAGAACAGCATGGAAAGGGAATTAGTTCAGCATAGAATGACAGCATTCTGTCCTGAAAACGAACTCAAAAGAAAAAAATTGATTATTTGGCCGTTGGGCTCGCCGCGTAAAAATTTTTAGTGAAGAATTTAATTGTATTGTGAACGAATCTGAATTTTCAGCGAAAATTTGTATTTTTTTTTTAGTGAAAAATTGAGTTTTAAGTGAAAATTTTAATTTTTAGTGAAACATTGAATTTCAGTGAAATTTAGTAAAATTTGAATTTTCAAAAAAAGGTTCTAAAAACTTTACTTTTCACTAAAAAAATTTAAATATTCAGTTAAAAATTGAATTTTTAGTGAAATTTGAATTTGTCGTGAAAATTTGAATTTTTAATGAACATATGATTTTTTTTTAGTTGTAAATTTAAATTTATTGTGAAAATCTGAATTTTCAGCGAAAATTTGTATTTTTTAGTAAAAAATTGAGTTTTAGTGAAAAATTGAATTTTTGGTGAAAAATTGAATTTTAGTGAATTTTAATTTTTAATAAATGTTTCTAAAAACTCAACTTTTCACTAAAAAATTCAAATGTTCACTAAAAATTCAAATTAAATTAAATTTTTCACAATTTATTTTTTTAACAACCAATTTTTTATTGTTTTATATTTCGTTGCTTTTATTCATTAAATTTGGTTCATTTTATTACTTGCCTAATGTGTTGATATGAATTTTTCCATCAGTTACATATTGGATGTTGATTCCAAGCATACTTCTATTTTAACGGCTAGCTATATCCTTTTTTTAAAGAAATCATTTTATTTCCCGTTATGTCTGTTAATTTTTTTTTTAACCATAACACTAGCAAAGCTAACATATTCAATTTAATACCAAAACCTTAATCGAATGGTTTTAATTTAAAATAGGCTGTAAATATGTATAGTCATCAAAAATGCGAAACGGTATATTTTTTTTACCGCAGCAAGACCAACAAAACATTTTATAAATTCCGATTTGCTAAGGTTCGTTCTGAATATTCTTGGTTATTTATTTTTAACTTTAGAAATTTTGTTCGGTACTTCAATATATCGTCGTTGTAGAACGAAAAGGCACCAAATACATTTTTATGAAAAACTTAAATTTCGAGTTTGTTGATTAATATTACAAAAAGTAATTGATGCATTTTTAAAGTTTAAATATTAATTGATGGATTTACATTTTCTAATCATGTGCTAAAAAAATAGAGATCATCAATTAAAAATTGACAGATATATAGTTTTTTGTAAATTAATACTTGGCATTTTGAAAATGTATTTGGTGACTTTCCGTTTCGTTCGAGTTTGTTGATTAATGCCTGATTTACATTGTATCTTCCGGAGATACGCTGTATCTCCAGAAGATACACCAAAAGAGAGGGCAATAAATCTTATGGGAAAATGTTCAGGTGTAAGCGACCAGATAGCTTGCAAAATTATAGGATAAGTGAAACTGCGACTGTATCGCATTATAGGAGGCGATACACAAAAGTTCAACATGTTGAACTTTTCTGTATCGCCGCATCGCTTCCTATAAAATTTTGTAATATAAAATTTTGTAATGTTGTCAAATATTGGCATGTTTATATATTTTGAAGTTTAAAATTTAATTCAAACTAATAAACAAAACTCAAATAAAAAATAATGAAATTTAAATTAATCAAAGGTTAAATATTGAATTCAAGAACAAAATAAAATGGATATGCCTCCTCCAACACATTAAACGTGCCATTGTGTTGCTTACGTTTAAAAAATTGTGGTTTTTATTTGAATGTTGCTCTACTGGATGCGTTACAATTTAATCCGCTGGAGCAGTGTGGTTACGCATCCGGAAACGTAATCATCGACGGCTTGTAAAAAACTATTCTTCATATTAATATATTAATTTAAAAAATAAATATATATTATATTAAATTAAATAATAATATTTTTAAAACCACAGAATGATTGTATTCATGGTAGAAGCATATACAGGTTAAGTCATCTTTCAAAAATCAATCGCCATTTACTTTTTTTTGAAAACTGTTTGAAAGATTCAACATTTGTTTACGAATATTTTAAAACAAAACATGAATGCTTTGTTTACAACTTCATAAAAACAAAAAATATTGAAAATTTGAAATTAAATAAATTTCAACATGTTCTCAACTTTCAAGATTGTTTAGGATCCAAAAGAAACCACAGTGATTGGCAAAAGTGATAAAAGTGAATGTGTGCAGTGAAATTTCAATACAATCTCCAATTTGCAATGCAAAAAAACTATAACCTGAAAATAAAGTTAAAAATGACAATTAATTCTTGTATTTTAAATTTTTCTTCTTGACAGCACACTGTATATCAATTAAACGTCTAGATGGTCTAACCTGTATATACTTCAACTATGGATTGTATTGGTTAATTTTTAGAGGGGCATTTGATCTGTGATTAGCTTCGTAAATGTAAGGCAATGTTTCTTCCTTTTGTCAATTATCGTGCCATTCAGTTTTTATCCCAATCAGCACATCGCTATTTATCTTAAGTAATTATGTTGATTGCACGGCAACATGATTGCTGGTCTTGAGGACAGTTCTTGTCCAACCCAAAATGTTCTTTGCAGTTCGTGAAAATAATAACGGACAGTCAATTGATTTTGTTTTCTGTCAAACAAATTATAGTACATTTATATTTGTCTTTTTTTTAAACATATTTCTGTTTCATTTACTTCTTATAGTAATTTTTGGAAAAAATGCAACCCTAGGCGATACAGTGAAACTCACAGAAGATACAATGTAAATCGGGCATAATATTATAAAAAGTAATTTATGCATTTTTAAAGTTTATATTAATTGATAGATTTACATTTTCTAATCATGTGCTAAAAAAATAGAGATTATCGATTAAAAATTGACAGATATATAGTTTTTTGTAAATGAATACTTGGCATTTTGAAAATGTATTTGGTGACTTTTCGTTCTACAACGAAAATATTATATAATTTTTTCCCACATTTCAAACAGGTGGATTCATTTTCACTTTCATCAAAAATAATTAAATTGTTCATGTTTTCACTTCTAATGCACTCATTAAGCTGTGCAAAATATTAATGATTACACAAAACATAAAAAACTAACAGTTTTAAATCCAGTTATAATTGATCAGTTTTAAAGTGCACAGAAAATAGAAAAAAAAACTGTAGCTAGCCGAAAAGGAGCGCTCGAAATTGCCAATACTCGGAATTTAGAGCTGTCATAAAATGGAGCGATCGAAACTTTAAAGTTACTTGAAACCATGATACAACTACCAGGTAGTAGTAACAAAAGTTGCTCCCTCTCAACTAAAAATGTAAACAAATAGAAAATAAAAACAAATGAAAATGACATCAAATAAATTTATATTCAAATTTAAATTTGAAATATTTTCGAAACCGAATAAGTCTGTGGATCGCGATAAATTAAAATGGTTAACGCAAATTGTGCTGTTTGTTCCACATCGGGACGCAACAGTAACCTTAGCTTGTTTAGTATCCCTAAAGGGGAGTACATGCGACAAAAATGGAACCAAGCGTGCAAGCAACATTTTAAGGACTCGTCCAAAATTTGTAGCAAGCACTTTGTTATTACTGATTTTATTGTGATTCCGGGCAGTAATAAGCCGTCGCGATTACTGCCAAGCGCTGTTCCATCCGTCGCATTGGAGTATTCAATGAACAAAAAAGGCGCTCACTTTTCCCAACCTCTGTTGCCAACAACTGAATCATACAACTCCATGGAGTCGTTGCCTTCCATTTTCTTTAGTGATTCGTTAAATGTGGTCGATGATTCAATTGAGGTACCTAACGTCGACGCGAAAATGGTCAAGTCCAATTCTAAAATGCAACAGTTTTCAAAAACAACTCCAGCTCTGGTCGAACCCTTTGACCGAAATGCGCGGTTGCTGTCGAAAAGGGTGTTGCCAACATTCTCGAAGGCCTCGTTGACTAGCGGTTTCCTGAACGGACCGTTAAACGTAGAGTCTAACGTTTCCAGCAAAATCGCGCGTGTATCCAACTCGTCATTCTCTGATAACCACTGGTCAGATGCGATACTTAATAAACAATCAAATTGCTCTACTCAAACAGATGTCGCATATGCTGACCACTGCATTCAAACAGAGTAATTTATTTAACACTGACCTTCATTAATTTAATTAACAACAATTTTTTTATTAAGTGATGAATTTCAATGTTACGGAGTGTTAGAAAATATGGACCTCAAGAAAAAAATTAAGTTGTTGGAAGGTCAAATTGAAAAGTTGCAGCATCAACTAAACGAATGCAATAGTCTTCAGGAAAATTTAAAAAAAAAATTCACTGATGGCCAATTAAATAAATTGGTATTCCCTTCAAAAAAAATACGGTGGACATGGACTGACATATCCAATGCGATAAGTCTGCATGCTTCGGGTCCTAGGGCATACCGTCACATGTACAAAAAAGGGCATCCTTTGCCTTGTGTAGACACCCTATCAAGGTGGGCCCGCAAAATTAGACATGAAGAGGGCATCCTTCGATTTTCAATCGATTTGATGAAATTCGGAGAGGATCTTTCGGAAGTGGACAAAATATGTGTTCTTTCATTTGTTGAAATGAAAATTGCCGCAGTTTATGAACATGACCCTTCCACTGATCTTGTAAGGCAGCCGTGCAACTACGTGCAAGTTGCTCTTGTACGTGGGCTGAAAGCATCTTGGAAGCAACCAGTCTTTTATGGATTCGATTGCAAAATGACGAAGGCAATTCTACAGGATATCATCAAATCACTTTACGCAGCGTCTTATCTAGTCGTTGCGATCGTATCGGATATGGGTCCAACGAACCAATCGTTGTGGAAAGAGCTGGGAGTGTCAATTCGTAAGTTGGCAATTAAAAATATAAAAACATTACTTTAATATGTTAGTACCTATTAGACAAAACATGGTTTCCGAATCCAGCAAATGCGCAGGAAAAAATATTTGTGTTTGCAGATGTCCCGCATTTAATAAAACTTATTCGGAACCATTTCTTGGATACAGGGCTGTTGTATAATGATACAATAGTGACACCGCGTACTCTTAAGGATGTCATGCAACACGTCGCCGTATCGGACGTGTCAATTGCATATAAATTAAGTGACGAACACCTTTCTGTGCATCACGCAGGCAGACAAAAAGTTAAACTTGCAACGCAATTATTTTCCAACACAGTTGCGAGTGCCATTCGTAGATGTTATTCAGTTGGTAAGGATGTCTACAATCCATGCGAGACAGCCAACTTCATCCAGGAAGTCAATAATTGGTTTGATGTGTTTAACTCGAAGTTGAGTACCTCGTACAACATACCAATCAAAAAACCCTATTGTATTAGCATACAGCTACAAAATGATGTATTGGACAAAATGAACGAAATAATGGGAAAACCAATAATTCCAAATAAATTATCCTTGGCACCATTTCAAAAAGGAATACTAATGAGCAATACTTCGCTAACTATGCTATATGAATATGTTCGGAAGAAGTATAACATGGATTATATATTGACATATAGACTCAACCAAGATATTCTTGAACATTTTTTTGGTGCTATTCGGAGTAAGGGAGGCTTGAACGACCATCCCAGCCCAATGGAGTTTAAATATAGGCTACGAAAGTATATTTTAGGTAACAAAAACTATAACAGTTATTAAAAAAATCACAAACACAAAAAAGACAAAGACATGAACACACCACTTTACTAAATTAAATTTATTAATAAAGATTTAAACTAACTAACGTCATAATTATATATCAATCTATTTACATAGCGAGAAATACGGAATTTTTAAGTAACCATGGCAATGTTGAAGAGGAAGATACGCAATGGCTCAGTTTACCAAACTTAATTATAAGCGAAATAAAAAACGACGTATCTCAAAATGCACAGAACGATTCATTCATTGAATCCGATGTTATGTTTGAATCTGAGAACGGCTGTGACGAGAGTGAGCAATTCATAAATGATATCGATGATATAAATGGCAATGACGTTATGGATATTCTTCATGAAGATGCACTTGAATATGTAGCCGGCTACATTATTCGCAAATTAAAGTTAGAAGAATGTGAATATAAAGGCTGCACTTGGACTTGGGTAGACCAAGTGTCCCGCGGTGGCCTTAAAAAGCCGTCTGCCAAGTTCTTATCGGACATTAAAATGTTGGTAAATGTTTTTTTTTAAATATAATGGAAATACAATCAAGCATTGCAAAAATTTCCAAAATTCATTGTTTGAACTTTGTTCTGAGATCGAATTACCAGATACAGTTAAGAAATTATTTATTAAATGTAGAATGCATTTTCGTATTAAACATTTAAATAAAAGATTAAAAATTCAAAAAATGAAGCAAAAAATAATTGGTAATAAAAAATTATTAAAAATATTACTATAAAAAACGCATTTTAATTTATTCTCTGTAATTGGTCGTTTTTGTTAGGGAACACCAAGTTTTTGATCTCTAAATCGACTCAGGATATGGCAGTGATCGAAAATATATATAAGGTAAAACACCCTAAGTCCACACTATTCTAAAACTTAAAATACAAAAATAGCGGTAATTTTTTAAATACATAGCGGGATTTTTTTAAGTTCCAGGAAAAGAATACTATGATGCATTTTTTGATATTTATAACTATATGTTTTTTTGCATAGAAATATATTCCTATTTTCCTGTAATCTTGATTCCAACAGACTGACGAACATATAGATGGTTATCGCTAAATTTTCTCATGAGCTGGCAGTTGTTGAAAAAATATATATTCTCGAAATAACATATCTTTTCAAAAGACCCTTCGTCGCGAGCTCCTTGCACTTTTCCAGCACCTGTACTCATGCGGGATATGAAATTTTTAAACCGGCTAGCTAGCAGCCATTCGCAAAAACGCTAACTGTAGCACCAACCATCAAAAACAATGGGGAAATCACGGCCAACAATTGCGCGGGCAAAAGCAAATGCAACCTGCTCAGGCCAAATATTGAGTCCAGCACAAGGCAAATATTGCGCACCATCGATGGATAATAACACAGTTAGTGGCGGACACGTACAGTATATCGTTCCAATGTATTGAAATACAATACTCCAAGGGAAAAGCAGCTTCAATGAATTTGTGTATTTTAATTTTTGAAAATAATCAACATAAACAAAAATCATTGAAGTTTGAAAAGGAAATTTTAAAAAACAAAAGTCATAATAAATAAAATATCAAACAATTTGACTTTACTGTGGGACTTCTGACTTTTCCGTAGGCACAGAAGTAGAACAAGAAAAAATTTCTCTTTTTATTCTAGTACCTTATCATTGTATCATGCTTGAAACAAGCAATAGAGAGAGAGCGAACACTAACGAAACGAGAGCACCGACGAAAAACTGTCATTTCTCAATAGTACACACACAGCTTTAAAGAGCAGAGTTGCTGCGTTCGCGAGAAAGTTAGAAGAAGAAAGCTTTCGAAGTATGAAATAACAGATGTTTATTAGTTGAGTGAGTAAAGCAGTTGGCTGTATTTAGAGGAGCGTCAATAAAAACAGTGAACACAAAACTGTTGAACATTCAAATTTTACGAGCGCTCTTTTTCGAAGCCTATTTTTAATGTCTTTTAATAATTAGAAACAATCACTTTATTTCTGAATCTTAGAACAGTTAATTTTAATTAAATAAATTACTAAAAGCTTAAATTACATTTCAGCAGCTGCAAATTTTTATTTCCAAGCAAATTTTCGCTGTCTAAATTATTTGACGAGTCAAAGCAGTTTCCATAGCAACATTTTAAAATTACGAAAAACATAATAAAGAAATACAAAATAGACAGCTATTGAGGGGGTATATTTAGTTTAAATGACAAACATTTAGATACGCAATATTCAGAGCTATAGCTATAGACTATAGTCTGAGTTCACACTGGGAAATGATGCCATATTTTAGGAAGAATCTCTTGGGTAGAATAACGTTGGTAAAATATCAATTAAAATTACCAAACGAAATATACCTAAAGGTAACTTTACCGAACGAAATATACCTAGAAGGCATCTTTACCTTTCGTTAGGTAATTTTAACTGATATTATACCTACCTGATTCTATATAGATTCCAATAGATTCTTCCAGTAATTTTGAAGCAGATGCAAAAAAAAAGCAATTCTGAAGCAGATGCAAAAAAATGCCGTTTTCAGCAAAAAAAAAAAGTAATCTGGAGGGCAGGAAACAGACTTTATTAATGCAAAAATTGAGTTGTACTTATAAACTTTGCTCAACATCCAAATTATAGCCTCATTGGAACTCCAGCAATTGTTACCGTCGCGCAAAGCCCTTGAAATCTTCGCAGTCTTTTAAAATCGTGCCAAACATGAATATACAACATTCTTTTTGCAAAGAAACGCAAAATTTGTACTTGAAAATTTTCAGATTTTTTTGACTTCTAAAAATCTAAAAATTTATTTGACATTTTGTTTGAATTTTATTTGACATTTTGTTTGAATTTTATTTAAAAAATAAATAACTATAGAAAATCGACCGTGTAAGATAGGGGAGACCGGGGCTAAGTCGACACTTTTTTTTAATGCTAATTTTGACCACCATATCAATGACATAGGACAAAAATAATAATACAGTTGGATAGATTTATTCATTGTTTCCACGAAACAAATGCAAATGCGACACAACCTCAAACATGCTTCTGAAAATAGGCTGGGATAAAGTCAACACTACCCACTTTTCCCGCGAATGTACATTTTTGCTGATATCTTTCAATTTTATTGAATTATATATTCCAAGATAAAACTATTCGTGCTGTTTAATTCCGGTCTCGCGAACCATCATTAATATCATTAATATTATTCACATTTTATCTATTTTTTTCAATAACTTCTTAAATAATGGTCAACTGATTGACAAGTGTCCTTATATTGTAAGAATGGACTATTTTCTAAAACTCATAGAACTAAAAATTTCATAAATTGTATTTTCGCGGAATCTACTTTGACCAAATGCTTATGTGTCGACTTTACCCCACGAGACCTAGTCTAATATTATAGGCATAAAAATGCGAATTGAATGGAAAAATAAAATAAAAATCAACACGACATGATAAGTGAACCCCTTACGACTCACAACAAAATATATAAATATTCAAAACTTTAATGGCAAGTACAAGTTTACTGCGTTATGAATATGTAACTTTTAGAGTCAAAAAACACATTTTATTACATAAAAACTAAAGTTTGAGCTCAAAATGGATTTCTCTTCTTTGGTAACAGTGGCACCTAATGTTACGTGTACAGTATCCATTTGAAGTTGATATGACATCACATTCGCGTTTTAAAACAAAAGTTGACTTTGCCCCGGTCTCCCCTACACTACAAATTGCCGAGTAGGTATGGTCATGATACAATGATGAATTGTTCTACTTCTGCCTACCAAAATGTCAAATGTCCGTAAAGTCACATTTTTTTAATTTTTGTTTATCAAGACTTTTGCTTTTTTAATTTTCTCTTCTAAGTTTATGTTTTTTAGTTTTTGTTGATTTATTTTGAAAAATTAAATGAAGCTTCTTTTCAACCATCGCATGTATTGCAATACATTGGAACGTTTGACACTGTATTATACCTGGCTTCGTTAGCTGTAATATTTGCCAGCCTAACGTTAGCTGTAATTTCCGGGCCTTTGTTTTTTTTTTTTTTGATAAATCCGTTTTTTTCACAATATTTTTAGAAAAAAACATTCAGGAAGAATAGTTCATTTTAATTAATATGATGGGCATAAATTCCGACATCCTGGCGTATAATTAAAGTAACCTTGATTCCTAATGTAGGAAGAGATGACTATTCTATAACCATTAGTATGATGTTCTTCATACTAAAGTGTCTATCTAGAAAGACTAGTTAAGTTGCACATCAGAAAAATATCGTTGTCAAGGTACCCACTATCGTCAAGACAACATGTCTACCAACGCGATAAATCCTGTCAAACAGCACTACAAGTTACAGATATATTCAAATACCGCAAAAACTTCACCGGATGGGGCATATCTTAATTTATTAAGTATTAATAAAAAATGAATATTCTTTTAAATTTAGTTTGACATAATTTTAATTTCGATATTTATTTGCACAACAATATTATCAGCAATTTTATCCAACAACACTGTTTGGCATTTGGCAAACAAGTCTAATGTTCAGTTCCAATTGCAAATTAAATTTTTATAGAGTAAAAAAAAATGGCAAACAAGTCTGATGTTCAGTTCCAATTGCAAATTAAACTTTTATAGAGTAAACTGCAAAATAATTTTATTATCTGAAATGTTAAAGATAACCAAAAACAACATTCAAAAATAGCATTTATTTGTATTAAAATTAAATTTATATTAAAATTCGTGGCATTACCACCAGTCGATGTCATTCACATACCAATGATATTAGCGTGTTTAAGGAAGTGGTAAAATCACATATTCATCATAGACAAATATTTAATTTTCAACGGGAAAACATTTTCAACTTTATTTTTATTGATTGTCAATGATATATTTATGAAATTCAACATTGATAGTATAATTTAGTAAAGGTATAGTGATTTCATTAGTTTTTATATCCCTTTTTGCACCAAACCCTTCAATTCGTTTTCGAACAAAATTCCGGAGAAAATGCTATTCCTGTAATTGCAGATACCAAGAAAAATTACCTGGCAACAAAAATTGCGAGGATATAGAATATTCCTCTGATGTTCCCGATACTAAAATGTTCCACATATATTCAAATTGAAGTCCGTATGTATTTATACCCTACACCTATGAGGTACAGGGTATATTAACTTTGTGCATATATTGTAACGCCCCTTAGGAGGCGTGTCCGGTATGGAAAAGTATATATATTCTTGATCAGCATCACTACCCGAGTCCGTTTAGCCATGTCCGTCTGTCTGTCTGTCTGTCCGTCTTGCTGTCCGAATACAGAATAACTTGAGAAATACTGATCAGAATGCGATGAAATTTCGTCTCAATATATTTTAGCCAAAAGTAGGAACTGAGTTTGAAAATGAGCAAAATCGGTCAACGGACACGCCCACCTCCCATACAAGTCACTTTTATATAACTCTTTCGAAACTAATATTTCGAAAAGTATTCAAGGTATAGTTATAAAATTTAAAACGTATTGTTAGAATTTACCTAAAAATATGTGGTCCAAAAATGGGCGTGATCCGCCCACTTTTTTTTTTCATTATATCCCGGGTTTTCATAGTGGAAAATTGATCCGTAAATTATTAAAATCAAATCTATGAAATATTAGCCTTTCAAAATTTTAAATATAGGCGTGGTTCGCCCAATTATATTTTTCAATTTTTTTTTTTAGTTTTTTATACTTTATATAATTTTTTTAATTTATGGGGATATAAGACGTAAATTTCTGATATTTGAATAATATTCTGAGGTTCAGCATAATTAAAAATTTAAAATTAAGGTATACAATTAAATATTCCTCATTAATATTTCCACCAAAGGTGTAGGGTATTCCATAGTCGGGCCCGACCGACTATAAAAATCCGCACCATGTGACCGAACTTACCCATGTGACCTTACTTTTCCAACTCGTTTTTTTTTGTAGAAGTTTAAAGCGATTTTCATACTCCATAAACACTCAATAATAATTTTAAGGTGCCAAAAAAAAACTTCCCTTCGTGGTTTAAAAGATAGCTTTTGGAATTTTGTCTTTTTTTGTTGTAACTTTTCTGCTCATTATTGCTGTTAGGATTTTGTCCGTGTTTTAAATTAAATAGCATTCGAATTTTTATTTTCTAGACATTGAATGAACTATACAAGATTCTTCAGTGTTTAAGTAGGATTTATTATGTATATAAACTTATTTTCGTCTAAACGTATTGTTGTATAAGCAACGTGTTTTTCATTATTATCTGATTTTAACTTACCTTCGCAGTGTCCGGGCACCACGACATTAGAAAAAGTTTTTGTTTTTTAGAGCTTTCCGACGTCCCTTGACACTGATGCATATATTCAAAATCAAATAAACCGTATCTAAAATAAAGTAAAGGCAATTATATATTTTAAATAATGAATTAAAAAAATTAAAAACAGTTTATTTCAGAAAACGGTCCTAAGTAAGAGCCAATTCACCACATTCTTGATACAATAACTCATAATTAGAATTATACACTATTAAAAACCATCCAGCTAAAAATGTATTTATTAATATAAAAAAGCATGGTATGTATATATGAAAATTTACTATATATTTGTGAATGTAAGTATGTACCCCAAACAAACATTGAGAAAAGTTAAACAAAAGTTAATGTAAAGTATATACTTGAGTTAGACTTTGTCACAATGTTTGTCGCAAGTAGTGCTTACGATTAACGCAACAGTAGTCGCAGATTTTGTATTTCCTAACTAGGGATTAATTAGAGAAATGTAGCGGAAAATGGCGCGGCTAAAAATGTTTCAATTCTAAAATGCCTGGAAAAAGTGTAATTACTTGATCGCAATCGCGATGGTTTGATATTTGAAGATGAAGATGCTGATTATGTGACACACAACGGCTTCGATTTATAAAAAATACAAATAAATATTAGACATATTTTTGAAAGAGAGAGAATGTATATTGAAGATAGTAACTCAGTGCATCATGTATATATACTGATTTGGTGGTTTAGAATTTGTATCAATTGAACGATCATTTCCTTGACCAAGTAATAAAGAACTACAAATACCATTCGAATTTTATTTTCCAATATTGTGTATGTTAAAATTACAGTTTATTTATTATTCAACTACAAAAAATAAAATTGCTGGAATTATGGGTTATATTTTTTAATTGTAGCAGTGTATACGCAACGGGTATTCTTGGGATGAACGCAAGTAATACGCATGTGGGATTGTCTGAAGCAGGAGTACCTGTGGTAAACAAAAGTTAAACTTAAAATCAGCTTATCGCATTGCGTAAATCCTAAGTTAACTCTCGCTTAGGACGATGACTCAAACTGTTTGTTGGGTATGTATGTCTGTATGTATGTTCCGAATAGACGTCAAAATGGCTGAACCGAATTGAATTTTGAAACAATATGTAGGTTGTGTTCGGGCGGAGTATAGGCCCCATAGAAGATACATGTTCACGATGGTGTATGTAAACCGTTATTAAGTGATATCAAGATATTTCACACTACGGTATATCAACCACCCTAAATTAGACTCACCACACGTAAAATAACCACACTAAAAGTCACCACACTAATACTGACCATACTAAAACTCACCACACTAAATCTTGTACTAGAAAAAACTTTACGGGAAGAATTCAACCGGGAAGAATTATACGGGAAAGCGTTCTACGGGGAAACATTTTACGGGGAAGATTTCTACTGGGAAGAATTTTGCGGCGAAATATTTTACGGTTAGGAATTCCACAGAGAAGCTTTTATATTAATAATAAAATCACTGCATATCCTTGCATTCACAAAATATTTACACGAGTCGTGCGCGTGTCTAGCTAGTATTTGTTATATTAAATGTTTAGGAAATATTGATTTAATTCAATAATACATTTTTATTTTTAATCAGTCAAGAGATGGTGTATACACTGTTCGTTATTTCTATAATTATTATTTATATATTCCCCGCAGAAGGCTTTCCCGTAGAATTCTTCCCGGTAGAATTCTCCCCGACAGAATTCTTCCCCGAAGAGTTTTGAAACCGCATTTCACGAATATATTTAAATAGTTTAAATGCATTTATTATTTGCATATTTTTTAAAAACCGCGCAAAAAAAAGAAATTATAATATGTATTTTGAATTTGTTTGTTTACTTTTATTTACAACTAGCTGGGCCCGTTCACAGCGTTGCCCGTGAATAGTTTTTGTAAATGCAAAATTATTTCTTTTTTAAATTACAGCCCATTTGCCATTCACATGCCACGCCTTTTGTCCAATCCCGTTCACATTCTACGTGAAGATTACAATGTTCAATATGATTTTTACACTCTGCTCTTAGTAGGACAGGAGCTATAGCAATTTTAATGTTTTGGTTATATGGGAGGTGCCACGCACAGTTGTCCAATCCCGCCCACATTCTACATGGCTATTGGAGTTTTAAATATGAACATTTGATTAGATTTTTATAACTCTACTCATAGTATGTCAAGAGTTAGATTAATTTTAATGTTTTGGTTATATGGGAGGTGCCACGTCCCGTGGTCCTGTGGTTGATAAACAACCACAATATACATCAGTGGGCAAAATTTCATGACTGTGGCTACCTTAAGTAAAAATTTGAAGTTAAAAGTTCAGGTTTGTCATGCCCATTTTTGTACCTTAGGGGGCGAATTTCGAAAAATACCGCCTTAGTGCGCCTACGTGTCTAAATTTCATGTTCCAAGGTCTAAGGGTTTGGTCTGCGCCATTTATGGGTCAATCAGTCAGTCTATCAGGACTTGTTCTTTTATATATACAGATTAATTAAGATGAAAAACTTCAACATATGACGTGAAACTCTCTTCCCCACAGTGTAGGGTATTTCTTGAGAGTTTTATTGTTAGATTTTTGCCAGAAGAAGAATTTGAGATTTGGTTCAAATTTATTCTAACAAGAAAAACGCCTCTTATTGAGATGTGATTTTTGTTATAAGTTGAATAGTGCTATAAGTTGAATACTTTTATATTTTTTATACATGCATCATTTTTGATATGCCATGTTCTATACAGGATTGCAGCGCCAAACTATTAATAATGATGATCTCTCACCATTTGATGTGATCTTTCACCATTTGAGCTGTGCGTGTTATATTTGTACTCAAATTGTTAATTGCCGAATCCGAACGGCGGGTGAGAGCTTTTCATAGGCACTGTTTTACTCTCGTAGGTTTGCCATTTACTGCCGAGCAGAGTAGTATAAGTACGTACTTTCGTACTATTTTCAGTACGTTTTTATTTTTTCAGTACGAAATATTCAGAGCTAAGTACCCGTACACACGAATAGTACTTTATGTCAATTTCAACCGTGATTATTTTTTTTTCTTTTCATTTGCGAATGTCAAGCATATAAAGAGCGTACGGAAAATGTACGCTGACGACTTTGTACTCCGTCGTATTCGATTTATATGGGAAATGCATGCAAGTTTTGGAGAACAAAATACATTGTGCTGATGGTACTCTGTATAAAATTCGTTCAGATTTCTTTTTCACATTATTTTAATTACGATAAAATTGATTAAATACACTAATTAAATAGTTTCAATTAACTAAAAACATATATCAACATGATAAATAATAATAATTGAATGCTCCAATGTATGTATTATTTTATGTAATGATAATAAATAGATCTAACTGTAACACTGCAAATTTGTTCACTTTTTTATTCATACAAACTAATAATAATTTTAGTTAAGAAGTTGAACTAACGCAACCATTGCAAACAACATCATAGAAACTAATAATAATTATAATTTTAGTGAAGAAGTTGAACTAACGCAACCTTTGCAAAAATAACAAAAGCAACTGCTGATTCTGCACTGCAGATTGCGGGACAGACAAGTAAATTAGCGTTGGCTTTGTTTTGCTATGTTTCCCAGCTGCTGGCTGCCATCTGTTGTTAGAACCCATAAACACAAATGTATTTGGGTACTTGTGTTTATAGGTTCTAACCGGGGTAACGGAAATTCGCACCGGTGCGAGTTTCTACTATATGAGTGGAAACTCGCACCGGTGCGAATTTCAGTTTAATGTACGGAAACTCGCACTAATTTAGAAAATCTGAACCGGTGCGAATTTCCGTTTAATATGCGGAAACTCGCACCTATATTTATTTCGAAGAAATTACTTACCAAAATAAAAAAAAAATGTAATAATTGAAGGGTTTGGTGCAAAAAAGGGTTAAGTCCATTTTTTCACTGGAAAATCAATAAAAACTGTTTAAAATTGAAAATTTAGCGATTTAAAAAAAAAAAAAATCAGTCATTAAAAATTCAATTTCGAAAAATATGGACTTGACACTTTTTTGCACCAAACCCTTTGATTTTATTTATATATGTTATAACATTTTGTTTTTGAAAGTGGAATCTAAAAATATTACGAAAGTCCATCGTACTTTTATTGACCTCCAAAGGACATCAGGTAGCAGAATGTGAAACACAATAAATACCGTTCATGGGAACGTCATATGGAATATCGATGAAAAAAAAACAACTAATAGTGTTTACCATCGATTGATTCCATAAAACTTCACTATTGTCTCTAAGAAGCCGCATTGAAGGTGCAGACATCGATAACCTTCCGAGTGAATGGGTTCTATGTTCATATTTTGGTTCCTTCAAATTAATTTCTTGAATAATTTTTTTTTAGTGCGAATTTCCATTCAATAGGTGGAACTTCGCACTGGTGCGAATGTCTGCCTATATGAGTGGAAACTCGCACCGGTGCGAATTTCTGCCTAATGAACGGAAATTCGCACCCATGGTGCGAGTTTCCTATTACTCGTTCTAACCACAGATGGCAGTCAGCAGCGGCCATCTGTTCATATTTTAAATTTCAGCGGTATTTGCGTTTGTTGTCAAATATTTCACACAAAACATTTTGAATTAAAAACATGTGTATATAAAATATATAAATAATTAATAAATAATACATATATAAACTTTTTATTGCCTTTTAATTGTAGACTATGGAAAAATCATTGAATGACTGTTTGCGATGAAATTTAAACGTGAGAATTTGTCATCAAATTCTTATCATAAAATATAAAATATATTAGCATTTACACGATACATTATTTTATAAGATAATAAAAATAAAAATTTTCAATTTTAAAATAATAAAATATATTTTTCATAATATTAATGAGAAGGTACAACCATCGGCTATTGATTAGCGAATTAAAGGAGAAAATGGGACAAAATGTTAGTTCATGCTTTTATGGGTTTAAAATTCTTTTTATTTTCAATTATTTTTTTACTTGTGATAAATAAATTTATTAATTCATTTTACGATTAAGTATTTGAAAAATTCTATCTATTTTTCTTTGAAATTATGGCTTTGATTTTTTTAACAATATTTAAGTATTATTATTTTTAAAAATAACAACTTATAAAATATTTGTGTCCTGTGTTTGGGCCTTATTTTGAAATTTAATACTGGTACCCTCTAATTCTGTTCATTTAAATCGATTGAATAGTTTTACTTTTTACACAGAATCCAAATATTAAAGTTTGGAACAACTAAGTAAAGGAGGCTGGTTAAAGTGGGATACGTTTAGATTTTCCTCTAAAAAGTACATTTGAATAATTAAAAAAAAAATTCAAAACAGCTCAAATTTTTACCAAAATGCTATTTTAAAAAGTTTTTATTAGATTGCTTGGTTGTCTGTCTGGTTCAAATTCTGTAATTGATTTTAAACTACCGATAAGCTACAGACTTGAGATTTTAAATATTGCCTCGAACTGGATGACAATGCAATATATCATTTTCTTGCCATCCGGTTCATCATGGTTCTATCGCAATGGTTCCATGTTAAAGACACTTCAAACATGAATATTCTTAATTTTAGTAATATTAGTCCTTTCGAATTCTGTCTAAAAATCTAACGGACACAAAAAATTAGAAAAATAAATAATATGAAATAAAAAATATTTTTTAATATAAAACGTTTTTAAAGTGTATTTTTAGTATTAATTTAAATGAAGCGTGGGGCGGTATATTGGATCCTTAAAGTTCACATTAAAAAAAAGTTTTATATTAAAAAATATTTTTAATATCATATAATTTTTAGTCTGATCTAATCATGTTTCGGAATTGTGGTTCACAAACAGAGCGCGCTCGTATGTATTTGTGCCATAACAATGTTTCTGTGTCCATGTGTTCGAGTCGCAGTCATTAACTCGCTGCTGTTAAGTGAGAAACACGAATTAGCAGAATTTAAATCTTTCGACCGTGCTGAGCATGTATCATTGTACTCGTTGTTCAAGCTACTGTTAAATGGACCGCTCTAAATGAACAGCGGCTACTACATTCCGAGCAGCTCTCTATTTAAATTGTATCGCTTGCAACAGTTTTTTGTTTTTGCGTTTATTCTTGTTTATTATTCAATTTTATGCATATCTTACTAAATATAGAACATTAGGTATGCATTTACAAAAAGAGCGAGCGCTTGAAAAGTTGTGGTGCTCGGAGTAACGCGCCAGCGTAACAGCTCGAAAGCCTATTTTAAAACTGTTATTTTTAGTCATTTCGGATCTAATAATAAATATGAAAATGATTCTAATTTTTAAAATATACACAATATCAGTTTAAAATTATATAAGTATAAATAGCTTGTATGTAGGTCCCATATTGTATTTTGTATCTTTCTTTTTTTGTAAAATTAGGGGTTATAACTGGAATTGGAACATTACCCAAATTGATTTTTTTCAACAATTGGTAATTTTGATCAAAATGAAATATTAAAAAAAGCTTATATAAAACAAATGGTAAAATTAGATTTTAGAAAAACTTCATCAATATGAATAAAATAAATTTTTAATTCCACAAAAGTGAATAAATATTGTTGATTTTAAAAACCACATGTCAATTAAACTAAAAAAAAATTACAAAAAGTAACAATATGATTTTATTGATTTTCAGTGTAATAGAAAAACTGAGTATCCAGTGTAAGTCAGCACCAGCGAATTCTTTAAAATAGCTATATGAAAATTCGTCTTTATTAGTGTAATTAAACATATATAAAAATAATAATAACGGAAACATATTAATTAATAATAAAAACAATTTAAAACCAGTTGGGAAGGTTAGATCACATGGGAAATTTTAAAGTAGGTGTTATTATGATAGTTAGGATTATCAAAATTATAGTCGGTCTAAGCCGACTATAAATACCCTACACATATGTATGAATACCATTCAAAGTGATATATAGGTCACCAGGGTATACGAATCCTGAAAATAACTACAAACATTCAATCGCTGAGGAATTTCCATTCATTTGATACCCATATTCACAAATGGGTAGGTGTACCGAATTTCGATTTTTTTTTGTGAACCACAAGTCTTTTCGCCGGAAAACATTATTATCATGTATTTGAGCATGATGTCAATATATATTTGACCAAAAAAGTTTACCTAAGCACGTATACATAAAAATTGATCTTTATATGTACATTTTATATGAGGTATTTGAACATAAGTGGTCGGATCATAGGTCACAATGGACCGATCTTGCCAATTTTTTCGCACATACAGCGTAGGTATATTAGTAATCTAAGTTATAAGTTTCATTTATCTAGCTCTTCAATTTTAAAAGTAGTAGGGATTTCAATTGACAGACAGACAGACGGACAGACGGACATCGACTCAGGAGGTCATGCTGATCAAGAATATATATACTTTTTCATACCGGAGATGCTTCCTTCTGGGTGTTACAAACGGCGTACCAAACTGAATATACCCTTTCACTCTTAGTGTAGGGTATAAAAATTTCAAATTATAACAATATATATATATATATAATTAATATGCATATCAAACTTTTTCATAATTTGTGAAGACTGTACAAACATTTTAAGGTTCCGTCCATGTTTTCTTTAAAAAAATTTCAGACGAAGAATCCCACTAAAGGTGTGAATTTCAAATTTGTTTATAATTTTGTTTTTTTTTTTAATATTGATTTGAGAAAAATACGTTCTAATTTGAACGTTGACAAAAGAGCAAACCATGTTTTGATAGTAATGGAAAGACTTCGAAGAATAATCATTTTTTTGTGTATTTGATTCATTGAACTAGTTAGAAATGTTAAATAAAAACTGAACAAACTGGATAAATTAAAAAACTTGATTTTTTGAAAGAAAACTTGAAACCTTTCTCAAAAAACTGGCAAAAAGGTTTATCTGCCCATCTGGTAACACTAGTCTCAACAGAAATTGAGTTCGGCAAAAAACAACAACGCTCGAAGGTCAAAACGAGCACGCAGTTGTCTGCGACGAGCAGATTCTTTACAGTTCCGAATAATTATGCTGTCACTCGTTTGTTGTTGAGAGAGCTAGTTTTGAGCATTTTTGCGTGCTTTCCGAAAAGCCTGTGTTTAATTTAAATTAATTAAATGGGTTGTACCAAACTTAATTTATGATGACAATTATTTATTACAACTGTTCTGGAATTCGTAAACTAAAAATGCTTAAAAAATTTCAAAATAAGTGGAACAAGTTAGTGATCCTATTATCTTGTCTTTAACAATAATAACAACAATAATTTATTACAAGTGATCTGGGCATTCGTAAACTAAAAATGGTCAAAAAAATTCAAAATAAGTGCAACAAGTTAGTGATCCTATTATCTTGTCTTTAACTGTATATTACTAAATCCAGAAAATCTTTAACTTTTTGCGTTGACAAAATTTATGAGCACATGTAATATAAATCCATTTGCGTGCTTCACTTTTAATGTGTCTTTTTATTGGTTCAATATTATAAAGAATATGATTATTTAATAAATATTTATTGAATAACACTGTGCGCACATTTGACAAAAATATTAGACTCCAGAAATGAAAGTTACATATTCTTATGGATTTGGACATTCTAAGAACAATGGCGTTTTCACTACACGTCCAGTTTCAGGATATTCGACCAAAATGAAAAACCGCGTTTTTTTAGGATTGTATTCGTTGGTAAGCGTTGGATATAAAGTCAACTTATTTTGATTTTATCCAAAACATGCATAACAAGAGATAAATTATATGTTATACCAATTTTCGAAATTCCTTAACAGGACCTGAGATATGAAGCAAAAAGGACTAAATTTTAGGCTAAAAAAAAGTCCATTCCCAGATGTGCACTATTAATGTACTTTACTTTATCAATTAACAAATCTCATCAATTTCAAAACTGTTTTATTAAAAAAATCTTAAACGCCCCAATAAACATTTGCCATTGAATTCAAGTGGTTTGCAAGTTTAAATTAAGTATTTTTCACAGTTTATTATGTTGAGAATAGCGTGGAGAAAAGTAAATTTAAAAAGTTGTAAAATATAGCATTTTCCTACAAAACGTTTTTTTACTATCTATCCTATTTTTCAAATTAATTAATAAATTTGACGCAAATATCTCCCTTACCACAATAATATGTAAAAGAATAAAAAATAGGTTTAATAATATTTCTACGAATTTATTATACTTATTAATTTTTAATTTTTTTTTTTTTTTTTGATGAAGCGGAAGAAATGAATGTTATTCCAACGTTGGTTTTCGAAGTTAAAAAAAACTTGAGACGAAATTCACTACACAAAATTACTCAGTGGCAACCCAGTGACGTGATAAATTAAATGCCAACAAGAAAATGTTCATTTGTTATATTAAATACAATTGTGCCACTGCATTCGTACAATCAGTGAGATAATTGTTTTTCGCTTGAATTAGCAAACAGACAAATCAATTAATATATAAGTGCGGGTCCAAACACGAAAGTCATCCCGAGAATTCTACTGCACGGAAAATGCACGATGATCTGATATATAATTTAAGTGGCCAAGGTTTACGAATACGTTTATGAAATATTAAAATATTTTCATTCATACGCAGACAACATTGATATTTTACGCGAACCTGGCAATGTTATACATCGCAGTGGCGCAATTGGATTCACTGGTTTGATCTTCGAGGCACGTTGTGGATTTTACAAGAAGTTCCTGTACACTGCCACCGGTACAGGTGCTGTTGCAGCTGTAGAACATACTTTAATTCCTTTTAATATATAGTATTATAACTTATATGCGTTTTCTCTTATTTTATATTTAAACCTTTAATTAGGAAAATATATGCGCTTGAATTCAAGTGTAATTTGAAAGTCGAATCACATTTTATTTATAGCTTACAATTAAGTTAAACCTCGAATGTATATTGAATGTCGGAATTCAAGTTTAGGTAAAGTCTAGATTCAATTGGATAAAAAGCTACCAGTTTTGCTGGAGAACGCTATGGTTTTCAAGCTGACAATTACATAAAGTTGAATACTTTTCTCCAGTGAAAGCTTCGATATCCCTGTTCAATATACATTCGAAAATCACTTAATAACCAAGTTTTTGGGTATTGGGCAATTGTGAAAAAAAAAACGATGTGGCTCAATTGAAATAATACACAAACATTTCTTCTTAATATATGAAAGGTTTGTGACTTTGGAATGACACTTAAAAATTTTAATATTTTAAATAAATTAAAAAAAAAAACAGCTGTGATTGTCATGGTTAAAAATGCCACGGTAATCTTACAAAGAGGTGGAAGTGATGACTGGATGCACTGTTCCATTAAAAATGGTTCTTGCAACACCGCAAATGGTAGTTACGACTGGGATACTAACACACACAAAAAAATAATAACACAAGCGCACATTTTTTTCTTGTGGACAGCAGTGCTCCCAAGGTCCAATATAATTTTTTGAGCGGTTGGAGTTGTGGTTGTCGTCACAAAAGGAAATTCCAGGTAATTTTCAAAACAAAATGTTTGTTTATTTTCTGTCAATTTTTGTCAGCAACATTCACCAATCTTCGCGGTATACGTTTTAGTCAGTACACATTTTCAATGAGTTGAGCCGGATTGCTACACCAGAAATTTATCTGGTTCAAATATTGTTTTTGTTTTGCTTATAAAATTTGTTACAGCTCAAATTAAAATTATGAAAAAACACGGCTAATATTTAAATATATTCCAGTGTAATATATAATTAAGTATATAACGAAACAATTTCTTTTTGTAGAAATTGAGATTTTTGATAATTTTAAAGTTCTCTTGTATTTTTGATACTAGTGCCCCTGTCCCCATTTAACTTGAATGGTCCCAATTCAAGTGACATACCTTAAAATCATTGTTATAACATTATGTTGTCATAAAAAAAAACAAAACAGCCCTTCCTCAAAAGCCGCTCCGCTCTTCACAAGTTCGATGTTGATGGAAAATTGTATTTTCTTTTCTTTTCATCGCACATACCATGGAATAGATTTTGTTTTGTTATTGTTTAAGGTTTGTTTTTGAGGCAATTCTGATTTATTGTACAATTAAGCCTAAAATTCACATTTAAAGTGCTCTTGCATTTTTAATCTTAGGGGCACATTCACGCACATTTGTTTTTGTATTATCAGTTCATAAAAAATTCAAATTAGTGATTTCTTGAAAGCACAGTCGGTAATATGTCAGAAAACATGTTTCTACCATATGTTGTAATTTTTTTCTCAATAAAAAATGATTGATCAATAATACTGTACCGGCATTGTATTTTTAAATTACCTCGTGGCATAAATTTCCGATCACACCTATGTCCAGCCAAATTCAGATGGAATTGTAGATGTGCCTTATAAAAAAGTGCTTTTTTCGGGTCAATCACTTTTTTTCGAAAGTTCCAACGTGTCCTTTTTTGTTGGTGTTAGGGGAACAATAAGAAGTCACATCTTAAAATCTTTACATTTACCTCCTCTAGATACAAGACCCGGCTCACACGTCGAAAAGAAGGCGATATGGCACACTAATGCGATATATATATATATATATATATATATATATATGTTTGTATTCGGGTATTAGCTAGCGATTGTATTAAAATTATAGCGATATCTTGCAAGCCGTAGCAATAATGATGATTAGAATGACACAAAACGTGCACGTATCATCGGTATTTTTAATGTTTTTCTTACTTTGGCCACAAGTAGAAAATCGACAGAGCAACTTATGAACTCAAAATGGTCGGGATTTATTAATTCAAGTATTCTTAACAAAAAAATGTAATATATAAAAAACAACAAATTATGTTTATTCATTGCTTTATGCCAATATCATGAAGGTTAAAATGTTCCTCTATTGGTTCTAAAGTTAATTTCGGAAACTGAGTGCCGTTCGGATTCAACATTGAACTATAGGTCCTACCAATTCGAGTACAAATATAACACGCACAGCTCAAATGGTGTGAGAGCTCGGCCTAGGTTCTTCAGAGCTATAAGCCCAAACAAATAATCTTAATTTCCTAAGACTTCTAATATGATATATTTATAAATGGAAAAAAGGTTTGAACTTATCACAAAGCTGCTCTGATAAGAGGACGAGATAAAACTTGTCCCTGTAGGAAAAACGACTAGGTCTGATCTAGTACAGAACTTTTTCTTAAAAGCACGGAAAAGTTCTTTTCTATGCGAGGAACCGATTACATTAACATGGGCTTTTTATTGCGGGAGACAATTGATTATCTTTTGCACTATTACTTTCAGTTCTGAACTAGTTCCAGACTAATAATTTTTCTTTTAATTATAGTCTACTATATCTGAAACTATAGACTTGTTCCTTTAAACGAATGTTAATTTTATTAACATGCTTAAATATATATTTTAAGACAATATAAATGAGTTTATTGTTAAAAAAATAAAAAGTAAATGTTAACGCAGCGCACAGTTGCTCTTTAAAATACGAATAATTTTATTTTTTTTTTATCCAGTAATTTTGATTTGGGATTTCCGCTACGAAGGGGCTCATAATTGCCCTGATTAATAAAATGGGCTACATTCAAGCCAATTTAATGCCAGAACTGTACTTTAATACATATACATAGAAAATCTCTAATTATGTCGTTTGTGTATTTTTAATTTTTAAATAAGTACATACATTGTTTTAAAACATTTTAACTTACCTACATTCTCCTGGCCCACACTTTTGTATATCTTCAAGAAACTGATCGTATTCGGCATTGCGTTCTCCTACAGTTTCCACATCAATTTGTTTTTCATCTCGAATAAAAAATATTACATAACGATGCTTTTTATCCTTCTTTATTTCCTCATACGTAGTTTTACATACATCTGATACGGTTACACCTGACGCCTATATTATTACAAAATATATGTTAATACCGATACCATAAAAATATAAATAAAGAAAAATATGAATTTATCGTCGTTGTAGAACGAAGTCACCAAATACATTTTCAAAATTCCAAATATTCATTTACAAAAATCTTTATATATGTCAATTTTTAATCGATGATCTCAATTTTTTTTACCATATGATAAGAAAATGTAAATCATATCAATTGATATTTCAACTTTAAAAAGGCATCAATTACTTTTTATAATATTAAACAACAAACTCGAAATTTAAGTTTCTCATAAAAATGTATTATGTGTTGACTTTTCGTTCTACAACGACGATATGTTAAATGAAATTTACTTTTATTAAGGACCGTTTTCTTTTGGACTGCGAGCCGAAAGGTCCCCAGTTCAAGCCTGGACTGGGGGCTAACAACATCTTTTCATTGAAACATTTTTCTATATCGAGCTACCTCGTCAGTAAATGTCAAACCTACGAGAGTAAAACCATTGCCTATGAAAAGCTCTCACCCACCGTTCGGATTCGGCAATAAACTTTGACCACTTTGACCACCACTTTGAGTACAAATATAACACGCACAGCTCAAAATGGTGAGAGAGCTCGGCCGAAGTTCTATACAGGACTGAAGCGCCAAACTATTATTATTAAGGACCGTTTTCACAATGTTCGGTTACGTTAAAATTGATCTGTAGGTTTGTTAACTGGCAGATAGCCTAACTTTCAGAATAAAGTTTCCGTTAAATATTTTCGTTTTCACCAACACAAATTATTTAACTTCCAGTAAGAACGTATACATATACTTCGCCGGTCAAAAAATAAGTAAGGGTAAGGGCAAAAATACGTAGAAATAACTCGTCATTAAAACTACTTACTTAATATTTGAATTTGGACTTTGAAAACTTTTCTACAGGGGGTCAAAGTTAAAAAAAAAATTTTAAAAAATTTACCATTTACCAGTGTTGCCAGATTGGTTAAATATATTTTGAATAAGTTTTATCATTTAAAAGATTCTCAGTAATGTTATCTATCAAAAAAATATAACAAAAGTACATGTTACTGAAGAAAAGGAGATTTGCGTAAAAGTCCAATTATCAAAAAAAAATTGAAAAAATGGACAATAAAAAAATCGACTTTACAATTTTATAATTACTCAACAACTTGAGATATTTCCAGGTTATGATTAATGTGTTAATTGTTTATAAAACAAAACAAACAAATATTTTGATTTCATGATAAAATATACAATCTATGTATTAAAATGTCAAGTAAAGTCTTCAAAAATTTAAATAAACATTCATGGTACAGTCTATGTCTTTAAAATTAATCAAGATATTTTCTCATGTAAGGACATTTTCTTTCGATCTCAATGCTTTTCATAAAGAAAAGAATTTTAAAAATCGGTTAAGTTTTGGATTTTTTACAATTTTTGAAAAAATGTTCATGAAAAAAATTTCAACTTTACTGATATTTATCTCCATAACCATTAAAGATACAAACCAATTTTAAAACTTAAGTTCTTTCTGTACAACACTTTTTAAAATCGGTTGAGTGGTTTCGAAAATACTGAATTTCACCCGATCTAAGAGCGTTTAGGCAGGCACACTGTGCAGCGCGCCGCGTGCGTAATCAATGTTGCATTTTAAGAGTTTAATTTGTGTGTTTAGATTATGAATGCATTAAATACAATGTAACAGTTAATAATAATAAAAACCAATAAAATATATTTTTTTTATTAAAAATTGAACATTTCACCGAAAATTCTATTTTTCACTAAAATTATGTCACTGAAAATCCAATATTGCACTGACAATCCTTATAATCAAATTTTTTGACTACAAATTTAATTTTTCAATAAAATCGAATTTCCTTAACAAATTTTTATTTTAACTGAAAATTTGAATTGAATTTTTAGTGACAAAGTAAATCAGTTGGAAAGGTTAGATCACATGGGAACTTTTAAAGTAGGGACATTTTAAAGGTGTTATTATGATAGTTAAGATTATCAAAATTATAGTCGGTCTATAAATACCCTACACATATGTGTGGTTACCATTCAAAGTGGTATATAGGTCACCAGGGTATAGGAATCCTAAAAGACACTACAAACTTTCAATCGATGAAGAATTTCCAATCATTTGATACCCATATTTACAAATGGGTAGGTGTACCGAATTTCGATTTTTTTTTTGAAACCACAAGTCGTTTCGCGGGAAAACATTATTTTCATGTATTTTAGCATGAAGTCAATAATATTTGACCAAAAAAAGTTTACCTAAGCACGTATACAGTAAAATTGATCTGCAGATGTAAATTTTATATGAGGTATTTGAATATAAGTGGTCGGATCACAGGTCATAATGTACCGATCTCGCACGTACAGATAAGGTATATAAATAATCTAAATTATGAGTTTTATTCATCTAGTGCTTCAATTTTTATGTGGAATTTCAACAAACAGATGGACGGACATTTCTAAATCGACTCAGGTCATGCTGATCAAGAATATATATACTTTTGCATACCGGAGATGCTTCCTTCTGGGTGTTACAAACGGCGTACCAAACTGAATGTACCCATTCACTCTTAGTGTAGGGTATAAAAATTGATTTTTATTGAAAAATTTAATATAGTTATATATTTATGGTTAAAAATTTAATTTTTTGTTAAAAATAGCATTTTTAGTTAAACATTTAATTTTTAGTTAAAAATTTAATTTTTAGTTAAAAATAGCATTTTTAGTGAACAATTGAATTATAATTGAAAAATTAGATTTTTAGTAAAAGTTGAATTTTAATTGAAAAATAGAATTTTAATTGATTTTAGTTGAAAATTTGATTTTTAAGTGCAAATTTGGAAAATAGAATTTTCGGGGAAAATTTAAATTTTTAATAAAAAAAATATATTATTAGTGAACAATTTAATTTTTAGTTAAATATCATATTTTACTGGTTTTTATTATTATTTACCGTTCCATAGTATTTAATGCATTTATAATCTAAACATACTAATTTAAGTTTTAAAATGCCAAATTCAAATAACATAAATTAATTGCCACTAAGCAACACTGAATACACAAGCGGCGCGCTGCAGCGTCCACTCGATCATGTTATTGCATAGCACACATGACAACAACAGAAACTGATAATTTCATGTGTGTTGTTGCTATAGGTCTTACGCAGCCGCATTAAACAATTCACGAACCATTGCTGTCGTTTCTAAATATGAACTACGACAGTAATTCGCAGCAACTGAACTATGACCGACTACTCGGCTAATAGTTGTTTGCAAAAAACAAGACAACGACTGTCGGCTATTTTGCAACAACCGAACAACGACTATCGGTAGTTGTGATTGACTGCCACAGCCATACACAAAAACCGAACATCAATTGTCATCGTAACATTGTGAAAAATGAAATAGCAGCAGCAGTAGTCATTTTTTAAATTTGAATTGCTACTGGTGACTGTTATTGTTTTCAGAAATATGCTATGACTGCTGCTGCTGTTGAATATTCAATAGTCGCAGCCACAGCAGTTGCTATTGCAACATTTCAGTTTTTTTTAACCCTGGTTTTTTCTAATACAATTTTATCAATCAATATTTTTATGAAAATAAATTGTTTACAACTACTTAAAAACAAATAATATTCAAAATTTTAAATTAAATAAATTTCAACATTTTCTTAACTTTCAAGATTGTTTAGGATCCAAAAGAAACTACAGTTATTGGCAAAAGTGATAAAAGTGATTGTGTGCAGTGAAATTTTAAGAAAATCTCCAATTTGCAATGCAAAAAAACTATAACCTTAAAATAAAGTTTAAAATGACAATTAATTCTTGTATTTTAAAATTTTCTTCTTGACATTCTCAGCATAAGACTGTTAGTTTATTTTATATTTATAAAATAAATGTAATACACAAATGAATTAAACATTGTTATTTTCATTTGAATTATTTTTGAATTATTTTCATAAATAGCAGCACTTTTGATACTATTTTTGTAATCCCTAAAATCCCGGGTTTTCAGTTTTAAATCCCGGGATTATTGCGCGACTGATTTTAGGCTCATACCCGGGATCGACATACCTAGTACAGACGTCAGCAGTGGAAGAAAAAGTGAAAACAATATATTATTTCACAGCAGCTAAAGCAAATGTTTTGGAAGAGGTGGGTATAAGAGTACCTGCCACCACTCACGCGTCGAACAAAGTGGTACCAAAGGAGTTTTTCCGGCTCCAAATGGACAAGTTAGATCTGATACTATAAAGACAGCAACTGGTACACTCCGCAGACCAGCATTAAAACTTTAAGTGCTTGATGTGATGAGTGAATCTTTGACTAATACTTTGATACATGGGTGTCGGAATGTTCCGTGCCAAAATTAATTTAATAAGATTTTATTTGAATGTATCACTGTACTATTTATCGATATACTGTTCACGTCACTGGAATGCAACTTAACTAAAGCGTTCGTCAAGCAATTTTAAATTCACTGGGTTTTGTAGGTCAAGTTTTCATTCCAATAACGTCAAAAGAAGAAAACAAATAAGTTTTAATAAAAATGCATTTTTCTTGTTAAAAAAGTAATTTTATGTACTTGAAAACAGATATAAAACATTGCCAACATCAAACCTATTTCGTTTAATTATATTTGTTCAAGTTTTGCGAGCCAAATCGGACTGCTGACGCCGCAGCCAACAGTAGAATTTGAAGAGAAAGATCGCTGATGAAGGGACTTGGCTTCCTCTGAAACATCTGTACGATCTGCCACTGAATGCATTATGCCAATTATTTGTTTAAAAAACACTAAATTTTTACCAACTGGACCTTGAACATTTTAAGACAATATCTTAAAATGATCAATAGAGGTCGTTAAACAAAAACAATTAATGATTTAAACAATATTTAAAGCCAAACAGATGTAGATATTGACGTAAACATTAACTGTGGCTCGTTTCTGTACCACTTCTCGAAGGGTTTTCTCAAATGGATATTTTAGATGCACTGTTTGTCATAGCCACTGGCACGTCCTGAGACACCTCATCATGCGGTAGAATGACGCTTGCAGTAATTGCTCACAAACATTTTCAATTTCACACATTTCATTTAAACTTTTGATTTTTTTTATTCATATATGTCAATTTATTAAACAATATCGTTATCAATTTAACACAACGATATCAACGACACCAAAAAAAAAAAGTGTGAAATTTTCGCGGTATTCTTTTCAAGTAAAAATGTTTACGTTGCGCGATACCGTGCGCGTCGACCGTTGTGACTTCAATAGTAGTTGCAGCGGTATCGCCAGCGGCAAATTCTCTTAGTTCATCGAATAGGTTCATGGTTGCAAAAAGGATGATGAAAGCATATGCCATTAACCGCGTATGATAAATTTCGGCGTCTAATGAAGTATGTAGTTTTTCGCAAGCAATTGAAAAATTTTTCAATTAACAAAAACGTTGACTGACCAACTCAGAAAATGTAGGCTTGTTTAAAGTGAATACGTTTTTTTATTAATATGACCCAATATCATTCCCTGTCGTTCATTTTATGTTTTGAGAGAGGAGCTCATACTTCCTTTTACCATCTCATTGTATCATGGTCAAGGCATTATTATGAGTATTGACTTCAATGATACTGAGCACAGCAAGTATATTTCATATATATATTTTAACTATTAATAAAAAAAATAGTAAACAGTTATCACCGCAACGATTTATCGCTATTATAAAATAATACATTTAAAAAACATCATAATGGGAAATATTCACTTGGAAGTAAATACATCCCAAGTAAAACATTTCAAAACATAGTCTGCATCTGTAGATTAACATGTAACATATATGTATCCAAACGTAGAATTGAATCGGTTATTAGCTAAGAATGGAAATCTATGTATAAATCTGTATTGAAAATCGAAAATTCTATAGAATTTTTGAATATATTCAAACTTAAAAAAAATATTAGAATCGACATATAGAAAAAGAAAAACTGTGCCACGGGACAAACAATTTCTAGAATTCGTGACGAAATCTGACTTTGTGTTACTTCCCAATTGGGATGTGCTTTAAAATGAAAGGCAATTGTCTCAGTACATGCACATCTTTTTTTTTAATTATATTTTCGAAAATAAAATGCGAAAGACAATTGTCTCAGTACATGCATTTTTTTTCTAATTATTTTTCCGAAAATAAAGTGCGTAAAATTTTTTTTTTATTTCACTTTGACCAAAGTTATCTTTGTCCTACACAGAAAAAAGTATCGTTCGTCATATTGACAAACGACGTACATCAAACTGTTTTCGTAATATTAACGAACAAGTTAATCAATATAACGTACAAGAATACAGGTTTTGATGTAGTCGTTTATCAATATTACGTATCGGAATCTTCAATCTCAAGCTCTCATGTATAACCTAACACATACAGGAATAGTGTAATGGCGGAAAACAAATAAAACGCAGTGCTGTGAATGTGGAAATGTTGGTGTTCTGTTTCTTATTCTGACGAAGAGTAATAAAATAGAACGCGCATATTTTATTGGACCTGCTGCTTCAAGACAGTACTTCGATGAGCATGATATTGAAAAACATTTAAGTTTCAATAGTTTTCCGAAATTTTCAGTCAAATTGATTTCAGGAATTAATTTTACTGTAAATTTGTTTGCATACCTTTGCTTTATTTAATTACTATTTAAATAAAATCATTATAAGTATTATGAAGGAGTTTAATAAAGAGCAATCGTAATATTAACGTACACCGTACTTCAAAATCTTTCAATGTGTAATATTGTACGAATACGTAATATTGACGAACGCGATCATCGGTTGACATTTGATTGGTTTGTTTGTCGTATTGATGAACAAGTTCGTTGTATTTACGTCACTTTTTGCTTCAGTGTATTGTCTATTGAAAGTATTGGCTCAAAAATATTTATAGAACTCTTGAACAGTTTTAAAAACTGTGAATGACAATGGTACTAGATATATTGTCTGGAGTTATAAAGACAAAAATTTACGTCCTGCTTGGAACCGCCCATAAAACGAAAACCGACGGTCAAAAGTGATTTTTGAATTGTTACGAAGTGTCCCATGGTGCAAAAACCAGTTCTTTAATATATATATATATATATATATATATATATATATATATATATATATATATATATATATAAATATATATATATGTGTATTTATGTATGTATTTATATATAAATATTTATAAATAAAGAGATATATATATATATTTTTATATAAATAGATATGTATATATATTTTTATATAAATAGATACGTATATATAAATATATATACATATCTATTTATATAAAAATATATATAGATATCACTTTATATATAACTAAATATATGTATTTATATATATATATATATATATATATATATATATATATATATATATATCAAACATATATATATATATCAAACATATAAATATATATATCAAACATATATATATATATATATATATCAAACATATATATATCAAACATATAAATATATATATCAAACATATAAATATATATATCAAACATATAAATATATATATCAAACATATATATATATATATATATATATATATATATAAAACATATATATATATATATCAAACATATATATATATATATATATATAAATAAATATCGAACATATATATATATATATATATATATATATATATATATATATCAAACATATATATATCAAACATATATATATATAAATATAAAATGCATTCATATTTAAATGTATATATTTATTGTGAGATGTTTATAATAACATGCAATGCTCACCATAACTTGTCAAATACACTACAAAAATGTACAGCAAACTTCAAAAATTTTCACAGAAACCACACAAAATAGTCACTACCAAGTAGCTGCTATTCCACACAGAAATTAGTCATTTTGCAATTCACGCTGCTGAACAATACACATCAATCAGGGATTCAATTTATATTCTCAATTTTTACTACAATTTTATTAAATGTTATAGATGACTTATTTGAATAACTACAAACGCTCGATATTTATTTTATCATTTCTGAGATACACAGAAAAAGGTCTGAATTGCACTTTACCGGCCGAAGTGAAAATAAGCTTTCCCAATAAGCCATTGCATATTCACAAATCATAGAGTTGATGTTAAGGTTTGAAACATCTTCCCAATATGCCATTGCACTTGATATTAACTTGCAAATGCTTTGAAATCAATCAGTACTTTCAAATCGTAGAGTTGAGGTTAACGTTTGAAACACCTTTAATCTAAATTTAAGTTTCATAGCTTATTCAATAAAAACTGGTAGCTTAACCTTAACTTGAAATTTTTTTCATTCTCAAAGCAATATTAACACTAAAAATTGATTTCTACGTTTACTTCAAATCAAGACTTAGCCTTATTTCCAACTCGAAATCAAATTAACTTACATTTAGTTTTTGCTTTTTAATATTGCCTTAATCCTACACAGAAAAAAGTGTAGTTCGTCATATTGACAAACGACGTACATCAAACTGTTTTCGTAATATTGACAAACAAGTTAATCAATATAACGTACATGCATACATGTTTTGATGGAGTCGTTTATCAATATTACGTATCTTCAATCTCAAGCTCTCATGTATACACTAACACATACAGGAATAGTGTAATGGCGGGAAACAAATAAGACGCCGTGCTGTGAACGTGTAAAAGTTGCTCTTCTGTTTCTTATTCTGACCAAAAATATTAAAATGGAATGCGCAAATTTTATTGGAAAATCGTAATAAAAACCGGCTGCTTCAAGACAATAATGTGATGAGAATGATTTTGAAATAACATTTATGTTTTAATAGTTATTCCGAAATGCGCAGTCAAATTGATTTTATAAACTAATTTGACTATAAATTTGTTGAATAATTTTGTTTTATTTAATAACTATTTAATTAAAATCATTACAAATATTATAAACGAGTTTAATACATAGCATTCGTAATATTAACGTACACCGTTCTACAAAATCTTTCAGTGTGTTAGTAAATCTCGATTGATTAACACAATACGTAATATTGACGAACGAGATCATCGGTTGACATTTGATTAATTTGTTTGTCGTATTAATGTACAAGCTCGTTGTATTTACGTCACTTTTTGGTTCTGTGTACAAAAATGTAAAAAAATGGATCCTACTATAGGACAACAAAAAGGGCATTTTTTAATTAATCATCCCGTTCCATGTCATCCCACCAATATCGTAGACTTCAATCCTGAGCGTCAAGACACAGCAGCAGGAAATCAATGCCAGCAGCCAAAATGTGGTATACGTGTTATTTTTAAGCTTGTATGTTTCAATTTTACGATCATAAAGCGAGGCAACTTGTTTCCTCGCTTTATAGTCGCATTTTTAAACACGCATTTATGCATATGTTTAAATTTAAACTTTAAGAATCAACAATGTATGTTTAAATTAAACATTCAAATGCGAAAAAATTTTCATTTTTGGTGTAATCTTTAACATAAAATATTTAAAATTAAACATTCTATAATAAAAAGTATGTAAATTTAAGCATCAAATATTTAATTTTTTTTTTTAATTTTTAGTAATATTTAAGTAAACAAAATCAGAAGATCAGAAAAGTAAATGCAATAATGTTTGCGGTATTTCTTTCATACAGAGCATAAAAAATGTTGTTAAAATAAAAACTAGAACTTTTCATTTAAATAATATTTATAAAAACTATTTTATAAAACCAATATCTTCTGTTTTCTGGGTTCCGGCGATGTCCATAGTTTATAGTGCCATAGCCTTTACTGCAAGCTTGTTTAATTAGAATGAATGAGCATTAGACTGACAATGGAAAATCATGCTTTCGAATCGAGAGAAGGTCATCCCCTAGAAATGCTCTATTTGATGAGAAAATCGATGTGAAGAACTTTGAGCGAATTCTGAATATGGGTAATGGACCCCCTGGGACATCAAAGTAGGCGTTTTCGTACCTTAATCAACAATTTCAAAATTGAATTGAAATAACTTCCCTCAAACGCAATAAACTAAAAATGAGGGTATGCCATTTTTTTGGAAAATTTGATTAGCTTTTCAGCAAACTATAAATGAAAAAATCGGATATAAAATACAGAAGCATTGATTATTTAAAAAGGCATCCTTCATTTCTTATTTGCATCAGTCACGCCTAGCCTGAAACACTTTAAGGTCCATTCATATCAGACAGTACGTTGCGTATCATGCACGTTCATGCAAAGCAGAGAAGCATTTTGAAAAAATAGCAAAGTATCATAAAAAAAATAAAAACGTACTATTTAACATCAAAAAGTACTTTTATGCAGAAAAGTAAAAATTGACGAAAAAGGTATATATTTTTCCCATGGGATCTAAATTGATAACCAAAAAAAAAAAAAAAAGGTCAGACGGAAATTTTTCATTGCCAAAAAACATAAAGGACAGACGGACATTTTTGAATTGCTGTTTTTTTTCTAAATATAGGAAAACAAAACTGTTCTGTTAATTTTTAATTCCATATTTTTTTGTCTTAATAAATTTATTTATCACAAGTAAATAAATAATTGAAAATAAAAAGAATTTTAAACCTATGAAATCATGAACTAAAATTTTGTCCCATTTTCTCCTTTCATTCGCTAATCAATATCCGATGGTTGTACCTTCTCATTAACATTTTGAAAAATATATTTTATTATTTTAAAATTGAAAATTTTTATTTTTATTATTACAAATATGTTTTAATACATAACAAAATTACATCTTATAAAATAATGCATCGTGTAAATGCTAATATATTTTATACTTTATGATAAGATGGTAGCTGCTGACTGCCATCTGTGGTTAGAACCTATAAACACAAGTACCCAAATACATTTGTGTTTATGGGTTCTAACAACAGATGGCAGCCAGCAGCTGGGAAACATAGCTAAACAAAGCCAACGCTAATTTACTTGTCTGTCCCGCAATCTGCAGTGCAGAATCAGCAGTTGCTTATGTTATTGTTTGCAAAGCTTGCGTTAGTTCAACTTCTTCAATAAAATTATAATTATTATTAGTTTGTATGAATAAAAAAGTGAGCAAATTTGCAGTGTTACAGTTGCATCTATTTATTATCATTACATAAAATAATGCATACATTGGAGCATTCAATTATTAATATTTATCATGTAGATATATGTTTTTAGTTAATTCAAACTATTTAATTAGTGTATTGAATCAATTTTATCGTAATTAAAATAATGTGAAAAAGAAATCTAAACGAATTTTATACAGAGTACCATCAGCACAATGTATTTTGTTCTCCAAAACTTGCATGCATTTCCCATATAAATCGAATACGACGGAGTACAAAGTCGTCAGAGTACATTTTCCGTGCGCTCTTTATATGCTTGACATTCGCAAAAGAAAAGAAAAACAATAAAACGGTTGAAATTGACATAAAGTACTATTCGTGTGTACGGGTACTTAGCTATGAATATTTCGTACTGAAAAAATAAAAACGTACTGAAAATAGTACGAAAGTACGAACTTATGCTACTCTCATGCAAAGGCGTTCATATCAGCATCATGCAAACGCACAAAGGGTTGTAAAATGTAAAGTCCACTTATACTTTTATGATAAAACGAAAACCCTTTCATTAACTGTCAACATAATTAAAATTAGAAAACATATGAAATATTTTGATTCTTTGAAGTCCACAACTTTTTACAAGCTGTTTCAGAATAGTATATGGTTAAGAACAGGAAAACAGCATGTGAGGCATGTATACTTTAGTAGTCTACTTTCCTCAAATATCCATCATATTTCATTGTTTAATAATATTGACTCCAAACAGATGCAAAACAACCGTATCGTCGTTCGTGTTTAATTGGAGAACAAGATACAGTTGGAAAGATCGTTTCCCCACATCAACAGCAACGTTGACTTTGTTTTCAACAAGGGCGATTTTGCGCAGCAAATTTATGTAATCCAAAGTGCGAACCCTACTGCTCGCCTCGGTGCCGTTACACAAATACACATCTTCATCCTACAACTAATCCGCCAGTTTCAAGCTCACCCAAAGAACGAATCATTTGGGGCAACCGTCTTTTTTTGCCAACCGATTTACTTAGTTCTGTCAACATTCGACTGATTCAGTTGTTGCAACACCGCGTATCAGTTCACACAACTAATGAATACAATTGACACAACCAATTTGTTTAGTTGTGGTAGCCAATTTAATTATACGAAATCGACTATTTTACCTCGCCCTAGCGCTCCAACATGTTGCAAAGACGAAGTCAGCTTCACAACAGCGTTCCTGAGATCGAACATTGCCGACAATTCGTTGTGCTGCTGACTTCGTGTTTGCAACACGTTGGAGCGCTAGGGCTGCATATAGAAATACAACATATAGACACAAAATCGCAAGAACTCTGTAGAATGGTATGTCACTTGTTGAAGAAAGTATATTTGAGCATGAAAGAATTGAACAGTAACAACGATAAAGCCTTAAAACAATTCCAAAAATTGTTTCACACGTAGCACGCGCTGTCCGCAGCACAAAACAAAACGAGTGAAAAATCTAAAGCTTGCGCGACTGGTGTTGTCCTGCTTTGGCATCGCTTTTATACAAGACAACTGTTTTCGCAGTTGAATCAAATAAAAATTGGTTGATACAACTTAATGTTATATAATTATCTGTTAAGTCAAATAAATATTGGTTAGGTCTCATTTTGAATTCAGTTGCCGTAGCAATGGAAATAAAAAAAATTGAAAATGGATTAAAAGTTTGTTTCTCCAATCAATGTTGCAGTTGCTTCAACTAATAGTTGGTTACGCTTCATACTATTGTTCACCACAAATGAAAATCAGTTGTGGCTGACTAAATTTGGTAGATGGAAATGAATATTCGTTGAAACAACTGCACGCCAAGCAATCATTTTTTTGTGTGCTGGTTTTACGAACTTGTCTGGCGTCTGCACAAAACACAAAATTTATTTACAACTCTTAACAGCAGGCTAATTGCATCATTTTATAATTTATTAAGAATTAATTAAATATATGTGTTATTAAAAATAATTTTTTGTCACATTTATGATTATCGTATAATTATATTATTAAAATACTGTTTAAAATAGGAGAACATTATCTTGCGCGTTTTAACAACGGCGACAATCTTGTTTATTGCATAGTAGAAGCCGCTCCATCGCACTTACTAGCCGTATCAAAGTCAACAGCGCCACCCTTTATGCCCATCAGACGAATACATTTGGAGACCCAAACTATTAGATATTTTTGAGCTTCGCATCTTTGATAAGATTGCTGACGATTTTTATTTAAATTTAATTTTATGTACATTTTTGACGTTAATAAAAATGGGTAGTCTTGTTAAAATAAATAACTAAAAAATACTACAATATCACTACAATCTCAAAATTTTGTAATAAAAACATGAAAAAGCAGTAAATATTTTATATTTCTACAACAATACATGCGGCAGGCTCCTGCCAAAATATTTTGCATAATATGATACGTGCATGAACGGACCCTCTCTCATATAAAACGTACTGGAGAATATTTGTCGTGCATGATACGCTACGTGCATGATACGCAACATGCTGTATGATATGAATGGACCTTTAAACTAAAAAGTTTGATTCTCATCTCAAATTTATTTTGAATATGTTTTTGACATCCCTTGCGATTATTTTAGGATGAATTAAAAAAAATAGTAGACTTATTAAAATATAGCGATATTAATGCATTTTTTGATGCAGTTTTTACTAATTAATAATTAATTTTAATAATTTAATTTCATCTTAAAATAATCGAAAGGGATGTTAAAAACATATTCTAAAAAAAATTGAGATGGGCATCTACACGAATAGAAAAGATTTGTTTGAATATGTTTGAACGTAATTAAAAAACGAAATCACTATATATGTATTACGAATGAAGTGTAATTAAATTATTGTTCCGATGGTAATAACATATGAAGAATAATTGAATAACAAGATTACGCATTGCGCATGTATACCCTGTGAATACCCCATATTAAAGACGTCAAAAACTATGGAATGTCATGTAAAGGAAATTTGAATTTAGACATTTCATAAATTACAAATATTTATTTTATTGAAATATTTTTTTTTTACATTTGTGCTAAAAAAACATTTGTGGATAGCAGGCTTCCGGTAGTTTTCTCAGTGGTTGCATCAACTATAGAGCTGATCAAGACATTTCTGTACATGGGCATGTGTGGTTGCAGATAATTTAAATTTAAAAGAAAAAATACATATGTGTTATCCTGAGGGACCGGAGCGACACAAATGCGTTATAAACAAAACAATGTTACATTGTTTTGTTTATAGCGCCGTTCGATAGTGGTTTCTTATTTTATTATTTGTGTTGGCCGATTAAGTGCAGTTTTGCAAACATGTCCATTTATTACACACAATTATTTCAAAAATTATTAAAATGTGTTGTTTTCTTTGCAACAACATTCTGACACAATGAAAAAATTACAGTTGTCAAAAAACTTCTACGTGCATGCGCAGTAGATTCAAGTTTTGAACAACGTTCTGCGCAATCTTTGTTTCTATTATTCTTGATAACATATTACTATGTGAAAACATTTTATATATTGCCCAGCAGAATCGGTCAAACTTATCATAAATACAAACATAAAATTTTAATTGCATTTGAATATACTATTTCTTGGCAGTTTACTTGGTTATATCTATGTTTCAAAACATACAGAAAATGCTATTCAAATCTTATTATAACGTATGTTCGCAACGCTCGTCTTCATTCAATTACACTCAGAAAAAAATGTACCATTAAGTACTTTATGGTTCGACCATTGATCTTATGGTTCATGTATTAATAGTTTTTTCTTTTTAAATCAAAAGTTTTCTAATTAATTCAATAGTATTTGAAAAATTCAGTACCATAAATTTAAATATTTCAATATTATTATTTTAAATAGAATAAATACTGTTGGTTTAATGGTTTCCTCCTATAATAATAAACGTGGTGTAAAAAAAACATAAAAACGAATACAAACATGTTCGTTTTACACGTCATTCTGCGTGTTTACTCAAAATGGTCGCATGGATTTTTTTGTAATAATCCACATTATTAAATGCGACATTGGTAAGGACTCAATATATTTAATGTAAATAAATTATACTTATATATATATATATTTATATTTTTATTTATTATAGAAAATAAATAATACATCGAACTTCTATTATGGCAATGGACTCAAAAATAACTGCAGACACAAGTACTATAATCAAGCAAACATTAAATGCGTTATAACCTTTTGCATCAAGAAGTGTCTTTTTATGTGTGTGTTGTAAATGTGAATATCAATTTCAACATTTAAATCAAATAATATATACACTAAATTAACTAAAATAATTTTTGTTTTAATAAATTATTAGGAAAATGAAATACGACTATACCATAAAATTAATAATATGTATTATTAAATTTGTATAGGTCTTTCTTATTGTAATTAAAATATCACATTATAAAATTTATGGTACAACCACACATTGTATTAACAGTTTCAATATTAATGTACTAATGGGACGCAGCCTATTGACAAATTTTAATGGTCCAACAGTAGGGCATACAAAAGACACTCATGTAATTATTTACACCTCTCTAACTCAAATATAAAATCAATATATTCATTTTAAAATACCAACAAACACACACACACACTCAATACACATGCAAAACACGTATAAGGAAAATAATTTGAACAAGTTTATCTATCCTTCCTTTAATATAATAAATCTGTTGTTCGTTTGTACGTTTGTACGGGTACGTTTGTAGGCTATATATGGACGGGATTGGACAAAGAGGCGTGGCACCTCCCATACAACCTAAACTTTCAAAACGATATAACTCGGCACTTTCACCAACTACGAACATGAAACAAAAAACCCAAATACAAAAAAAAAATTAAAAGCAAAAAAGCAAAAGCACAAAATAAAACAAAAGCTAAAATACAAAAACAATTTTTTTTACAATCTTGAGTAACCGAATATACACACAATTTTTTATTATTTGGAAAAATAAAATTATTTTTATTTTTCCAATGTTATAGAAAACAGATTTAAAAAAAAATACTTGAAAATAAATTTGAAAAAAAAAATATAGTTTATAGTTATACTTCATGAATGCCAAAATTGATTTCGTTGTTGTTTAGGTAACATTTTTGTTTCATTGAAATTTTCAATTACAATTAAATGAAATTCATTTTTTTTAATTAAAAGATAGAGTTAACGTTTTAAATTGATTGAAAATATTTAATGGCAATGGATTAAATGCGTATATTCAAAAGCAATCTAGCGAATTGGACAGATTTGTTGAAAAATTATGGTCGCAATTTGTACCAACAATACTACAGTATTATTAAAAGATAATATATCTAGAATTCTGCATTTATCTAAATTAGAGGAGGCAGATAAAATAGTAGAAGAGTTACTTAATTTCCAGAATTTTAAAATTAAATCTGTTTTAGCAGAAAATTGTGAATTAGAAAGATTAGTTGACGTGTTGAGAAAACGTTTAAACGACTATTGTTTAAAACGTACAGCAGAGTTAGAAGAAACAGGTAAAATAGAAGAGGAAAACATAAAATTAAGAAATTTATTGAAAGAAAAGAATATTTCTGAGGAATCAATAAATAATTCTATCAGACGCCAGGCAAGGGAGGAGTACGCGACGTTGGAGGAAGCGAACAACAAAATACAGGAGTTGAACGGGCGTATTAGATATTTGAACGAGGAGGTTAAGACAGCGCATGAGACATCCTTATACCACAAGGATACCATAGAAAGTGAAGACATCACAACACAGGGCAACATGGGATTAGGCGAAGACGCGAAATTTGTTAAAAATGCGGTGCCAGATTTTGCAGGTGCAGACTCATCATCGCTGAGGACGGATCTTCACGGTTTTTTGAAGGATGTCAAGTGGTGAGGGCAGAACTGAAGCCTGAATAAATGAAGGAGTTTATTAAAGGCGTTAGGGTTCGTTTACAGGGAAATGTTTTTGACTTAGTAAGTTCAAAGGAGTTTGACACAATGGGGATTGTCATGTTAAACGCGATACACAAGTTTTTCAAGGAAATAATGGTAATGGGAATTTTGCAAACAGGCCTGTTATATATTGCACTAGGTGCAGAAAGGACGGACATGTTATTATGAATTGTTATACCAAACGCAAATATGGAACAAAAGTTGTAGTTGTAGAATTTCCAAAGAGGACACTACAACAAAATAAAACAGCGAATATTATTAACTCAGAAAATGAAGAACAAAAATTAAAAATACATATTAATGAAGATAGAAATCTTCCAACAAAAACATATAATGAACTAAATAATAATAATACACAGCTTGACTCGAATAATGAACAGAATATAGGAATTAAGGCAATTAAAAATAAACAAATTATAAAGAAAGCAAATGAAGTAAAGAAAGTAAAACCAATAAAATCCGAAGTTAAAAATATTAAAATCAAGAATAATAAAATCAAAAGTAAATCGAATAAAAAGAAAGTTGTTATTAAGGGCCCTGAAAATTTGGGAATTGTAGATCAAACGTCTGGCAAGACTGTGAATACATTCCGTACAGGGGCGAGTATAATTTGTAATTAAGTAATTTCAATATTTCTTTTTATTATTGGCGCTATGTGCGTTTTATCGTCAGAACTGTATAATAAATTCACGATTTGTAAAATTAAATTGTCTTCAATTGCTAATAATTTTATGTCGAGAAAAATAAAATAACTTCACAATTAGGCATGCATCGTAAAATATTTAACCAGCATGGAGAGTGTTATATCCGATACGAGTGATGTGTTCAATGAAGTACCTTGCGAGGCACCAAAAAATGGAAAACTTACTCTGTTAGTGGATTCTGGAGCTGAGGCCAGTCTGATTAAAGAAAATAGGATGGCACATTTGCCGAATTTTAATAAAAATATTAGTCGGAATAGTCGGGCGTGACAATCTCTGGAATAGATCTATAATAAATGCGTTAAATAAAAAAATTACATTTTTTGATGAAGACAAAAATCATGTTGTTAAATTTCCATTAAAATCATTGCAAGACATAGACAATATTAATTTTAATCAACAAATCAGGGTACAGCCCAGAACAGCCATGGTTGTATCATTGCCGTTAAGAACAAGAACTCCTATAGTTTTGTTGCACAAACAGTAAATTCAGCCAGGAGTATATTTGGGAGATAGTTTAAAAAATGTTAGAAGAAATAGAGTATATGCATCAATTTTAAATGCCACCGATAAGGAGGTAAACATTGATAGCAATTTCAAGCCACAATTTTCAAATTTTAACAAATATAAAGAAGCAACAAAGACGAGTTCTACAATAAATACAATAAACTCGGTTAATATAAAAAATAGAATTGATAGATTATTAGGGAATGTAAAGATCGATGAATCATTGAATAAAGAAGAAGTTGCATCTTTCCAAATTTTTGCTTGTCATATCATGACGTTTTTCATTTGGAAGGGGATGAATTAACATTCACTCCGAAATGAAATACCCACACAATGGAATCAGCCACCAATAAATCAGAAACAGTATAAACTTCCTCATATGCATAGAAATGAGATTAATAGACAAGTATCAAAGATGTTAGACGATGGAATTCTTTCACCAAGCATGTCGCCTTGGAATTCCCCATTATTATTGCTACCTAAAAAGGGCGATAAAAATGGCAATAAGAAATGGAGACTGGTTATCGATTTCCGAAAATTAAATGACGTCACCATCAAATAGGTATTTCCGATACCACGAATAAATGAGATTCTTGACCAGTTAGGTCATAGTCGGTATTTTTCAACACTAGATTTAGCAAGTGGTTACCATCAGGTTCTAGTTGAAGATAGTGACAAAGAAAAAACTGCTTTCAGTACAGGTCTTGGACATTTCGAATTTAACAGAATGCCATTCGGTCTAACGGGGGCACCTGCCACTTTTCAAAGGATAATGAACCACATACTAACAGGTTTAAAGGTTTTGACTGTTTCGTTTATTTAGATGACATAGTGGTTTATGGAAAAAATTTAGCAGTATACGAGCATAGGCTATGCAAAGTTTTGCAAAAGCTGAGAGAACATAATTTGAAATTAAATACAGAGAAATGTCAGTTTTTGCGACGCGAGGTTATATATTTAGGACATAAGTGTTCTGAGTTAGGTGCCCTACCAGACCCAGCAAAAGTAGAGTGTGTAAAAAATATTCCAGTTCCGAAAAATAGGAAGGAAGTTCAAGCATTTTTAAGCTTAATTAATTATTACAGAAAATTTATAGGAGGTATGGCGAAACTGTCATTACCAATAAACTGTTTGCTTAAAAAGTACGCTAAGTTCATATGGAATGATAATTGTCAGAATTCGTTTTTTAAATTAAAGAGGCAATTATGTCACCACCCATACTAGCGTATCCGGATTTTAACGAACCCTTTGTGCTCACGACAGACGCCAGTAACGAAGCAATTGGCGCGGTTCTTTCGCAAGGTGAATTGGAAGTCCGATCGCGTTTGCCAGTAGGTCTCTCAACGATGCGGAAACACGCTACTCTACTATAGAGAAAGAATTTTTGGCAATTGTATGGGCAACAAAAAATGTTAGGGCATATCTTTTGGGAAGACCATTTAAAATTTATACAGATCATTAGACCCTGAAGGGTATAGCAAACTTAAAAGATCAGACATCACGTCTTGCGCGTTTCCGACACAAATTATCGGAATATGATTTCGAAATTCATTATAAACCGAGAAAAAGTAATTTAAACGTGGATGCGCTTAACCGCATACCGAATAATACTGAAAAACACGTTCGAAAACCATGAAAAGAGACAAGGAAGACGATAAGAAACAGTCAGAATGCGATCCTGACGATTTGATAACAAAGGAAAATGACAATATAATAATTCTAACTGAACCTCGGGACATAGAGACGTTAATTAAAGATTTTCACGATTCACCGTTAGGTGGTCACCAAGGGGGCGTAAAAACATTTTTAAGAATTCGGCAACAGTACCGATGGAAGGGTATGCAGAAGCAAATAAATCATTATGTGAAAAATTGTTCAAAATGTCAGGTAAACAAGAGTTCAAGGCTGACGAAGATGCCAATGGTTCTAACTGATACGCCACTCAGGCCCTTTGACAAAGTGTACATGGACCTGGTGGGTATTCTGCCTGAAACCATTTAAGGGAATAAATACAGGACGATTTTTCTAAATTTATGTGCTGTGTGGCTATACCCGATGCGGAAGCCAACACCGTAGCAAAAGCATTATTCAACGAAATAGTTACACGCCACAATATACCCAAAGTATTGGTAACAGACAATGGATCGAACTTCGTTTCCAAACTCTTTTCGGATACATGTAAATTGTTAGGAATTAAAAAAATACATATAACACCCTACCATCCATAGGCTATTGGGTCATTGGAACGAAGTCATCGTCCACTAGCTGAATATTTACGTAGTTTTGCTAAAGAGGATGGGTCAAACTGGGACCAATGGTTAAATTCTGCAATGCATGACGGTGCATACGTCGACGGGCCAAACACCATTCCGTACGTTGTACGGGTTTGACTTCGACATGCCTACGAATTTAAAGCGTAAATGTTCACCTTTTTATATCGCAGAAGACTACTATAAGGTATTAAAGTACCAAATACAGCGATCACACGAGATCGTCAGGCAAAATCAATGTAGGGCCAAGGAAGTGTCGAAAAAACAATACGACAAGAACCTCAACCCTATACAATTCAAACCACATGACATGGTTTTAATGAAAACCAAACTAGGAAGAATAAAATCTCTCCAATTTGGAAGGGACCCTACGTGGTCGTAGAGGGAAGTGGGTCAGTGACCATGACGATATTGATCAAAAACAAAGATAAGAAAATTAACAATAATTTATTAAAACATAGTGTATGCCGTTAAAACTAAAAATATTATAATATTACCCTAGGTTAGAACCCATAAAAGTTACAATATAAAACCAATTAGCTATGCGTTGACAATTAAACTCGTAGATTGCAACGTTATGAAAACATTATGCAACATATAGAAAAAATAAATCTAACCATAAGATATAGAGTAATCATTAAATAAAACATTAAATAACTCGTCATTTAGAGGAAGAAATAAATATAAATAGTTTAGGAAAACAGTAAGTAACAAACAAAAAAAAAATATATATTAATAAAAAAATAAAAAACATAGGACATATTAAAAACAATAATTTAGTAATAAAAAAATAATATATATATATATTACTATTTTGGGAAAAGAACTTATAATTTTAAAGTTAGTTAATCATCAATTGAGAAAAGAAATAAATTAAAATGAAAGAAATAAAAATGCAACCAATTCCATTAAGCACATATGCAATTTGTACGAACGTATGTATATCATACACTAAGCAAGCGTTAATAGCTGACATATAAATGCAGATCTTGCAGTTTTTTTTTGATACCATAAACAATGCAAATAAATATAATTCAATTTTACCGTCAAGCCAGTAGGAAGTTTCATATAATGTGACTTATATAAGTACACAAAAATAGTAATAAAATATTAAACATGTTTAGAAAATAAATCGCAACTCTAATTATATTTATTTACAAGCAGAGAAATTATAGGTACTTTTGTATATTAATATAATTCAATTTGAATAAGTTTGAATATAACAAATAAATTTTAAATGAATTTGACGATTTTACTTATATTAATTTAAATTTCTTAAAGAAGAAGAAAAATATTAATTAGTATTAAAATTAAAAAAAAAGAGAGATATATAAATATATAGTACAGTTAAAATTAAAAAAAAGAACCAAAAAATATTTTAGAAGAATAAATAAAATGTAAAAAACAGGTAATAAATAAAAGCAAAGAATTTAAAATTAAAAAAAAAAGCGATTTATGCATTAAAATATTTATATTTAGTACAGTTAAAATTAAAAAAGTTTTAATAATTGAATCGAAAAAACAAGAGGAAACATATTAGTAAAATAAATAAAATGGAGAAAATATATATATAGGTATTAAATATTAATTTTTTTTTTAAAAAAGAATTTTTAAATTTTAAAGAAAAAAAAAAGTGAAAAAAATATAATAAGAAGGGGTTAAAAAAAAAAGAAAAATATGAAAAATAATAATAAACATGAAAAAAAAATTGGGGAATTAAAATCAAAAAAAAAAGAGGGATACAAATTTATACAAATTTTAATTAAAAAGAAAAAAAAAGAAGACAAAAAAAAAATAATATTACCAATTAAATTTTTAAAGAATAAAAAAAAGAATTAAAAAAATATATATATGTAAGAAAAAAAGGGAACTAAACTTAAAAAAAAGGAGAAAATTTTAATTAAAGAGAAAAAAAGAAGGAGGTTTGAAAATTTTAATTAAAGAGAAGAAAAGAAAAAATGAAGAAAATAAGAAGAGAAAAAAGAAGAAGAAGAAAATAAGAAGAGAAGAAAAAAAATATAGAGAAAAAAAAATAAGAGAAAAAAATATATAAATAACAAATATTAACTATTAATTTTTTTTAAAGAAAAAAAAAAAATGAAAAAATATATGAAAAAAAATAAGGGGATACAAATTAAAAAAAAAAAAATGAATTAATTTATTTTTTAAATAATTTACATCTTATTTTGTTTTGGAAATTTAAATTTGTATTGGAAATTAAATACATTTTTAAAATAAATTAACACAGTTAAAAAAAAAATATGTATATATAATAAATTCATCAATTCTAAAGAAAATTTTAAATAATATATATTTATATGCAATGTGCAAAATATTCTATGTACAAATATATATTTAAAAAAAAAAATTATATGAAATAATTTTTTTTCATTTTTGCGCATTGAAGGGGGATTGAATACGCCGCATTGAGTCCCTCCGCATATAAGACGACGATCTTAGCCATTGGTCTAAGGACATAATACACTAAAATTACACTAAAGCTAGTGCTACACTAAATAACTGTGTTTCAAATAAGTTAAACACTTACAAACAACATTTAATTTCAATGTTATTGCATACATAAACAACTATACTTTACATGACCCTAAGTTTAGATAAACTAGTACCACACTAAATAGTAATAGTTCAAATAATGTACCATACTTTATTTCAAGTAATTTAAATATCTTAATATCTTATCAATCTTTTTCTTGTGACGAATGTACATAAACCATTATATAATTTACGAAAATTATATTAAGTTTATATAAGTTAGTACCACACCACACATTTGGAAGAGTTTTAAAATAATATTAAATTACTTGTTTGTAAACTATTCATGTAAATTTAAAATATCCGAGTGCACAAAAATTGTTATTTAGAGTGACCAACAGCGCTGAATACTCAGAAGACGCATAGATAATCGTTGGGGTCTTGGGACTTTAATGGGGACATGTGGAAGGAGCTCTGGGTGTTATCAACAAGAAGAAGAATAAGTGAAGCAGAGGTCCAGCAGATTCAAATAAAGAAAAGAAGAAACAAGAAATGAAGCAGACGTAGAAGGAGTAGAAGGACGTAGAAGGATGCACTAGGAGCAAACTTGTTGTTATACCAAGCACAAGTAGATTGCTGTGATTGAATTTTAATCATAAAACTACAACGGCCAGAAACAAGATGCAGAAAATAATATTCAACATTGATCTTGAAAATATATATAAAAAGTCAAATTATTATGTCTTCCATCGCACATAGAGAAGAAGCGATGCAGTAACGATTTTCTGATATCAACAATTCAGAAATCTATAATATTCTAAATAAAACGACATGAGCACCAAGATGTTCCACAAAAAAGTAGTGACGCAGATGCCCAGCGGTTTTCTGATATCAACAATTCAGAAATATATAGGCTACATAAAGTGACATGAGCACCAAGATATTTTCAAAATGTTTGGCAAGATCGCAGAAAAGAACACTCATCTCGAACGAATCGTCAATCAACGGGACAAAAACTCTCTTGACCGACTAAGAGTCCAGCGTATCAACATGACGTCGTCTACTGGAGATAACACCATTAGCAAATTCCACAAGAACCATCGAAGCCCAACAGATCCAACACACTACATAGAACGAAACATTGAAGATGAACAAGGCAAATCCGACCCAACACACACAAGAGCAAGAGAAGAAATCTGGTCCATCCACCCAAACTTTCAAAACGATATAACTCGGCACTTTCACAAGCTACGAACATGAAACAAAAAACCCAAATACAAAAAAAAAAAATTAAAAGCAAAAGCACAAAATAAAACAAAAATACAAAAACAAAAGCAATAACGTTTGTGCCGCTTCTCCGTCTAAACGGCTGATCCGATTTTCTTGCAATTTTTAACACAGATGCGGTATGGGCGGGAAGGAATGATAGGCTATATATGGGCGGGATTGGACAAAGTGGCGTGGCACCTCCCATACAACATACATATCAATACTAAAACTCACCACACTAAAATTCACCACACAGTAAAACTCACCACACAAAAACGCACCACACAAAAATGCAACACACTAAAATTAACCACACTATAACTCACCACTCGAAAATTCACTACACTAAAACTCACCACACTAAAATTCACCACACTAAAACTCACCACACTATAATTCACCACACTAAAACTCACCACACTAAAATTCACCACACTAAAACTCACCACACCTTAATTTCACGACACTAAAACTCACCACACTAAAACTCACCACACTAAAACTCACCACACTAAAACTCACCACACTAAAACTCACCACAATAAAACTCACTACACTAAAACCCACCACACTATAATTCACCACACTAAAACTCACCACAAGAAAATTAACCACAATAAAATTCACCACACTATAACTCTCCACACTAAAATTTGCCACACTAAAATTCACCCTCAAATTCCCCATACTAAAACCCACCACACTATAATTCAACACACTAAAACTCACCACACTAAAATTCACCACACTAAAACTCACCAAAACAAAATTCACAACACTAAAACCCTCCACACTATAATTCACCACACTAAAACTCACCACGATTTTTACTGGGGAAAATCTATAGGGAATCTGAGAAAGAATTGATATCAGAAAAGCTGTTTTTGTTTTGTTTACTAAATTTATAAAACCAGTAAAAAAACGTCCACAGTGAAGCATGGGTCCATGATATAAATAATAAAAATGTTTTTTATATTAATTAAATCGCTCCATATCTTTGAATTCACAAAATCTTGGCACGAGTCGTGTACGGGTCCAGCTAGTATACATATATATATATATATATATATATATATATATATATATATATATATATATATATATATATAATAATTATCATCCAATTACAAGTATTAAATCGGTTAGATTATCATTATAAGTATGAACAAATATTACACAGTATAAAACGAAAGATATTAAAAAATAAAAAAAATATACAAAACACAAAAATAATATATATATATATATATATATATATATATATATATATAAAAAAAAAAATAATAATATATATATAAAAAAGAAGAAAAAATATATATATATAAAAAAGAAGAAATCTATTTAAAAAAAAATATTATTATTATTGAAACCCATTTAATTATTCAAACAAATTTTTATAGATAACTTAAGATAAAATAACATATTATATTTATTATCACCATATTAAAATAAACATATTATCATTATTAATCTTAATATTAACTCTAAGAAAACATCATTCCTATATATTCAACAATATATTTAAGACATTTTGTAAAAAAATTATCATTAATCCTAATCCTAATATTAATAATAATTTTTTTCCATAAGGGGGGAGGAATGTTGTGAATTAGCGCATACATTTTTTTTCCTTATGGTTCTTCACTATTCATTCAGTTTTGGATGTTGCTGTACATATGTTGAGCGCATCATGTTTTTATATCAAGTTGTACTCATGTTGTACAGCAACATGTTCATAGCATTGTCCCAACGCTTAACGTTGGCAACAATGATAATAATTTGGCAAGCGCTAAGCTTTGCGTAGAACACACCCTCTGCCCAATCCTTAAGGGGGATCCCACGGTACGCGCCAACTACCGTGGGATAAGTCTCCTCAACATCGCGTATAAAGTTCTAACGAGCGTATTATGTGAAAGACTGAAGCCCATCGTTAACAGACTGATTGCATCTTATCAGTGCGGCTTCAGACCTGGCAAGTCCACCATAGAACCGATTTTCACATTGCGCCAAATCCTGCAAAAGACCAAAGAGAGGCAGATCGACACCCACCACCTCTTCGTCGACTACAAAGCTGCCTTCGACAGTCCGATAAGAAGTCGCCTATACGCCACCATGTCTTAGTTCGGTATACACGCGAAACTTATAAGACTTTGCAGGATGACCCTGAGCGACACACGTTGCTCAGTGAGAATTGGAAACAACCTCACCGATACGTTTAATACCGAACGAGGTTTCAGACAAAGCGATTCCCTATCTTGTGACTTCTTTAACCTAATAATGGAGAAGATTGTAAGAGCTGCACAACTCCATCACACTGGCACTATCTTCAACAAGAGTTCCATGCTGCTCGGGTACGCTGATGATATCGACATCATTGGGCAGTCAGACGAGCAGTCAGCATTCTCCAGTTTAGAGTGGAAATCGAGTCGAATGGGTCTTACGGTGAACGAGGACAAGACGAAGTACCTAGTGTCAACAAACAAAGATAGTCCCGGCATCTTGAACAACACGTCACTATTGACAACCACAACTTCAAAGTTGTGAAGGACTTCGTATACCTAGGAACCAGCATCAACAAGGATGTTACTTTGGGCTCAGTAGGCAATTGAGGAGCAGAGCCCTCTCTCGACGGACAAAAACTACGCTCTATAAGTCTCTCATCATGCCAGTCCTCCTCTATGTCGATGAGGTATGGACGCTTGCCAACACCGATGAGCGAGCTTTAGGAGCGTTCGAGAGAAAGATTCTTCGGAAAATCTACGGCCCGATATGCGTTGAAAACGAGTACAGAATCAGATGGAACGACGAGCTGTATGAGCTCTACGCGGACATTGACATAGTCAGGCGCATTAAGATCCAGCGCCTACGCTGGCTTGGACATGTCGAGCAAAACTGGCGCCAGCGCGCGCAATGCAGAGGCAACTGGCGAGGGGTGATTGCTGCGGCCGAAACCCATCATGGGTTGTAATGGCCAAAGAAGGGAAAAAAATATTCATATGGTATATGCTACAAAAGACAAATGTTTAAATTATTCAATAGTAATTATAATTTTAAAATATTTGAATATGTCATATTTATAATCTTATATAATAATATTTTAGAAAATTAATTTAAGTTTTATTCAATTCTTTGTTGCTGTAGCATGTTTAAACAAAATTACTCAGTGGCTACCCAGTGACGTGATAAATTAAATGTCAACAAGAAAATTTTCATTTTTTTCACCACTACATATGCAGCACTGCATTCGCACAATCAGTGAGATCATGGTTTGTCGCTTGAATTAGCAAACAGACAATTGAGTTGTCCAAACACGAAAGACATCCCGAGAATTCTACTGCACGGAAAATGCACGATGAGCCGATAAACAATGTAAGTGGCAAAGGTTTACGAATACGTTTATAAAATATTAATATATTTTCATTCATACGCAGACAACATTGATATTTTACGCGAACCTGGCAATGTTATACATCGCAGAGGCGCAACTGTATTCACTGGTTTGATCATCGCGGCAAGTCGTGGATTTTACAAGAAGTTCCTGTACACTGCCACCGGTGCAGTTGCTGTTGCAACTGTAGAACATACTTTAATTCCTTTTAATATATAGTATTATAACTTATATGCGTTTTCTTTTATTTTATATTTAAACCTTTAATAAGGAAAATATATGCGCTTGAATTCAAGTGTAATTTGAAGGTCGAATCACATTTAATTTATAGCTTACAATTAAGTTAAACCTCGAAGGTATATTGAATGTCAGAATTCAAGTTTAGGTAAAGGCTAGATTCAATTGGATAAAAAGCAACCAGTTTTGCTGTGTAACGCTATGGTTTTTAAGCTTACAATTACAAAAAGTTGAACGCTTTTCTTCTGTGAAAGCTTCGATATCCATGTTCAATATACATTCGATAATCACTTAATATCCAGGTTTTTGGTTTATTGGGTCGTAGCATGTTCGATCGTATATCTGTCCGTTATTTCGTTCTGGTATCAGTTAATAAGTGTTTATAATTTATTTTTTATAATTTTTTTTATAATGAATAATTTTGTTTCTTTTTGTTTTACATACGTGATCGTTCCAATTGAATATTAAGTATTTTTACCCATTCTGGTTTTGCTAATAATGATAATGCTTCTCCCGAAAAGTGCGCACCTGTCGGTAGTTGTAGAGACTGTTGATATGCTGAAATTATAATTTAATTGATAATTTTGCTTAAACTTAAACCAATATTAAATTTAACGATATTTGGTTCCTTTTTTTTGTTTTTATTCTTTTTTTTTGTTTTTTTTTTTCACTTACTCTGTTCTTGTAGTCATAGTTTTTGTTGTTATTAAGTCTGAATGCATGTTTACATATGAAATATTTTTAATGTAATTTAGTTAATACTTGTTTATGGTTGATTCGAATGAAAAATTAAAAATATTCTATTTTAAATTAGGAATACAAAAAATAATCTGCAGCCAATTAATTTTGGGATTTTTCTGCTAAAATTGCTGTCGTTCCTCCTCTTTCTTCCTAGTCCTTTCTTCCTGACGAATCTTCAATTTCTTCTCTCATTTACCACTTAGGGATCTAGCGGTGGAGACTTTTACCGAAGATTAAGCTCGTGTTCACGGATATTTAGTGATCTTCACGCGCCACGATAACCTTATTTTGTGAATGAAATCTCTGTTTGAATGAAAATTAATAAGTGAATTCAAAAACAAAATATTTGTTTTCTACACTAAGAAAACAAAGGTGGTTACCAGAAATATCACAGCCCTTAATATCAAGTTATTTACAAATTATTTAGATCGGCTTTGAGACAAACATCTTTCAAACATCTGACAAATACGATAAATAGTGCTGGCAACCATCTTTCAAATTTACGATTATGTATAGCAACCATCAATTAAACATCTTACAAATAGGAAGATAGTTGATGAATATTTGGAAAAGGTACTCCATTAGAATTCGCGGAGTCATTTTTATTGAATTGAAAGAAAATTAATCAAATGTATTTTATTTATTCTAGAATTAAAACAGAATCCTTGTTATACATCGCCATCATCATTATAAATCCTTCGAAAGTAAAATTGTACAACGACTTGCGATTTCTTCGCAGAAGAACCAAGTCCGGCCGCGCCGATGCTGTAAATTTTGAAAAGAAATATTTTCCATCACGTGTTGATAATTTAAATCACAGGATATTTTATTTTCACCTTTACCATTAAAATGTAATATTTGAGTTGGCACTTTTTTACTCCATTTGATTTCCTTCATTGTTGTGGATAAATCGAGCGTAAGGAAAAAGTACGCCATTTTTCCTTTTTTATGGTAGTCAAATGTCAAAATACCTCAAAAGTTTTGCTGCAAATGTTCAAGAACTCAGGATGTTTGCCATCAGTCAACTGTAAATATCTCAATTTTTATTGCTGTTGTAACAAACCTCTTGTAACTATCGTGTATAAGTCATATTTAAAAATGTTTAATAGTTTTGCTGCAACTTTATTGAAACTAATGGGATTTTTGAATATTTGATACAAGGCGTAAATGTAAAAGGATAATTTCAGCAAGACTTTCATAAACATCTTGTTTTCTTAGTGTATGCAGAAAATGGCGGTCACCGAGTGTCAACTTCGTATACAAGAAGAATATTGCAAGAATACTTTTATTTACATCTAATTTCATTTTTTTGTTTCTTTTCAAACATCAGTATGTCATACTTCATACGACAAAAGAGACGTAGATAGACAAAATTCAGCTCAACGAGTGCCAACTTCGTATACAAGAAGAATGTTGGAAGAATACATTTATTTAAATCCAATTCTTTTTGTTTTTTTTTAAACATCAAACGATGGCAAAAGATGGCGTAGGTATAAAATGCTGCGCAACGTTGCCAACTTCGTCTGTCGATAACTACACCCAGAAAAAAATCATGGTAAATTGATAGTATTTCTGTTGTAAAGTTAGGGTTGTGAAGTTAGAGTTGATTTATTTTACATTTATTTATTTTACAATTTAATTAATCAAAAGACACTTTTTTATTTTAAGAGTTGAAAAGTCACTTTCAATTATTTTAGAGTTGAAAAGACACATTTACTATTTTAGTACCTCCACTTGAGGTTGGTAAACTACAATCTTTTAAATTGCAACGAAAGGTATTAACAATACCTTCGTTGCAAGCTGTTCTTAAATTCTATTCTCACTTTGTTCTAGTGAGTTTTCACTTTCACTCAATTTTGGTGTACGTGACTTTTGAAGAAAGTCTGACTTGCTTTGCTTATTTTAACATAGACCCAAAATTATGCAATGGAAATTTGTATTGCAAGCCTCTTGAAAGAGGTGTGGTCTTAGTAAAGCTTTAGCGCTTTGCCGAATTATCGCAAGCTTTTGTTAACTGTGGAAACTAACTTGAAAGAGGTGTGTTCTACGCAAAGCTTAGCGCTTTGCCAAATTATTATCATTGTTGCCAACGTGAAGCGTTGGGACAATGCTATGAACATGTTGCTGTACAACATGAGTACAACTTGATATAAAAACATGATGCGCTCAACATATGTACAGCAATATCCAAAACTGAATGAATAGTGAAGAACCATAAGGAAAAAAAATGTATGCGCTAATTCACAACATTCCTCCCCCCTTATGGAAAAAAAATTATTATTAATATTAGGATTAGGATTAATGATAATTTTTTTACAAAATGTCTTAAATATATTGTTGAATATATAGGAATGAAGTTTTCTTAGAGTTAATATTAAGATTAATAATGATAATATGTTTATTTTAATATGGTGATAATAAATATAATATGTTATTTTATCTTAAGTTATCTATAAAAATTTGTTTGAATAATTAAATGGGTTTCAATAATAATAATATTTTTTTTAAATAGATTTCTTCTTTTTTATATATATATATATTTTTTCTTCTTTTTTATATATTGTTATTATTTTTTTTTTATTATTATTATTTTTATATATATATATATATATATATATATATATATATATATATATATATATATATATATATATATAAAAAAAAAAATAACAATATATATATAAAAAAGAAGAAAAAATATATATATATAAAAAAGAAGAAATCTATTTAAAAAAAAATATTATTATTATTGAAACCCATTTAATTATTCAAACAAATTTTTATAGATAAATTAAGATATAATAACATATTATATTTATTATCACCATATTAAAATAAACATATTATCATTATTAATCTTAATATTAACTCTAAGAAAACATCATTCCTATATATTCAACAATATATTTAAGACATTTTGTAAAAAAATTATCATTAATCCTAATCCTAATATTAATAATAATTTTTTTTCCATAAGGGGGGAGGAATGTTGTGAATTAGCGCATACATTTTTTTTCCTTATGGTTCTTCACTATTCATTCAGTTTTGGATGTTGCTGTACATATGTTGAGCGCATCATGTTTTTATATCAAGTTGTACTCATGTTGTACAGCAACATGTTCATAGCATTGTCCCAACGCTTCACGTTGGCAACAATGATAATAATTTGGCAAAGCGCTAAGCTTTGCGTAGAACACACCTCTTTCAAGTTAGTTTCCACAGTTAACAAAAGCTTGCGATAATTCGGCAAAGCGCTAAAGCTTTACTAAGACCACACCTCTTTCAAGAGGCTTGCAATACAAATTTCCATTGCATAATTTTGGGTCTATGTTAAAATAAGCAAAGCAAGTCAGACTTTCTTCAAAAGTCACGTACACCAAAATAGAGTGAAAGTGAAAACTCACTAGAACAAAGTGAGAATAGAATTTAAGAACAGCTTGCAACGAAGGTATTGTTAATACCTTTCGTTGCAATTTAAAAGATTGTAGTTTACCAACCTCAAGTGGAGGTACTAAAATAGTAAATGTGTCTTTTCAACTCTAAAATAATTGAAAGTGACTTTTCAACTCTTAAAATAAAAAAGTGTCTTTTGATTAATTAAATTGTAAAATAAATAAATGTAAAATAAATCAACTCTAACTTCACAACCCTAACTTTACAACAGAAATACTATCAATTTACCATGATTTTTTTCTGGGTGTAGTTATCGACAGACGAAGTTGGCAACGTTGCGCAGCATTTTATACCTACGCCATCTTTTGCCATCGTTTGATGTTTAAAAAAAAACAAAAAGAATTGGATTTAAATAAATGTATTCTTCCAACATTCTTCTTGTATACGAAGTTGGCACTCGTTGAGCTGAATTTTGTCTATCTACGTCTCTTTTGTCGTCGTTTGAAGTATGACATACTGATGTTTGAAAAGAAACAAAAAAATGAAATTAGATGTAAATAAAAGTATTCTTGCAATATTCTTCTTGTATACGAAGTTGACACTCGGTGACCGCCATTTTCTGCATACACTAAGAAAACAAGATGTTTATGAAAGTCTTGCTGAAATTATCCTTTTACATTTACGCCTTGTATCAAATATTCAAAAATCCCATTAGTTTCAATAAAGTTGCAGCAAAACTATTAAACATTTTTAAATATGACTTATACACGATACTTACAAGAGGTTTGTTACAACAGCAATAAAAATTGAGATATTTACAGTTGACTGATGGCAAACATCCTGAGTTCTTGAACATTTGCAGCAAAACTTTTGAGGTATTTTGACATTTGACTACCATAAAAAAGGAAAAATGGCGTACTTTTTCCTTACGCTCGATTTATCCACAACAATGAAGGAAATCAAATGGAGTAAAAAAGTGCCAACTCAAATATTACATTTTAATGGTAAAGGTGAAAATAAAATATCCTGTGATTTAAATTATCAACACGTGATGGAAAATATTTCTTTTCAAAATTTACAGCATCGGCGCGGCCGGACTTGGTTCTTCTGCGAAGAAATCGCAAGTCGTTGTACAATTTTACTTTCGAAGGATTTATAATGATGATGGCGATGTATAACAAGGATTCTGTTTTAATTCTAGAATAAATAAAATACATTTGATTAATTTTCTTTCAATTCAATAAAAATGACTCCGCGAATTCTAATGGAGTACCTTTTCCAAATATTCATCAACTATCTTCCTATTTGTAAGATGTTTAATTGATGGTTGCTATACATAATCGTAAATTTGAAAGATGGTTGCCAGCACTATTTATCGTATTTGTCAGATGTTTGAAAGATGTTTGTCTCAAAGCCGATCTAAATAATTTGTAAATAACTTGATATTAAGGGCTGTGATATATCTGGTAACCACCTTTGTTTTCTTAGTGTAGAAAACAAATATTTTGTTTTTGAATTCATTTATTAATTTTCATTCAAACAGAGATTTCATTCACAAAATAAGGTTATCGTGGCGCGTGAAGATCACGAAATATCCGTGAACACGAGCTTCATCTTCGGTAAAAGTCTCCACCGCTAGATCCCTAAGTGGTAAGTGAGAGAAGAAATTGAAGATTCGTCAGGAAGAAAGGACTAGGAAGAAAGAGGAGGCACGACAGCAATTTTAGCAGAAAAATCCCAAAATTAATTGGCTGCAGATTATTTTTTGTATTCCTAATTTAAAATAGAATATTTTTCATTTTTCATTCGAATCAACCATAAACAAGTATTAACTAAATTACATTAAAAATATTTCATATGAAGCATGCATTCAGACTTAATAACAACAAAAACTATGACTACAAGAACAGAGTAAGTGAAAAAAAAAACAAAAAAGAAGAATAAAAACAAAAAAAAGGAACCAAATATCGTTAAATTTAATATTGGTTTAAGTTTAAGCAAAATTATCAATTAAATTATAATTTCAGCATATCAACAGTCTCTACAACTACCGACAGGTGCGCACTTTTCGGGAGAAGCATTATCATCATTAGCAAAACCAGAATGGGTAAAAATACTTAATATTCAATTGGAACGATCACGTACGTAAAACAAAAAGAAACAAAATTATTCATTATAAAAAAAATTATAAAAAATAAATTATAAACACTTATTAACTGATACCAGAACGAAATAACGGACAGATATACGATCGAACATGCTACGACCCAATAAACCAAAAACCTGGATATTAAGTGATTATCGAATGTATATTGAACATGGATATCGAAGCTTTCACAGAAGAAAAGCGTTCAACTTTTTGTAATTGTAAGCTTAAAAACCATAGCGTTACCCAGCAAAACTGCTTGCTTTTTATCCAATTGAATCTAGCCTTTACCTAAACTTGAATTCTGACATTCAATATACCTTCGAGGTTTAACTTAATTGTAAGCTATAAATAAAATGTGATTCGACCTTCAAATTACACTTGAATTCAAGCGCATATATTTTCCTTATTAAAGGTTTAAATATAAAATAAAAGAAAACGCATATAAGTTATAATACTATATATTAAAAGGAATTAAAGTATGTTCTACAGTTGCAACAGCAACTGCACCGGTGGCAGTGTACAGGAACTTCTTGTAAAATCCACGACTTGCCGCGAAGATCAAACCAGTGAATACAGTTGCGCCTCTGCGATGTATAACATTGCCAGGTTCGCGTAAAATATCAATGTTGTCTGCGTATGAATGAAAATATATTAATATTTTATAAACGTATTCGTAAACCTTTGCCACTTACATTGTTTATCAGCTCATCGTGCATTTTCCGTGCAGTAGAATTCTCGGGATGTCTTTCGTGTTTGGACAACTCAATTGTCTGTTTGCTAATTCAAGCGACAAACCATGATCTCACTGATTGTGCGAATGCAGTGCCGCATATGTAGTGGTGAAAAAAATGAAAATTTTCTTGTTGACATTTAATTTATCACGTCACTGGGTAGCCACTGAGTAATTTTGTTTAAACATGCTACAGCAACAAAGAATTGAATAAAACTTAAATTAATTTTCTAAAATATTATTATATAAGATTATAAATATGACATATTCAAATATTTTAAAATTATAATTACTATTGAATAATTTAAACATTTGTCTTTTGTAGCATATACCATATGAATATTTTTTTCCCTTCTTTGGCCATTACAACCCATGATGGGTTTCGGCCGCAGCAATCACCCCTCGCCAGTTGCCTCTGCATCGCGCTGCTGGCGCCAGTTTTGCTGTCCAAGCCAGCGTAGGCGCTGGATCTTAATGCGGCTGACTATGTCAATGTCCGCGTAGAGCTCATACAGCTCGTCGTTCCATCTGATTCTGTACTCGTTTTCAACGCATATCGGGCCGTAGATTTTCCGAAGAATCTTTCTCTCGAACGCTCCTAAAGCTCGCTCATCGGTGTTGGCAAGCGTACATGCCTCATCGACATAGAGGAGGACTGGCATGATGAGCGACTTATAGAGCGTAGTTTTTGTCCTTCGAGAGAACGCTCTGCTCCTCAATTGCCTACTGAGCCCAAAGTAACACCTGTTGGCAAGAGTTATTCTTCGGCTAATCTCCAGGCTGACATTGTTTTCCTTGTTGATGCTGGTTCCTAGGTATACGAAGTCCTTCACAACTTTGAAGTTGTGGTTGTCAATAGTGACGTGTTGTTCAAGATGCCGGGACTATCTTTGTTTGTTGACACTAGGTACTTCGTCTTGTCCTCGTTCACCGTAAGACCCATTCGACTCGATTTCCACTCTAAACTGGAGAATGCTGACTGCTCGTCTGACTGCCCAATGATGTCGATATCATCAGCGTACCCGAGCAGCATGGAACTCTTGTTGAAGATAGTGCCAGTGTGATGGAGTTGTGCAGCTCTTACAATCTTCTCCATTATTAGGTTAAAGAAGTAACAAGATAGGGAATCGCTTTGTCTGAAACCTCGTTCGGTATTAAACGTATCGGTGAGGTTGTTTCCAATTCTCACTGAGCAACGTGTGTCGCTCAGGGTCATCCTGCAAAGTCTTATAAGTTTCGCGTGTATACCGAACTAAGACATGGTGGCGTATAGGCGACTTCTTATCGGACTGTCGAAGGCAGCTTTGTAGTCGACGAAGAGGTGGTGGGTGTCGATCTGCCTCTCTTTGGTCTTTTCCAGGATTTGGCGCAATGTGAAAATCGGTTCTATGGTGGACTTGCCAGATCTGAAGCCGCACTGATAAGATGCAATCAGTCTGTTAACGATGGGCTTCAGTCTTTCACATAATACGCTCGTTAGAACTTTATACGCGATGTTGAGGAGACTTATCCCACGGTAGTTGACGCGTACCGTGGGATCCCCCTTAAGGATTGGGCAGAGTATACTGAGATTCCATTCGCTAGGCATGCTTTCTTCTGACCATATTCTGCTAATGAGCTGGTGCATGCTCGTTATGAGCTCATCGCCTCCGGTCTTAACAACTCAGCAGGCAGACCATCCGATCCTGCGGCTTTGTTTTTCAGCCTGTTGATGGCTGTGCAGATCTCATCACGGTCAGGCCGCGGGGTTGTCAAGCTGTCTTCTCTATCGGCGGAGTAGTTGTCATCATCGCCTGCTAGAAGATCGGAGAAGTGCTCTCTCCATAATCTCAGTGTATCCTGGACATCTGTTACTAGATTCCCGTCATCGTTCTGATAGGAAGAGGGTCCGATCTTTAAACCTCCGATCAGGCGTCTTATCTTCTGAAAGAATTTTCGAGCCTCATTCTGTCGCCATGCATCTCAATATCTTCACACTCGCGTCTTTCTAATTCTCTTTTCTTGCTCCTAAAAAGATGTCTCTCCTCCTTCCTTTATTCTCTGTATCGCTCCTTCGCTGCTCGCGTAACTACCGACTGCAGGGTGGCTATATATGCAGCGGCTGCGCGACACTCTTCGTCATACCACTTGTTCTGTTGTGGGCGGTGGAATCCAAGCACCTCTTCGGCAGCCGTACGCATTGAGCGGGAGACCTGTGTCCACTGCGCGCATATATCATCGAGAGGGGGAGTGCCTTGGGTAAGCAGGTGTGAGAGTCGAGCGGCATAGGCTTGTTCGGTCTGTTGTGTGTGCAGCGTACTGACTTCTAGCTTCCTTTGCGTGGGTTTCCGTGCATTTTTCGCAGCGCAAAAGCATGTGCGAACATTGCCTGCTACAAGGAAGTGACCCGAGTCGATGTTGGTATTTCGGATCGAGCGTACATCCATCACACTAGAAGCGTGCCTTCCGTCAATCACAACATGATCAATTTGGTTGCGCGTGTTGAGATGCTTGAATCTAGTACTACTAATTACCATGTTTCGTGCTGCGGCGAAGTCGATCAGCCTCATTCCATTGTCGAAGGTGTTGTCGTGGAGGTTGAATTGTCCAACCGTTGAACCAAAGATACCCTCATGGCCCACCTTGGCATTTAAGTCGCCAATCACAATTTTGATGTCGTGACGGGGGCAGCGCTCATAGGCTTCGTCGAGGCGCTCATAGAAAGTCTCTTTAGTTTCATCGTCCTTGTCATTCGTCGGAGCATGCGCACAAATTAGGCTGATATAGATGTATTTAGCCTGCTTCGTATTTTTGCTAATCGTTATACGGGTGTGAACCTAGAGACAAGGTGACGGAGTCTCTTGCCGACTACAAATCCACAACTAAATTCATGCCTCTCCGCATGGCAGCTATAGTAAATGTCACAGGATGCCTGTTTAAAGCAGCCCTATCCATCGCATTGTCTGGATTGCGGTGATATCAGCATTGTATCTTTCGAAGACATCAACCAGCTGGATAGTGGCACCTTGCAGGTGCATATACGTAAATCATTTTCCGTTTGCGTAGGTTGTCATCGTGTTTTCGGGTCGATATTCGAGGCATTTTTTCTGTATTTGTTGAATCAGCAGACCTCCCACGGGGGTTGAAACCCGTTCTTCAGCTGGTTGCTCGGGTTAACGGGGTTCACCAACGCGAAGGTGAGACTAGGGATTGTGTAGGAGAGGCTATGGCAACTAAAAGAAGTCGGTTACTGGCTTGCCCGTGCACTACACCATTTTTTCCCTTGTAATGGTTTATTTTTTTTATAAAATACTTAAGTGAATTTAATATGAATTGCTAATTTTTATTATTAAAGAGGAATGTTAAAAATGATGAAATGTAGTATTTTCTAAGGGGTTGTGTCATTGCAGAAGGGGTAATCAAAGAAAATTAAAGAGTATACTGATTTCCATAGGTGTTCTAATTGAATAATTAGTGGGTGGGACATATACTCTAAGATAGCATTCAATCCTGCTATCTCAAATATGAGTTTCTGTTAGATTTTTATTTTAGAAATTTTATTTGCGATTATTAGTTTTGTTACTCTATTTTATATGTTATTCGTATTTGAGTGTTTAGGTACAAGAATCACGTCAACCGGACTAAAGCTAGCCGAAACCCATAATTATGCCTACCAATACTCTAAATACCAGATTTTGATGGCACTTCGCCGTGTTCATTTTTTTTTGTTTAATTTTATGCTCGTGTAACAATACATAAGTTGAATGCTCATACCTATAATGACTTGTTTGCTCAGATTGGTCAAGTTAAGGCCTAACTATAATCAGTAGAACCAAGCATGGGCTAATGTCAAAAATGATCGAAAAGTCATCAAATGCTTAAGGCAACCAGAATACACTTTGCACTGCCTATAATGAACATCTATAAACTTCAAAAACTGTCACATTAGAAAATAATTGCCATATTTTATTTTGGTTTTAATTAAATTAAAAGATTAAAATATTTGTAAAAATTGGTTTTAATTTAAAAAACACTGAATACTCAAATATTAAAGAATTAACATCAACAATGATGTGGTGCAATGTGCACAGCTGATTCCGTACGGAATGTGCAATTTAAACCGCTCGTTCCTTAAGTTAATGAAACTGAACGAAACGACTACTATTCTCAATATGCCCACACAGAGAAATCTGAACAACGGATATTTCAATTATAATCGTTGTAAATTTATACAATGATAATGTACATTGTATAAATTTACAACAAAATAATCAAAATATTAATGATAAACAATACAAAATTAATGATGAACAATGTAAACTTTATAATGTATAAATAACATTTATTAATGAAAAAATAAAAAAATTAGAAAACAAAAATAAACCACATGATGATAATTTTCATCGGGTAGGTCACTATTTCATGGATTTATATCAGTTAAAATTATATAATTGGCTTATTTACAGATTGCAACAATAGCAGTGCATCTGCTCCATCCACTAGAACAACGGATCATGGACATTGCGGACGGGTATGTTATCATTATTTAATGTATTTATGTTTTATAATATGCTTATAGATATGTTTATAGATGCAGCTCACGCCCATCAAAACTTGCGACCAGGCCTTTTGAACGCCATCGGCAGAAATGTAATAGAACTATGATTATCCCCAAAAATTTTGTCGTTGGCATACGATGAAGACAACTTTCATCAATATAAAATCTTCCCCAAAAGCTTGCTTCGTCCGCGAGTTTTCATCAACTAAATTAATTACCTCTCGTCACCTCTCGTCAGTAAATGGCAAACCTACGAGAGTAAAGCCATTGCATATGAAAAGCTCTCACCAGCCGTTCGGATTCGGCAATAAACTGTAGGTCCCACCACTTTGAGTACAAATATAACACGCACAGCTCAAAATGATGATAGTGCTCGGCCGAAGTTCTATACAGGACTGTAGCGCCAAACTATTATTATTATTATTATTATTATATTTATTATTATTATATACTATGGGGGCGATTATCACAAGGCAACGTGTCTGAGTGCTTCAACATGGCGAAGCCAGCGCAATCCTTGTCGGTGTCGTCTCAAGTCAACTCACTGGTCACCAGAATTGACAAATTGTCAAATGGTGACACCTCCACTTCGGTGGAAGTCCTCCTCGTGGAAGTCCCTGGAAACGGCGCTCTACACCACCCGGTGTAGAAGTCGGCTAAAGTGAGTGGCGAGCATCTCCCTCAGAGTGAGGGTTCGTGCGTTGGGTTTGGGTCCCACCACGGAAAAAACCTATGCGCCCAATGAAAACAAAAAAGAAGCCTCGGATAACGACCGATTACAACGATGACGACCCACGCAAACGTTTTAAGGACCATGATTTACGGATATGCACCTGGAATGTCCGGACCCTTTATAGGGAAGGTGCCTCTATCCAGCTGGCAGATGTCCCCGAAAAATATAAGGCTGACATCACCGCTATCCAGGAGATGCGATGGACGGGACAGGGCTGTTCGAAACAAGCGTCCTGTGATATCTACTACAGCTGCCATGCGGAGAGACACGAATTTGGATGTGGATTTGTGGTCGGCAAGAGACTCCGCCATCTTGTCTCTAGGTTCACGCCCGTGGACGAAAGGCTGGCAACAATCCGCATCAAGGCTAAATATTTCCATATCAGCCTAATTTGTGCACACGCTCCGACGAACGAGAAAGATGACGAGACAAAAGAGCGCTTCTACGAGCGCCTAGATAACGCATACGAGCGCTGCCCCCGCCACGATATCAAAATCGTGCTAGGCGATTTTAACGCCAAGGTGGGCAGAGAAGCCATCTATTGTCCCACAACCGGAAAATTTAGCCTCCATGCCAACACTTCCGATAACGGAACGAGGCTAATCGACTTCGCCGCAGCACGAAACATGGTAGTTAGTAGCACTAGATTCGAACATTTCGATATCCACAAGGCCACATGGTTGTCGCCCGATCAAAAAACTCGAAATCAAATTGATCACGTTGTGATTGACGGAAGGCACGCTTCAAGCGTGATGGACGTACGCACTATCCGAGGTGCCAATATGGACTCGGATCATTACCTTGTAGCAGCCAGGGCCGCACACGCTTAAGCGCTGCGAAGAACGTACGGAACCAAACGCAGAGAAAGCTAGACGTCGGAAAGCTGCAATCACAACAGACAACGCAAGCCTTCTCCACTCGACTCTCACACCTGCTTAGACAAAGCACTCCTCCTCTCGATGATATAAGCGCGCAGTGGAATCATATCTCCTGCTCTATGCGTACGGCTGCCGAAGAGGTGCTTGGATTCCAACGCCCCCTGAGGAATCAGTGGTATGACCAAGAGTGTCGCGCGGCCACTGCAGAGAAAGACGCTGCGTACAAATCCACCCTGCAGTCAGTAGCTACGCGAGCTGCGAAGGAGCGATACAAAGAGAAGAGGAGGGAAGAGAGACGTCTTTTCAGGCGTAAAAAAAGCGAGGCAGAAAGACGTGAGTGTGAGGAGATTGAGATGCATGGGGACAGGAATGAGGCTCGAAAATTCTTCGAGAAAATAAGACGCCTAGCCGGAGGTTCAAAATCCGGAGCCTCTTCCTGTAAAGATGAGAACGGAAATCTAGTGACAGATATCCAGAGCACACTGAAAATATGGAGGGATCACTTCTCTAAACTGCTGACCGGTGATGATGACCTCAATTCCACCGATAGAGAAGCAAACCCGGCAACCCCAGTACTTGATGACGACGTTGAGATTCCGCCACCCGACCATGACGAGGTCAGAACAGCCATTGCTCGGCTGAAAAACAACAAAGCCGCAGGTGCTGATGGCCTGCCTGCTGAATTGTTTAAGACCGGAGACGAAGAGCTAATAGAGAGCATGCACGAGCTCGTAAGCAGAATATGGTCGGATGAAAGCATGCCAAGTGACTGGAACCTCAGTGTACGCTGCCCAATCCTTAAGAAAGGGGATCCCACTATCTGCGCCAACTACCGTGGGATCAGCCTACTCAATATCGCATACAAGGTTCTATCGAGCGTATTATGTGAAAGACTGAAGCCCATCGTCAACAGACTGATTGGACCTTATCAGTGCGGCTTCAGACCTGGAAAGTCCACCATAGACCAGATTTTCACATTGCGCCTAATCCAGGAAAAGACCCTAGAAAAACAGATCGACACCTACCACCTATTAGTCGACTATAAAGCCGCCTTCGACACTCCGATAAGGGAACGATTATACGCCGCAATGTCTGAGTTCGGTATACCTGCGAAACTTATAAGGCTTTGCAGGATGACCCTGAGCAAAACACGTTGCTCAGTGAGAATAGGAAAAGACCTCTCCGAGCCATTTCATACCGAACGAGGTTTCAGACAGGGTGACTCCCTATCGTGCGACTTTTTTAACTTATTGATGGAGAAAATAGTTCGAGCTGCCGAACTCCGTCAAAGCGGCACTATCCTCAACAAAAGTGTCATGCTGCTCGCATATGCCGACGATATTGATATCATTGGCAGGAGCACACGAGCAGTCAGCGCAGCATTCTCCAGACTGGAGAAAGAGTCGCGTCGAATGGGTCTAGCGGTGAACGAGGACAAGACGAAGTTCCTTGTGTCAACAAGCAAAAAAGAGTCCGTGCGTCTTGGACAAAAAGCTGATTTTGACACCCACAAGTTCGACATTGTGAAGGACTTCGTCTATCTGGGATCCAGCGTAAACAGCAACAACGACGTCAGCCTGGAGATCAAACGGAGAATAACTCTTGCCAACAGGTGCTACTTTGGGCTCAGTAGGCAATTGAGAAGCAGAGCCCTCTCTCGCCGGACAAAAATAACGCTCTACAAGTCACTCATCATGCCCGTCCTACTTTATGGTGCAGAAACATGGATGCTGGCCACCACCGATGAGAGAGTACTGGGAGCGTTCGAGAGAAAGATTCTCCGTAAAATCTTTGGCCCTCTCTGCTTTGCTAACGAGTATCGAATCAGGATGAACCACGAGCTGTATGAGTTATTCGACGACATTGACATAGTCAAGCGCATCAAGATCCAGCGGCTTCGCTGGCTAGGTCATGTCGAACGAATGGATGAAAACACTCCAGCCAAGAAGGTGCTTGAATCGAAACTCGAAGGTGGACAGCGTAGAAGAGGGCGTCCAAATCTGCGTTGGAAAGACCAAGTTGAGGACAACCTGGCAACGCTTGGTATTTCTAACTGGCGTCAGCGCGCGCAAAGCAGATCCGACTGGCGCGGCTTCATCTCAGCGGCCAAAACCGATCCACGGTTGTAAGGGCCATTTAAGTAAGTAAGTAAGTATTATTATTATTATTATTATGGCGATGTATACGCAGGATACTGTTTAATTCTAGAATAACTAAAAATACATATGATTCATTTTATTTCAATTCAATAAAAATTACTCCGTGAATTCTAATGGAGTACCTTTTCCAAATATTCATCAACTATCTTCCTTTTTGTAAGATGTTTAATTGATGGTTGCTACAAATATTCGTAAATTTGAAATATGGTTGCTAGCAATATTTATCGTATTTGACGGGTGCTTGAGAGATGGTTGTCTCAAAGACGATCTAAATAATTTCTAAATAACTTGATATTTAGGGCTGTGATATATTTGGTAATCATCTCTGTTTTCTTAGTGTGGGTTTGAAATTATCAACACGTGATGGAAAATATTTCTTTTCAGAGTTTACTTTGAAGACAGCATCGCCGGTCGGACTTGATTCTTCTGCGAAGAAATTTCAAGTCGTTGTACAATTTTACCATCGAATGATTTATAATGACGATGGCGGTGTATGAACAGGATACTGTTTTAATTCCATATTAATTAAAAATATTTTTGATTAATTTTCTATCAATTCAATAAAAATTACTCCGCGAATTCTAATGGAGTACCTTTTCCAAATATTCCTCAACTATCTACCTATTTTTAAGATTTTTAATTGATGGTTGCTACACTAAGAAAACAAAGATGATTGCCAGAAATATCACAGCCAACCCTCTCTCAAATATACGTCAAATACAATAAATATTGCTAGCAACCATCTTTCAAATTTACGATTATTTATAGCAACCATCAATTAAACATCTTACAAATAGGAAGATAGTTGAGGAATATTTGAAAAATTTACTCCATTAGAATTCGCGGAGTCATTTTTATTGAATTAAAATAATATGAAACAAATGTATTTATATTTAACTAGAATTGCAACAGTATCTTGGTTATACATCGCCATTGTCTTTATACATCCTTTGAAGGTAAAATTGTACAACGACTTGAGACTTCTTCGCGGAAGATCCAATCGTCCGGCGATGCTGTCAACAAAATAAACTCTTAAAATAAATAATTTTCCATCACATGTTGATAATTTCAATACCAGTGAATTTTATTTTCACTTTTACCATTAAAATGTAATAATTGAGTTGACACTTTTTCACACAATTGGATTTTCTTAATTGTTGTGAACAAATCGAGCGTAAGAAAAAAGTACGCCTTTTTCCTTTTTTATAGTAGTCAAATGTCAAAATACCTCAAAATTGTTGCTGCAAATGTCTAAGAACTCAGGATGTTTGCTATCAGTCAACCATAAATATCTTAATTTTCATTGCTGTTGTGTCAAACATCTCGTAACTATCTGCATATATGTCATACTTAAAAAATATCAATAGTTTTGCAGCAACTTTATTGAAACTTATGGGATGTTTGAATATTTGCTACAAGGCGTAAATTTGAACAGATAGTTGCAGCAAGACTTTCATAAACATCTTGTTTTCTTAGTGTATACATAATCGTAAATTTTAAAGATGGTTGCTGGCAATATTTATGGTATTTGACGGATGTTTGAGAGATGTTTGTCTCAAATACGATCTAAATAATTTGTAAATAACTTGATAACTTGCTCAAATGAAATTTTGTAAGATATACAAGTAATTGTAAATATAACAAGTACTGGAAAATGACTGGTACGGATAACAAAATGTTTGTGAGAAGTACAAAAAGTTTAAAAAATCGCTCTTTAATAAACAAAAACATGTTTAATGCAACAATGAGACATTAACAAATTTATTGGAATTTATTGTGCACTAAGAAAACAAGATGTTTATGGGACTCTTGCTGCAACCATTCTTTTAAATTTACGCCTTGTAGCAAATATTCAAACATCCCATAAGTTTCAATAAAGTTGCAGCAAAACTATGAATATTTTTTAAATATGACATATATGCAGATACTTACGAGATGTTTGCCACAACAGCAATGAAAATTGAGATATTTACGGTTGACTGATAGCAAACATCCTGAGTTCTTGAACATTTGCAGCAAAACTTGTGAAGTATCTTGACATTTGACTACTATAAAAAAGGAAAATGGCGTACTTTTTTCTGACGCTCGATTTATCCACAACAATTGAGTAAATCAAATTGTGTAAAAAAGTGCCAACTCAAATATTACATTTTAATGGTAAAAGTGAAAATAAAATATTTCTTTTCAGAGTTTACTTTGATGATAGCAGCGCAGGCAAACTTGGCTATTCCCCGAAGAAGTCTCAAGTCGTTGTACAATTTTACCTTCGAAGGATTTATAAACACGATGGCTATGTATAACCAGGATACTGTTTTAGAATAAATAAAAATACATTTGATTCATTTTATTTTAATTCAATAAAAATTACTCCGCGAATTCTAATGGAGCACCTTTTCCAAATATTCCACAACTATTTTCCTATTTGTAAAATGTTTAATTGATGGTTTCTATAAATAATCATAAATTTGAAAGATGGTTGCCAGCAATATTTATCGTATTTGTCAGATGTTTGTCAGAAAGCCGATCTAAATAATTTGTAAATAACTTGATATTTAGGGCTGTGTTATTTCTGGTAACCATCTTTGTTTTCTTAGTGTGTGTATGAACTAAAAATTGTTGAAGTAATTTTGGTAAAACCTAAACATACAATAGTTTTGCTCCATCCTGTATAAAGCATTTGATTATACAGGGTGTAGTATCTACACAACTATAAAATGAATGTTTACAATTATAACGACAAATTTCAAAATTTTCGTGGATAAAGAATGAAAATGCATTTCAAATTGTCAATTGAGTGTGATTAAACGTGTGTTCTTATTTATAAAAATTCTTGTATTATATTAAAAATTATTGTTTTAAACTTGTATTTTTATTGGGACTACTCATTGGACATCGTTTTGGAATTGTTGCCACAAAATTTGTCGCCTGACTTCGAATTCTTTTTATTATGCTTTGGACATCTTTTTGGATAAAATTGTCAAATGTTACAAATTTGCTATGTTTAATTTGAATTTACTACACTAAGAAAGCAAGATGTTTATAAAAGTCTTGCTGCAACTATCTGTTCAAATTTACGCCTTGTAGCAAATATTCAAACATCCCATAAGTTTCAATAAAGTTGCAGCAAAACTATTAATATTTTTTAAATATGACATATATGCAGATAGGTACGAGATGTTTGCCACAACATCAACGAAAATTGAGATATTTACGGTTGACTGATAGCAAACATCCTGATTTCTTATACATTTGCAGTAAAACTTTTGAGGTATTTTGACAGTTGACTACTATAAAAAAGGAAAATGACGTACTTTTTCCTTATGATCGATTTATCCACAACAATTAAGTAAATCCATTGGTGTAAAAAAGTGTCAACTCGAATATTACATTTTAATAAAGTGAAAATAAAATTCCTGCTGTTGAAATTATCAATAGAAAATTATTTCTTTTAATAGTTTACTTTGATGACAGCATCGCCGGACGGTTGGATCTTCCGCGAAGAATTCTCAAGTGGTAGTACAATTCTACCTTCAATGGATTTATAAAGACAATGGCGATGTGTACTGTTTTAATTCTAGTTAAATATAAATACATTTGATTCATTTTATTTTAATTCAATAAAAATTACTCCGCGAATTCTAATGGAGTACCTTTTCCAAATATTCCTCAACTATCTTCCTATTTGTAAGATGTTAAAAATAATTGTAAATTTTAAAGATGGTTGCTAGCAATATTTATCGTAATTGACGGATATTTGAGAGATGCTTATCTCAAATACGATCTAAATAATTTGTAAATAACTTGATATTTAGGGCAGTGATATTTCTGGCAATCATCTTTGTTTTCTTAGTGTATGTGTAATAATGTTTATTTTGTTTACAATCCGCTGCATATAAATTTACTATGATTGATACCATATTTACTTCAGAAACAAACGAATGGAAAAACTGACATTTCAAATTATATCCTATATATGTATATATTATATTTAAATTAAAAAAAAAAACAAATGAAATAGCATGTCCTACATTGCGGCGCAATCTCGCACAACTTTGTGACTGCGCTGTGTCAGCCGCAAACGCAGCAGGACGGTGCTTATCCCTACAGCACGAAAATATTGCAGGAACGTTGCTGAGACATTGCACTTCAAGATTGAAATATTGCCAGAAATATCGCTGCAATGTCCCAGGAATCTATCCACCTCCTGGAATTGCAGGAATATATAGCCCACCATGTATATAATTTTTTTATTGTTTTTAATTGCTTATTTTTTAACATGATTTTTTCTAAGTTTTATAGAAGGTAATGTTGTTGCATGCACGTCTCACGTTGTTGAAAACAGTATATTATTTTTAATAAAAATTTATATTTGATATTTTTTATATATTTTTAATTTATTGGTAAAATATGTCTGAGTAATTTTTCAAATACTTTTTGTCTTGCTGGAATATTGTGGAGAGATTTTTTGTACAATATTGAGTTTTATATATTGCTACAATATTCCAGAAATATTGTATGCACAATATAAAATATGGCGCAGACGCTGAGCAAATTAGAAGGAAAAAAAATGCAGGACAAAAATGCCGATATCGCATCCTAAGAGCTGCAAATCGCTGGCGCCGTGCAATACGAAACTTCGCTACGTGCTGCTGTATGTTGTACCAAGAACAACAGCTACAACAAGTTATAATTAATTAAAAATATTTAATTAAATTTGTGATAGTATACCCGCAGTCTACCGCCGCTGTTGAAAATTGATGTAAAAAAATGATTGGACAAATTTTCTGTGAGAGTTGAAAAACATTTGACACACAATTTACTATAAATATTAATAATCAATCCAATTGATAGTAAATTTACTAGAAATGTTAACAAATCAAAAACTGTTATTGTTCACTTTTTCCCTGGGTGTTTTAATTCGTTTTACAAAAAGATTAACCCAATAAACCAAAAACCTGGATATTATTGATTATCGAATTTATATTGAACCTGGATATTGAAGCTTTCACTGGAGAAAAGCGTTCAACTTTTTGTAATTGTAAGCTTGAAAACCATAGCGTTCTCCAGCAAAACTGGTAGCTTTTTATCCAATTGAATCTAGCCTTTACCTAAACTTGAATTCCGACATTCAAAATATATTCGAGGTTTAACTTAATTGTTAGCTATTAATAAAACGTGGTTCTTCACTTAAAGTTTAATTTAATTTTGAACTTGAAATCGACCTTCAAATTACAATAATATTCAAGCGCATATATTTCCCTAATTAAAGGTTTAAATATAAAATAAAAGAACACGCATATAAGTTATAATACTATCTATTAAAAGGAATTATACACCCAGGGAAATAGTATATTGAAAATTATACTAAGTTTCATATACTTTTACTATGAACAATAACAGTTTGTGATTTGTTAACATTTCTAGTAAATTTACTATGAATTGGATTGATCATTAATATTTATAGTAAATTGTGTATCAATTCTTTTTTTTACATAATTTTTCAACAGCGGCGGTCGACTGCGGGTATGCTATCACAAATTAAATTAAATATTTTTAATTTATTATAACTTTTTGTAGCTGTTGTTATTTGTACAACATGCATGGCGCCAGTGTTTGCAGGTGTTGAAGGCGATATCGGCATTTTTGTTCCTTGAAATGCAGCGAATCTCCTGTCAAGTTTGCTCAGCGTCTGCGCCTGTTGTGGCTCCATCAAACATGGAGTTGGGTAATTGTAGCAAACATGTTTCTGGCGGCCCTTGCGGTCGCTTGAAGTTCCAAGTCCATGAACAGTGCACAGGAGCGGATGGAACGCGACAGAATCGACCTGCAGCGTTTGCATCTGACACAGCGCAGTCACAAAGTTGTGCGAGACTGCGACACAATGTAGATGGTGCTATTTAATTTGTTTCTGCACCATAAAGTAGGACGGGCATGATGAGTGACTTGTAGAGCGTTATTTTTGTCCGGCGAGAGAGGGCTCTGCTTCTCAATTGCCTACTGAGCCCAAAGTAGCACCTGTTGGCAAGAGTTATTCTCCGTTTGATCTCCAGGCTGACGTCGTTGTTGCTGTTTACGCTGGATCCCAGATAGACGAAGTCCTTCACAATGTCGAACTTGTGGGTGTCAAAATCAGCTTTTTGTCCAAGACGCACGGACTCTTTTTTGCTTGTTGACACAAGGAACTTCGTCTTGTCCTCGTTCACCGCTAGACCCATTCGACGCGACTCTTTCTCCAATCTGGAGAATGCTGCGCTGACTGCTCGTGTGCTCCTGCCAATGATATCAATATCGTCGGCATATGCGAGCAGCATGACACTTTTGTTGAGGATAGTGCCGCTTTGACGGAGTTCGGCAGCTCGAACTATTTTCTCCATCAATAAGTTAAAAAAGTCGCACGATAGGGAGTCACCCTGTCTGAAACCTCGTTCGGTATGAAATGGCTCGGAGAGGTCTTTTCCTATTCTCACTGAGCAACGTGTGTTGCTCAGGGTCATCCTGCAAAGCCTTATAAGTTTCGCAGGTATACCGAACTCAGACATTGCGGCGTATAATCGTTCCCTTATCGGAGTGTCGAAGGCGGCTTTATAGTCGACTAATAGGTGGTAGGTGTCGATCTGTTTTTCTAGGGTCTTTTCCTGGATTAGGCGCAATGTGAAAATCTGGTCTATGGTGGACTTTCCAGGTCTGAAGCCGCACTGATAAGGTCCAATCAGTCTGTTGACGATGGGCTTCAGTCTTTCACATAATACGCTCGATAGAACCTTGTATGCGATATTGAGTAGGCTGATCCCACGGTAGTTGGCGCAGATAGTGGGATCCCCTTTCTTAAGAATTGGGCAGAGTACACTGAGGTTCCAGTTACTTGGCATGCTTTCATCCGACCATATTCTGCTTACGAGCTCGTGCATGCTCTCTATTAGCTCTTCGCCTCCGGTCTTAAACTATTTAGCAGGAAGGCCATCAGCACCTTTAGAGAAGTGATCCCTCCATATTTTCAGTGTGCTCTGGATATCTGTCACTAGATTCCCGTTCTCATCTTTACAGGAAGAGGCTCCGGATTTTGAACCTCCGGCTAGGCGTCTTATTTTCTCGAAGAATTTTCGAGCCTCATTCCTGTCCCCATGCATCTCAATCTCCTCACACTCACGTCTTTCTGCCTCGCTTTTTTTACGCCTGAAAAGACGTCTCTCTTCCCTCCTCTTCTCTTTGTATCGCTCCTTCGCAGCTCGCGTAGCTACTGACTGCAGGGTGGATTTGTACGCAGCGTCTTTCTCTGCAGTGGCCGCGCGACACTCTTGATCATACCACTGATTCCTCAGGGGGCGTTGGAATCCAAGCACCTCTTCGGCAGCCGTACGCATAGAGCAGGAGATATGATTCCACTGCGCGCTTATATCATCGAGAGGAGGAGTGCTTTGTCTAAGCAGGTGTGAGAGTCGAGTGGAAAAGGCTTGCGTTGTCTGTTGTGATTGCAGCTTTCCGACGTCTAGCTTTCTCTGCGTTTGGTTCCGTACGTTCTTCGCAGCGCTTAAGCGTGTGCGGCCCTGGCTGCTACAAGGTAATGATCCGAGTCCATATTGGCACCTCGGATAGTGCGTACGTCCATCACGCTTGAAGCGTGCCTTCCGTCAATCACAACGTGATCAATTTGATTTCGAGTTTTTTGATCGGGCGACAACCATGTGGCCTTGTGGATATCGAAATGTTCGAATCTAGTGCTACTAACTACCATGTTTCGTGCTGCGGCGAAGTCGATTAGCCTCGTTCCGTTATCGGAAGTGTTGGCATGGAGGCTAAATTTTCCGATTGTGGGACAATAGATGGCTTCTCTGCCCACCTTGGCGTTAAAATCGCCTAGCACGATTTTGATATCGTGGCGGGGGCAGCGCTCGTATGCGTTGTCTAGGCGCTCGTAGAAGCGCTCTTTTGTCTCGTCATCTTTCTCGTTCGTCGGAGCGTGTGCACAAATTAGGCTGATATGGAAATATTTAGCCTTGATGCGGATTGTTGCCAGCCTTTCGTCCACGGGCGTGAACCTAGAGACAAGATGGCGGAGTCTCTTGCCGACCACAAATCCACATCCAAATTCGTGTCTCTCCGCATGGCAGCTGTAGTAGAAATCACAGAACGCTTGTTTCGAACAGCCCTGTCCCGTCCATCGCATCTCCTGGATAGCGGTGATGTCAGCCTTATATTTTTCAAGGACATCTGCCAGCTGGATAGAGGCACCTTCCCTATAAAGGGTCCGGACATTCCAGGTGCATATCCGTAAATCATGGTCCTTAAAACGTTTGCGTGGGTCGTCATCGTTGTAATCGGTCGTTATCCGAGGCTGCTTTTTTGTTTTCATTGGGCGCATAGGTTTTTTCCGTGGTGGGACCCAAACCCAACGCACGAACCCTCACTCTGAGGGAGATGCTCGCCACTCACTTTAGCCGACTTCTACACCGGGTGGTGTAGAGCGCCGTTTCCAGGGACTTCCACGAGGAGGACTTCCACCGAAGTGGAGATGTCACCATTTGACAATTTGTCAATTCTGGTGACCAGTGAGTTGACTTGAGACGACACCGACAAGGATTGCGCTGGCTTCGCCATGTTGAAGCACTCAGACACGTTGCCTTGTGATAATCGCCCCCATAGTCCCCCTCGCCCCCATAGTCCCCCTCGCCCCCATAGTCCCAACATTATTAAACATAGTAAATTTGTGACATTTGATAATTTTAAAATATTACTATGAAAAATAATGTTTTTACTACAACTAAATTTGACTTCATATCGTTAAGATGTATAACAAATTTACTATGAATCACAACGGATTTACAGTGTTTTTTCCCTGGGTGTAGTATGTCCTACATTAGATTGTCGCTTCTGTGAGGTAACAGACAGCTGCAACAGCACCTGCGCCGGTGGCAGTGTAAAGGAACTTCTTGTAAAATCCACGACGTGCCGCGAAGATCAAACCAGTGAATCCAATTGCGCCAATGCGATGTATAACATTGCCAGATTCGAGCAAATATCAATGGTAAACTTCGTAAAGCTTGGCCACTTACTTTGTGTATCAGCTCATCGTGCATTTTCCGTGCAGTAGAATTCTCGGGATGACTTTCGTGCAAAAAACAATGATCTCACTGATTGTGCGAATACAGTAGCGCATATGTAGTGACGGAAAAAATGAAAATTTTCTTGTTGACATTTAATGTATCACGTCACTGGGTTGTCACTGAGTAATTTTGTATAGTGTATTTCGTCTCAAGTTATTTTGACTTCGAAAACCATTGTTGGATAACATTCATTTATTCGGCTTGATAATGATATTACATCCACACTGGTTGTAAAAGAAAAATCTCCAAATTTATCGAACCTTAAACTCATAGCTTATTGAGAAGTAATAATAAAATAATCGTATCTTTATCGATTATTACAAAGGCAAAAATCAAGATTATTAATCTGGCAACTCTGCGCACTGACGTTTGAAATTTAATAGAACGCGGCGGAATCAACTTCAGTACAAAGAGAACGGAGTGGAATTTAGATCTGCCTACTTTTGGTGGCATATGTTGATTTCATCCGTTAGGTTGTTAAAGCCGAGTTGGTAACTTCAGATACGTCCAAATCTCAACAAAACAAAAATTGAACGAAACTCTTTTCCTTTTGCTCTCTCGCTCTCTTTCTCAAATACTGACGTAAAAATTCCACCGGAATATAATGTCAGAAACGACAGCCAATTTGCAGGAATTAACTCGCTGTGGAATGAAGGAATTACAAATGACAACAAATTCAACGGTTAATTTTTTAAATGCATTTATTTTTTTTGAGTTTTACGATATGTTATTTATAAATACATATTAAATACAGAACAGCTTTCCAAAAGCCCACAAATACATAACACACTTAAAGATCGTCGATTGTGCATATCGACAAATTTGAAGCAAAACAATAATTAGTAAGACACAGTGCTTGGCACCGAGGTGTTAAATTCGGGAAAGTTTTACGCACCATCCAACGTGCTGGATGATAGTATTTAAGACGCTTATTAAATGCTGATTCTGGCTAATACTGAGAATACCTTTTCCCCGGCTATAGAGGGTGCCACATGGTAAAGATGTACAGGAAAATTCCATGCATGTCGTCCTAATCGCGATTAAACAATGTGCATCTAAAAAAACTTTATTTTAAGTTTTATTTAATTACATAAACATTTTTAACATACCATTTACATTGCATGATGTGGCTGTACTCTCGCAAATATGCGCGAAGAAGCAGCATAACTTTTACCAACAACGCCTGCATAATTGCACCTCGGCAATTAATTGCCTGCTTTGTTTTAACAATTTGCGTTATACTGTAATGTAATTAATACTTAAATAACATTAAAATAAAATACAATGAAATACTTACAAACTTTATTCGAAGAATACTAAAATTCAGCAGCTTTCTTCGTCCATTTTGAGTTAAATGAAAATTTTATCGTTGATGTTTAACTCATCGAATAACAAAGCAAACGATCAAAATTCTCTCTCAGAATGGAAAGTGTAATAGGATGAATGGACTATACATGGTTACATTCAGCAATCCGCAGCTGGACAGATCGGAGCTAACTTTTCACTGGGTGGTTGTGTTATAGAAAATGTGGGTAATCGCATGTTTACGTACGCTGGCATAATATTTCGCCCATTATGCTTACTTAAGTTGTGAGCGTTTTCAATCGCAGACAACGTACGATAATTTGACAGTAATATTCAAATAAAAATTTGTATTGAAAATTATAAACTTTCAAAATAAGCGACATTGAATTTGTTTCTAATTTAATAACGAATGTGCGCGAAAATAAATGCCTCTATAAGAAAAATGATGCGTTTTATTTTAATAGACTAGTAAAGGAGAAAGCGTGGGAGGACATTGGACTGAAAACGAAAAAACGCGTAAGTTAACCATACAATTGCTTATTGTATGTTTAGAGATTACATGAAATTTTTTAGCAATGGAATGCAAAAATAAATGGCAACTGTTAAGAGAGCGCTTCGGAAGAGAGCTGATGAAAAAAGATTTGCCGTCCGGAAGCGGACGCTGCAGCGAACAGGAACGGGACCTGTTTCCCGAAATGATATTTTTAAAAGATGCCATGAAACCTCGAAGGTAAAATGTGTGATTTAGTATCCATCGTATATGACATTTTAATAAATTTCAGATTAATTTGCAATGAAATACCGGACACCGAAAACCACGGAGTGGAGGGAGTCGTTGAACTGACGACTACAGATGATTTTAATACCCAATCCCAAGACATCAGTTCTTTGTGAGAAATTTGGGCATGCAATCGAAAAGAAAAGAAAGAAAGTTCAACAACATAAATGATGGCGACGAACATTTCTTAAGAGCTGCTCTTTCAACTACTCCGTAGTCTACGTTACGTGTCTGTACCGTATTTTTGTTATAAAGCGGAGTGGACTCCGTTGACTGCGTTGAAAAACTTACCGTTTACGGTACATTTTAATTCCGTATTAAAAAAAAAAACGGAATGGCATATTTTCATTATATATTTCTGCTACTTTTCATTATATTAGTTTAAATACAGTTAAAAATGTGTTATAAAACATTTATTATAATAAAATTTTTTTAATAGTACAAAAATTAATACAATATCAATTTAAACAATACAAATAAATTTGTTTAAAATTAAATAGCGTTACTATTAATACAAAAAAAAAATGTCCATCCTAATTTATTAGTCGGATTTTTACACATACTTATATGCATAACTTCAAAATAGTAAATTTTTCAAACTACACATAATTAAATTTTTGGTAACGGTAACAGTTTTGTCCACTATATTTTACTACACTCTATTACTCAATTTACAAATTAATTTATTATTAATATTTTATTAAAGTTACATACAACTCTTTAATTAATTAAAAACATATTTTCAATCTAAATTCCATGTTTGTTTATAAATATTTGAGTTAAAATGTCATCGAATGTCATCGATAACAAAAGCCGCGCAAATGTAGCCATTCAAGCTCAAATTGCTCAACAGTTCCACAACTGCTGAGGTTGCTGAATGCAGCCATTATCTCCCCTCGCGGAATCGTTTCTTTTTTAAATTTAAGTGAGTGCTGCAAGATGATAATTTGATGAACTTTCAATATCATGCTCATCAAATTATCGTCTTGCATTTAAGTTTCAATAGTTATTCCGAAATTCGCAGTCAAATTGATTGACTAAAAATTTGTTGAATATTTTTGTTATATTTTATTACTATTTATTTAAATCATTATAAATAATATGAAACGTTTAATAAATAGTATTCGTAATATTAACGTACACCGTACTTCAAAATCTTTCAATGTAATAGTTTTGATTGATTAACACAATACGTAATATTGATGAACGCGATCATCGTCGTATTAATGTACAGTTCGTTGTATTTACTTCACTTTTTGGTTCTGTGTAGTAAAAGAATATAATCACACTGATCCCAACAAACATTGGCTGCATTCAGCGACCTCACCAGTTGTGGAGCTGTTGAGCAATTTGAGCTTGAATGGCATGCTATCCTCCACATGTTTAGTGAGCGGTCGTCATTTTTTCCAGGATGAAATTTTTACGCTACATTTGCGCTGCCATTGTTATGGATGACATTTTAACTCAAATATTTATAAACAAACATGGAATTTAGATTGAAATATATGTTATCAATCAATTAAAGAGTTGTATGTAAGTTTAATAAAATATTAATAATAAATTAATTTGTAAATTGACAGCTGAGATAGCGATGCATTCAGTAACAGTGAGCGATTAGTTACTGAGCAGTTTAGCACCTGCTGAAGTCGCTGAATGCAGCCATTGCGAAAATCCGTAAAGTACTCGCAGAACATTTTATAATAACCCAATAAACCAAAAACCTGGATATTAAGTGATTTTCGAATGTATATTGAACATTGACATCGAAGCTTTCACTGGAGAAAAGCGTTCAAGTTTTGTAATTGTAAGCTTGAAAACCATAACGTTCTCCAGCAAAACTGGTAGCTTTTTATCCAATTGAATCTAGCCTTTACCTAAACTTGAATTCCGACATTCAATATACATTCCAGGTTTAACTTAATTGTATGCTACAAATAAAATGTGATTCGACCTTCAAATTACACTTGAATTCAAGCGCATATATTTTCCTTATTAAAGGTTTAAATATAAAATAAAAGAAAACGCATATAAGTTATAATACTATATATTAAAAGTAATTAAAGTATGTTCTACAGCTGCAACAGCACCTGCACCGGTGGCAGTGTACAGGAACTTCTTGTAAAATCCACGACGTGCCGCGAATATCAAACCAGTGAATCCAATTGCGCCACTGCGATGTATAGAATTGCCATGTTCGCGTAAAATATCAATGTTGTCTGCGTATGAATGAAAATATAATAATAATTCATAAATGTTTTCGGTAAACTTGGCCACTTACATTGTATATCAGCTCATCGTGCACCTTGCAGTAGAATTCTCGGAATGACTTTCGTGTTTGGACCTGCATTTATATATTAATTGATTTGTCTGCTTGCTAATTCAAGCGAGAAACAATGATCTCACTGATTGTTGGAATGCAGTGGTACATATGTAGTGGTGAAAAAAAATGAAAATTTTCTTGTTGACATTTAATTTATTACGTCACTGGGTTGCTACTGAGTAATTTTGTGTAGTGAATTTCGTGTCAAGTTTTTTTAACTTCGAAAACCAACGTTGGAATTACATTCATTTCTTCGGCGTGATCATGACATCACACTGGTTGTAAAAGAAAATTCTCCAAACTTATCGAACCTTAAACTCATTGTTTTTTGGGAAGCTTACAATACGATGGCATATAGCTTGCTATTCAATATTATACATAAGCTTTCAATGTAAGCTTACAATCAATATCCAGTTTCGCTAATCCGACAATTATTATGCAACGTTTTGTACACATTTCGCCAGCTTATTATAAAACAAAATATTACATATTTCACATTAAAAAAGCTTACAGAAAGCTTACAATGTTTATTGGGAATCCGTTTCTCTGCCAATCAATTAAATTCTCCAACCACTTACTTAGCAGACGGTAGACTTATTTAAATTAATTTAAAGACTGAAGCAATTTAAAAACACACAGCGTGCATATAGTACAAAATTATAATTTTTCTAACATTTATGTTTACAAAACGTTGCATAATAATTGTCGGTTTAGCGAAACTGGACATTGATTGTAAGCTTACATTGAAAGCTTATGTGTAATAATATATAGTAAGCTTAATATAAACCGTTTGTAAGCTTATTACAAATCATTTTGTAATAATTTTAACACACCAATTAGCCATTTATTGGCGAATTAAAATATTATCTTGGAAATCTGATTCATCGGACGACCCAGATGTTCCTAAGAATAGTGTGTGCATCCACATCCAATATCATTCGGAGAAATATTATTATTTTTAACCACATCATATATGAACAAGAGATTTGAAAACATTTACGAAATGGATGTGACATTTTTTATTAGTAAGTTTATTAAGAAATCTGATTCTGCAAACATTTACAAAAATGTTTATCGGGATTGCTGGTATGAATTTCCGAACAACCCTGTTCTTATCGAATCAGGGACCCAATTCATGCGGGTTCATGCGAGAATTCTATCTTTCGTGAATGCTCGCTTGATCAGTGTCGAACGATAACCATAAAAGCAATTCTAGAGTTCATGTGAGATTGAATTCGATAGAAAATTTTCGTTCGACAATTTTCTATAGATAATGTATCTATTGTGAATTGCACAATGAAAAACTGAAGACAACTTTGACATTTATTAAATTAGAAAGAATCCGACAATAATTTAAAAATATTTTATGTTAAAATGGATCTACAAATATTATTTTCAAATTATTGTCGGATACAACAATAAAATTATCAAACAAGTATTGATAATAATATGTTAGCTTTTAATAATTCTATTGTTAGTTTTCTTTTTGCTTTTAATGACATTTTTAATTTAAAAGGCAACAACAATGAAATAAATACAAACACCCTTTTCTAATTTAAAATTCATTTTTATTTTATAACTTCATACGATTAATAATGTTTGACACAATTCCACATGACCATGACGTTTAAATTTTGGTAGGGTTTGGTGTCCGGCTCACATGGGTCACCGGGTATCACTTCCCAATGGTCAAACACGAACAGTGGGAGAACTTTTCCGCCGGTGTTGGAACGCAAATCAGTTGGGAAACCATACCGTGCGTCTCGCAAGTAGGGCTTGATCAAGAATAATAGAATAATAAGATTACGCATTGCGCATGTGCACCCTGTATTGCTGACGTCAAAAAGTATGGAATGTCAAGTAAAGGAAATTTAAATTTAGACATTTCATAAATTACAAATATTTATTTCATTGAAAAATATTTTTTTTACATTTTTGCTGAAAAAAATTGGTGGGAAGCAGACTTCTGGCAGTTTTCTTAGTGGGTGAATCAACTATCGTGCTGATCAAGATATTGCTGTACATAGGCATGGGTGGATGGCAGTTAATTTAAAATTCAAATCTAAAATATATATTTGTTGTCCTGACGGACCAAAGCTACACAAATGCTGTTGAATTATTTTGTTTTTAGAGCATTTCTATGGTGTTTTCTTATTTTTTAGTTTTGATGGCCGATTCAGTGCAGTTTTGCACACATATCTATTAATCACACGCAATTTTTTCAAAAATAATTTAAATGTTTTGTTTTTTTTTACAACAACGTTCTGACACAATGAAAAATTTACAGTTGTCAAAAAACTTCTACGTACATGCGCAGAAGATTCAAGTTTTGAACAACGTTCTGCGCAATCATTGTTTCTATTATTCTTGGGGCTTGATGAGGAACATGGCAGTGCCTACGACTGGTTTCCTCGAACGTATGTCCGTCTGTTTAAAACAACGTAGAGAGCCATTTTAAAGTTGTCGCCCGATTAAAATTGTCGCCCAGATTAGCGTTGTCGCCCGATTACACTACACGATTTAGTCGTCGCGATTACAATTATTGGACATTTTTAGTCCACAGAACAACGCGCGATAAATTTGAATATAGAAACATCAAATGTCAAAATAAAAACAGGGTGTCTAGCTATTTTTTTTTATAATTCTAAATGAAAATTAATAATTTTACTTTCAAACTTAAAAATAATATTGTCGTTTGAAAATTTTAATATATTGATAATATTTATTTTCAAATATCAACAATAATTTTCTATGTGTGTAGGACTGTAGCACAACCTATTATTATATTAACGTGATGCACGCACGTGGAGTGGAGTCCGCAGTGAATAATTAATAGGGCTTAGCCGATTCATTATGCAAATTATAAAATCACAAGAGACGCTAATATAGCTTCCTGCCATTACCATTTGTTTATCCAAACGGTATATTTTATTAAACATCCATTTAATTAATTTGATAAAATGCATTTCTTTGTTAAAATGCATTTATGATTTCGTTACCACTTCGTTTTCAATGATTTATTTCGTTCGACTTTGAATCTCACCAGAAAAACACCATTCGTTGCAAATTCGAGAATTTCATTCGACAAATCTCATAAACTTGAGAGGTAGCATGAAAGTTAGACATATGAAGTTAGACACATGAAAGTTAGACACATGTAAGTTAGACACCAGAATTTGCTGTTATTGTGAATTTGTGGAATTAGGGGAAAATGAAGAAACGTCAAACTAAATTCATAAGAATACGTGTATAGATTATTTATTAAATGCGATTGCCATTCATATAATATTAAGCATGAATTATTGTATATACGGATTTCACTTTTGAAATTTTAATAAAATGTATTTGTTATGCATTAAAGTAATGACTTAGTTAACTAATATTGTAACCCAATAAATATAGTTTCGATTGTATAAATTTTCAATAACGTTTCGAATTCGTAACGATATCGTTAAATTTCTATAGAATCAGTAATGAATTATTTGTCAAAAAAAGCTGTTCAATGAAACAATTTAATAAATCTAAAATTGGAAGAAATTTCGCAACTGTTAGAAACTTTTAAAATTAAGTATGAAATATTTTTTGCTGAATCAATAAACAAATTTTTAATCCCAATATAGGTAAACAATTTTAATGTTGTCGATGCTATAGAATGCTTGGTGCACAGCTCCATGAAAGATAATTTCAAGGCAAATTAATTTAAATAGTATAGAAATTGAATAAGTTTTTCGAATTTGTTCCGATAACGAAATTGAATAATTTTTCGAATTCGTTTCGATATCGAAATTGAATCAATTTTCGAATTCGTTTTGATATCAATATCGTTAAAGATAGTCATTTTTATCGAGAACGCTATCATTCTATCGTTTGGTATGCTGGGAACTTATATTCTATTAATGAATACTAAAGAGCCATTGCTGTTAATACAGTTTTTTTATTTAAATTATTAAATAAGATATAAATCATGAAATATAAACAGTTTTTTGTTTTTTAAAATAATAAAATAATGTTTATGCAGCTAAGAATTATTTTAATATACGTGTTCTTATTATTTTGACATGCTTATATATGTATATATTTATGTTTATGTCGACGAACCAATACGTAATATATACAACATACAATTTTATTACGTATGTGAGTGGAAACCTGACGAAATGTGTCACTCACGAAATTATATAGCATAAGGCTGTTCATTTTTTTAGCTCTGCTTTTTGTTGCTTCGTCAACTCGTTTGCCGTTTTGCCGAGTTGATCGTTGAGCGACAATGTGATGGACACCAATTCCTCGCCACGATTCAGTTGCGTTTCACTGACCATTGTGTCCTCAATGTGACCCTCGATGACATTCAAAAAATATGTTGTTGCCTTTTTAAGCAAATCATAGAATTTCGCAAGCACTTGATTGGCGGGCATTTTTAGCTAACCAGCAATTGTGTACACTGTTTTGCCCTGTACGTCTACCGCCAGCAGTATAGCCTAAATCAGTGACATTTTTTCTATTATACTGTTTAAAATGTTAAACAAACAGTTACCTTTTGGAGCGCATCTATTTGTAGGCCATTTATTTTTCCCTGCAAGTACAGAGAGAAGATCCAAAATGATTGCGCGAATATGACTCGAGGCGTTGTATTTCGTGCGGCAGGAAGTACACGTCCAAGGTGTCCTTGGTTAAATCTAGAACAAGAAATTTCAGATATGAAATGCAATTCAGAAAAGATCAATTGTAATTCAGAAATTCCATTTAAAATTCAATAGACATCAATTGTAATTCCGAAATTTTATTTGAAATTCAAAAGACATCAATTGTAATTCAGACATTGCTTTTTGATATTTAAAATACATCAATAACAATTCAGAAATTTCATTTGAAGTTCAAGACATCAATTGTAATTCAGAAATTCCTACTGATATTCAGAACTTTTCGTTTCATTGGTAATTCAGAGAATTTCAATTAATAATCAGAACTTTTCGTTTGGAATTCAATTCAAAAAAGCTACCATATTTTGAATATCTCTAACAAAAACTCGAATTAACTCATAAGACAAGAAACTAAAAACTGTTGAAATATATTTTATAATTTTTTACTATTTTAAAACAGGATTATATATAAAGTGTTGTATAAAGTGTTTGGTTACGGATTTGATTTCAAAAAATCATAATATTTTATCCAACGTTAATATTGGTTTCAGTAATTAAATTAAGCTCTAGGTTAATTTTGTCTATAACATGGACCAATATTGTTAAAAACGACTGACACATATTTAATACTAAAACAATTGAACCTGAAACTCAAATCGTGCGAAACATCTACATGCGACAATCAAGAAAATGTTCTATTGATTGATGGGTGTAAAGTTAAATACGTCGCGAATTTGACAAAGACACTAACCATATTAATTTCAGCAGAGAGATGTTACCATTAAGTCATACATTTTTGTGAACATCGTGATTAAAATTCTGGGGGTGCATAAATCAAACGTAGTTCGTTAGAAAGATCCTTTCATTACCTACCCAACGATATTAACAGTAATTACTCAGTGATTTCTGATTATACGCTTATGTCTCTTACATTTAATAGTAATTTAAATACTAAAATACGTATGAGAATGGACCTTTTCAATAATGTATGATTTGTTCGTGCAATCGCCAGAATCTTGATCACAGTGGTTACTTAAAAAGTAAATTTTTATTATAACAAATCTCTGCTCAAATAAATATGATTTATGTCTTTGCAAAATAACGACGTATTTAACTCTATAACCTTTCCTGATTGTAAAATGAATTATGATTTTGTCATTCTGTCGTTTATGAGAATATAAAAATTGTCGGACAAAATCTCAATTTTTTTATTTTTATATTTAACCAAAACAAACGCAAAAATTGAAACTAGATTAGGTACTCGAGAAACTCAAGGATTTGATCACAGATTTCTAATTCAAAACAAAAATGTTCAACCTACCCTTGTGCTCCACTTTGGCGGTTTTATTGTCAATAATCGAGAGCGCCAGACTTGTACTAAACTCTGTACAAGTTTTGCCCAACAATTTGGTGATGCGTCTCGGGAGGACGTTCATTGAGGCGACGCAGCAGCGTTGGTATTTTGCGTCGTGGCGTAATCTTCTACTTCAACAAACCGACATCGTTCTTCTCGATTTCTACAATGCCTGCTGCAGCAAAAATAAACTAAAATTAGTGATATTTATTATCACTAATGAAAATGAAATGTATGAAAATGTACCTGTTGCGCTAGTGTCCAGCGTTACATTTTCGTTCAAATCGGTGAACTGACCTTCGTAGTAGTCGCAACAATCTCATGGCACGCTTGCCGTAACCCACCTACATAATTTGAAAATAATTAATATTTTGTTTATTTTTAAATATGTTTTTGCAATTTTAAAATTGTTAGATATGATTTAGTGAGGGCAATAAGAGCAAACATTTAATTTAAAAAATTGATGTCTTTTGAATAACAAATGAAATATCTGAATTACAATTCATATTTATTGAATGTCAAATAAAATTTATGAATTACAATTGCTCTGCTTTCAAGTTCAAAGTTGAACTCTAGAATTACTATTGACGTATTTTGTATTTATGAATTTCAATTGATCTTTTCTGAATTGATGTAGTATTTCGAATTTTAAAAAACACTTTTACTCATATTCTACAACTTACCCGTTGATAATTCGGATGCGTTGCAATGCATACGATACGCACACCCGATAACTTCGGGAATTCACGATCGTCGAACTGTTCGGACACATTCCACGAAATCAAATCGCCGTTGGCCTTTTTGCTCCTACCCAACGAATTGGAAACTGTCTGTGAGGAAATTTCACCCTCCAAGGCCAATTGTATGACCTCCAATATCTCCGGCAACTGATCCTTGCGTTGTATCGCTCATCATCTGCAGATCGTTGGGGGGTTGTAGTGCGATGCCACATACATCGAGACGACGCGATGCAGAATCGACTCGGCAGCCTTGTGATACGAGAAAATCGCATCGCGATCAATATAATAAAGTTAGCAGACATCTGGCGTGGGACAGCCCGAGCTAATGTTGGGCACAGTGGTGGCATCGAGGCAAAGAAGATTTATCAGCCAGCTTTCGATGTCATCGCCCTCACGATAAAGTATAAGTTCGTCGAGTTTAATCTAAATAAACAATTTTTATATTTAATCAATGGCAAAAAAAGTATTGTAAAACTAAACTAACCGGTAGCTAAAACTAAACTGCAGCTGCGATATTAACTTCAGACTCAACAAACGTCCGGTGCTCTCGTAACCATGTCGAGACCATAAAAATAAAATACGGTCCCATCATTTGCGGTCCCAGCGGCAACGGAATGGCGGCCGCCTCGTCAATCAGCAACAAATCGGCGTCATTCAACATGTGTGTGTCGTTGTACTGAATAGTCTGTCGATTAGCACGCGTGATATTAATTCGTATGATGGCTTTTTTATAGTCGGCATAGTCGCCGCGGACTGTTTTTCGTTGATGTCCTTCGTCGTCATTGTTTTCGTAGACGTCATCGTCGATGGTTTGCTGATCCTCCACCTGCACGTGCAAAGTAGTTTGAAGACAAGACTAAACAAAGGATTTAAATAATTCTAAAATACTTAATAATGAAATTAATGAAAAAATTTTGCATTTTACCTCCACATTTTTGTCCGTCATTATATTGATCTCATTGCACATGTTCATGTTCTCCTTGTCGATGGCCGCAGCACTTTTTTTGGCGAACCACCCGACACTGACGTTGACGCATCCGTCATACGTTCGACCACTTGCATTTTCTTTAGGTCGCCAGTGCTTGTAGTTGTGTGCGCCGAGATCGTGCAGACGACGTCAACTGTGTTGGCGCAAGCAGCGTTCTCCTTGCGCACACACCACTTATCGTCGATGGTCTTGGATTTGAGCTACATTACGTCATCCCTGTCTATATTCATGCCTTGTCCCTTAAAGGGAAACATAGCGAGCACATGCGGCAACAGTTTGGTTTCCGTAACCTTAACATGTTCGGGATTCTGGACGAATTCGTTTTCCCAGACCTCTTTGCGCACCAAACTCGTCTCGTTTACGCACTCCTCTAACTCGATTTCTGGCAGTGGTTGTTCTGGTTCGTTGGCTCAGAACTAGAGAAAGAAACAGCAACAGAAATAATGTTAGTGTTCATTTAAAAACTTGTCTTATAGTTAAAACCTCTTGACGTTAATTTAATACTTTACCTACATTTTGTCATGACTCACCATCATTTGTATAGAATTGATACACATCGTCCGTATAGAATTGATACGCTTCGGCGAAATCGACCAGCAGAAGTCGACGGAACTCGACCAGATCTTCCAATACTTTCCAGTATTTTGCCAATGACTCGATGTGATTCTTTACCTCGGCCGAGCGTATATGCTTGTCACAGATTAGTTTCTTGCCCGCCTCAGGCATTTGCTTGGACTTGGGTTTTCGCACCTTGAGAGCCTTGTGAGAGCACAACATGCTGCAGTGAGAGCACAACACGTAGATCCTTGGCCGTAATGCCGGTCTTGTAGATCTATTTGTCGAGCTCTTTTCGTTGTCGTAATCCTCCATGAAATGATGGAAGCTGCGTGCTTCTTCGAGGCAGGCACGTCGCTTGGCACAGAGTTTTATTAAACTAAACATTTTTCTAAAATAAACAATTTAAATAAAACATAATTTATAAATGACCACGCCAAGACTCACATTGCATACGCATTGTCCAGCTCTTCCCGTCGCTGCAAAAACAGTACTGCATCCTTTTGCTCGGAGTTTTTGTAGGGCTGTCCTAAGCGATTGAATCGCTTAAATGTTTCGACTAAATGTTGCCGCAATCGAATGATTTGGTAGGGCAATTTAGTTGGTTGCCGCAACAAATCAGTTTTCTTTGTGTGCTGTTTTGTCAATCAATTCGTTATTTTGTTTTGATTTTAATATGTAAAACTAATATCCGATTTACATTGTATCTTCTGTGAGTCTCACTGTATCTCCCAGGGTTTCATATAAAATTTTCATATAAAAATAGTATTTTTTTGAAAAAATGCACCCCTACGAGATACAGTGAGACTCACAGAAGATACAATGTAAATCGGACATTAGTTTTACATATTAAAATCAAAACAAAATAACGAATTGATTGACAGAACAGCACACACAGAAAACTGATTTGTTGCGGCAACCAACTAAATTGCCCTACCAAATCATTCGATTGCGGCACCACTGATATAGTATTTGCAATAACATCTTAATTCGGTTTGGCAACCTCCAAAGCGGTGAACATGAGGTTGTGGCAACCTCCAAGTCTATGGTAATGATGAACATAAGATTGTGGTAACTTTCAAATCGGTGATCATTAGATTGTGACGACCTCCAAATTGGTGAGCATGAGGTTGTCGCAACCTCCTAGTCGGTAAGCATGAGGTTTTCTAAACCTCCACTTGAAATTTGATTTTAACAAAGCTATTTGGTATATTAAACTTGTGTATGTAAAGTATTCTATATGTATTATAGATGCGTAAATATGTAGCGCTCACAATTTAAAAGTATATCTACCATTTCCTGCTCCCCAAAAAAAAAACATGTACACGCATAGAAATATATTGTTAGATCCGACAGTAAAATAACAATAGGCATGTTCAAAATAGATCCCATTATATTAATGTCATCTTATTGTCGGTTTTGAAAATTTGATTGTTACTTTCGAAAAATAATTAGATTGTTATTTTTAAAAATCGACATTGTCAAATTTTATGCAATGAAATTGTCAGTTGAATAGTTAATTCTAAATATACATGAAATAAAATAATTCTTTGTTATATTTCAATTCATTCTATTTATCTATAATTTTTAATGGAGTATAATGAAGTTCTCATATATCATATTCAACATTATCATTTTTGAAAAATAACCGCTGTTTTTACGGTGACCACGCATATTTAGTTTTTCCATATGCAGAGGCGATTGGCCTTATTTTGTGCTCTTCAACTCCTTGCCGGAGTTTCAGTCGTGGTAGGCCAGATTTTCTACAGCTCCTGCAATTAGTTGTGACTGTTGCTGGTCCAGCACCAGCATTTACAACGTGACATCGAAGTCCTCACACAACTGCTGAAAATTTACAGCTCTTGTAATGCACGCATAAGATCTAGAATTAAAATTGTAACATAAAATAATAATTATTGAACAATTAGTAACTTAAGCATATAACTTACACAATTTAATGAAATTCGTTGGACCTTCATTTGAAAAATTATAAACAAAAAATTGAAAATATTAATCTGACATTTGGTTTTATGAAGCACAATACAGAGATGCCACATAAAATTATTTTATTTTTAAATGACAATCGCATATTGTAAAAAGCAACAATAGATTTCTATGCGTGTATCTGCATGCATTTATTTTTTATTTCCTCATAACATAAATATAAAAAAAAAACTATTTCTATTGGCACATATGTAATGTATGTATTTTATTAATATTTGTATATTTATTTCCCAATGTAATTAATTAATGAATTTTCTATTGTTTTCGACATTCGCAAATTATTGACGTTTATTTATCCATAATTGTTGGCAAGAAACTTGCAACCGAACTGCCGATAGACATGAGGTTGTCGTTTTTCATTTATTTTGTTGATACAACCACTTACTCAATCGACGTAACAAATACACGAATGTCAATATTGGCAGAATGAAAAATGCAATCATGAGGTTACGGCAACCGAACGTGCAGTTGCGCGGACTAACATTTCAGTTGTAGCTAAATAAGGTTCATTTCATTGAAATGAGGTTACAACAAATGTATTTCGGTTGCAACACTGAAACGTTGGTTCAATTAATCTCATGCCAAAAGAGGATTTTTGTGTATGCTTGAAAAGGGAATTGAATGACAGCATGCTGATCTGAACGCGAACACAAATGAAAATTGATGACATATATGTTAAAGTAAATGTTTACTTTTTTGTAATTGTTTGTACATTAAACTAAAATTATATGGGCCATTCCACACCAAATCGACCAGCGGTTCTTCTTATTGAGATTTTCTTTGACCAATTTTGGCTTAAGTTCACTTTACCGGCCGCAGTGAAATAAAAAAAAAAATTGTCACGCGCTGTATTTTTGCAAAAAAAAAATAACAAAATTAAAAAATCGTGCCGCTCGGACCCGTGGTGACCTTGAAAAATCAAAAACCGGTGCACCCACTTACAAGTACATCATAAAATCGCGCGATTTTTTTGAAAAATTTTTCATTTTTTCAGAAGCACATAGATACATATGTACATATATTCTAAATATATGTACATACATTCTAATATACTTCAATTATTACATACAAGTAGCACATAAAACATATACATATAATTGAAATAACATAAATTGGTGTAGGGGCCGCTAGGATTGACAGATCTGAAAAACAATTACAGATTTGGAATCGTGAGTACCCATATGTACTTGTAAGTGGGTGCACCGGTTTTTGATTTTTCAAGGTCACCACGGGTCCGAGCGGCGCGATTTTTTAATTTTGGTATTTTTTTTTGCGAAAATACAGGGTGTGGCAATTTTTTTTTTTTTTTTTTGCTTCGGCCGGTAAAGTGAACTTCTCCCCCAATTTTTTTCGACCTCTACTTCCAGAGATACAGTGCTTCAAAGTTACAAAAAAATTGGCCAAAAATCACTTTTGTATGGTTGTTTATATTTCAACAATTTCAAACAATATCCATTCAATTAAGTAAAATGCGAAATAAATAAATGAATATTAACAAAATAATGAATTAATTCAATACAAATGGCTCTTTAGCTAGTGAAATACATTAAGGGTATTCATTTCACTTCGTATCGCCTGCGTACATTCGTAAGAATTCTACACAAGAAAGCAGTAGACACGAAGTGAAATGAATACCATTAATATAAATAAAACAAATATGTGACCATGGGTGTATTTCTTCATTCATTCTGGAATAACCCAATAAGCAATGAGTTTAAGGTTCGATAAATTTGGAGAATTTTTTTTACAACCAGTGTGGATGTAATGTCATGATCAAGCCGAAGAAATGAATGTTATTCCAACGTTGGTTTTCGAAGTTAAAAAAAACTTGACACTGCAATTGACCTTCGTATCTTTGTGGTAGATCACAGGCAGTCTATGTAAGAATCAGTTTTCAGAATTTCTCCCTAACACAAGAGGTGTCCCTCAAGGTTCTGTCTTGGGACCACTTCTTTTCTCAATATATGTAAATGACCTTCCGACAATTTTAACAAATTGCAATATTCATATGTACGCAGATGATGTGCAACTGTACAAAAGTTGTAAGCGAAATTTATGAATATGTGTGTGTTTAATTTGAATAAAAATCTGGAATTTGTCTGGACTGGGCAAAGAAAAATGGTTTATGTCTCAACCCAAATAAATCTAAATGTATAGTTATTTCGAAAAAACCTATTTCAACCTCATGTATTCCAAAGCTAAAACTTAATTACTCCGAAATTGAATTTGTAGACACAGCAAAAAATCTTGGCATAATATTTAATAGATCTTTATCATGGAATAATCATATGATCAGCACTATTGGTAAAGTTTACGGAATGAATCGAACTTTATGGATAACACAATATTTCACTCCACTTCATATTAGAATATTACTAGCCAAAACTTTTTTAATTCCTACTTTACTATACGGATGTGAAATCTTCTCAAACTGTGATTCTTATCATAAACTTAAACTAAATGTACTTTTCAACAATATCGTTAGATATGTTTTTGTCTTAAAGCGACGTGATCATGTCTCACAGTTTGCAAAACAGATATATAACATGACCTTTGAAAATATATTAAAATTCAGAACACTTATAATTCTACATTAAGTTATACAGACAAGAGAACCTCATTACTTGTATAATAGATTCACTTTTTCTCGCTCTAATCGATCAAAAAATCTTATACCAATTAGACGTACTATTTTAACATCTGAACGTCAATTTTGTATCTACTCTATTCGTCTTTGGAACAGTCTACCTACCAATGTTAAAAACATAAACAACGCAGTGCAATTTAAAAATAAAATATCCGATTACTTTTCTTTGTTGCAATAATTTAATTTTTTAACTTATTTTAAGTATTTAGGCCTTAATTTTGTATGTAACCTGTGCCGACGTGTAACTTTTTAAAATCTGCTGGTCAGGAGTAAAATGATCCAATGCATAACATTGTTAGTTTTAATAATAATTGTTAGTTATAATTAAATTAATTTTTTTTTTCATCATTACTATTGTTAACTAAATAATTATCTTTGTTTAATGTAATACATACGATAATGTTGCCAGTACAGTAATATTAAGATATATATATCTTGTTGTACTAGGATATAATTAAATTAAATAAATAAAAAAATCCACTACACAAAATTACTCAGTGGCAACTCAGTGACATGATAAATTAAATGTCATCAGTGAGATCATTGTTTTTCGCTTGAATTAGCAAACAGACAAATCAATTAATATATAAGTGCAGGTCCAAACACGAAAGTTATCCCGAGAATTCTACTGCAAGGAAAATGCACGATGAGCTGATATACAATGTAAGTGGCCAAGGTTTACGAATACGTTTATGAAATATTAATATATTTTCATTCATACGCAGACAACATTGATATTTTACGTGAACCTGGCAATGTCATACATCGCAGTGGCGCAATTGGATTCACTGGTTTGATCTTCGATGCACGTCCTGGATTTTACAAGAAGTTCCTGTACACTGCCACCGGTGCAGGTGCTGTTGCAGCTGTATAACATACTTTAATTCCTTTTTATATATAGTATTATAACTTATATGCGTTTTCTTTTATTTTATATTTAAACCTTTAATTAGGAAAATATATATTTTATTTGTAGCTTACAATTAAGTTAAAACTCGAATGTAAATTGAATGTCGGAATTCAAGTTTAGGTAAAGGCTAGATTCAATTGGATAAAAAGCTACCAGTTTTGCTGGAGAACGCTATGGTTTTCAAGCTTACAATTACAAAAAGTTGAATGCTTTTCTCCAGTGAAAGCTTCGATATTCATGTTCAATATACATTCGAAAATCACTTAATATCCAGGTTTTTGGTTTATTGGGAAGAATAGAATGAACAGAATACCCAGTGTATTCTCAGCTCCGCTCGGAACTATTCCGAACTACGATATGCAACCATGTAATGTCAAATCAACTTTTCCTTTTTCAACCTTTTATTCTGAGAGAGAAGTAAGTCATTTACTTCATTGTTCCAATTTACTCCAAATTCATTATTAATATAAATGTTTTTTTAGCATAATTTGTAATACGAAATGGAGCAACAAATATTGAAGACCGAACGCAAATACAAAACATAACAAAGATTATTTCGATCTTTTGTTTCCGTTTCTGAAGTCGGACCTGCAAATGTTTTCGTTAGCATCGATTATGTTGTCGGATGATAAAACATTGCCTCTGCCTTAGGACATTGCGGGTAACACGGCGCACCCAATGGAAGGCATAGAGAAGTGAAACCTCTATCCTACTCCAGCTGTGCGCACATGCAAGACGGGGAAATTTTGATAAATACAGTTGTAACTCCTTCATACGTGCTTCGCAACTTATACCGTTTGCTTTACCCAGAAAATAGGTTTGGATATTTTGCAAATATTCCAACGTTGGTTTTCGAAGTTAAAAAAAACTTGACACTGCAATTGACCTTCGTATCTTTGTGGTAGATCACAGGCAGTCTATGTAAGAATCAGTTTTCAGAATTTCTCCCTAACACAAGAGGTGTCCCTCAAGGTTCTGTCTTGGGACCACTTCTTTTCTCAATATATGTAAATGACCTTCCGACAATTTTAACAAATTGCAATATTCATATGTACGCAGATGATGTGCAACTGTACAAAAGTTGTAAGCGAAATTTATGAATATGTGTGTGTTTAATTTGAATAAAAATCTGGAATTTGTCTGGACTGGGCAAAGAAAAATGGTTTATGTCTCAACCCAAATAAATCTAAATGTATAGTTATTTCGAAAAAACCTATTTCAACCTCATGTATTCCAAAGCTAAAACTTAATTACTCCGAAATTGAATTTGTAGACACAGCAAAAAATCTTGGCATAATATTTAATAGATCTTTATCATGGAATAATCATATGATCAGCACTATTGGTAAAGTTTACGGAATGAATCGAACTTTATGGATAACACAATATTTCACTCCACTTCATATTAGAATATTACTAGCCAAAACTTTTTTAATTCCTACTTTACTATACGGATGTGAAATCTTCTCAAACTGTGATTCTTATCATAAACTTAAACTAAATGTACTTTTCAACAATATCGTTAGATATGTTTTTGTCTTAAAGCGACGTGATCATGTCTCACAGTTTGCAAAACAGATATATAACATGACCTTTGAAAATATATTAAAATTCAGAACACTTATAATTCTACATTAAGTTATACAGACAAGAGAACCTCATTACTTGTATAATAGATTCACTTTTTCTCGCTCTAATCGATCAAAAAATCTTATACCAATTAGACGTACTATTTTAACATCTGAACGTCAATTTTGTATCTACTCTATTCGTCTTTGGAACAGTCTACCTACCAATGTTAAAAACATAAACAACGCAGTGCAATTTAAAAATAAAATATCCGATTACTTTTCTTTGTTGCAATAATTTAATTTTTTAACTTATTTTAAGTATTTAGGCCTTAATTTTGTATGTAACCTGTGCCGACGTGTAACTTTTTAAAATCTGCTGGTCAGGAGTAAAATGATCCAATGCATAACATTGTTAGTTTTAATAATAATTGTTAGTTATAATTAAATTAATTTTTTTTTTTCATCATTACTATTGTTAACTAAATAATTATCTTTGTTTAATGTAATACATACGATAATGTTGCCAGTACAGTAATATTAAGATATATATATCTTGTTGTACTAGGATATAATTAAATTAAATAAATAAAAAAATCCACTACACAAAATTACTCAGTGGCAACTCAGTGACATGATAAATTAAATGTCATCAGTGAGATCATTGTTTTTCGCTTGAATTAGCAAACAGACAAATCAATTAATATATAAGTGCAGGTCCAAACACGAAAGTTATCCCGAGAATTCTACTGCAAGGAAAATGCACGATGAGCTGATATACAATGTAAGTGGCCAAGGTTTACGAATACGTTTATGAAATATTAATATATTTTCATTCATACGCAGACAACATTGATATTTTACGTGAACCTGGCAATGTCATACATCGCAGTGGCGCAATTGGATTCACTGGTTTGATCTTCGATGCACGTCCTGGATTTTACAAGAAGTTCCTGTACACTGCCACCGGTGCAGGTGCTGTTGCAGCTGTATAACATACTTTAATTCCTTTTTATATATAGTATTATAACTTATATGCGTTTTCTTTTATTTTATATTTAAACCTTTAATTAGGAAAATATATATTTTATTTGTAGCTTACAATTAAGTTAAAACTCGAATGTAAATTGAATGTCGGAATTCAAGTTTAGGTAAAGGCTAGATTCAATTGGATAAAAAGCTACCAGTTTTGCTGGAGAACGCTATGGTTTTCAAGCTTACAATTACAAAAAGTTGAATGCTTTTCTCCAGTGAAAGCTTCGATATTCATGTTCAATATACATTCGAAAATCACTTAATATCCAGGTTTTTGGTTTATTGGGAAGAATAGAATGAACAGAATACCCAGTGTATTCTCAGCTCCGCTCGGAACTATTCCGAACTACGATATGCAACCATGTAATGTCAAATCAACTTTTCCTTTTTCAACCTTTTATTCTGAGAGAGAAGTAAGTCATTTACTTCATTGTTCCAATTTACTCCAAATTCATTATTAATATAAATGTTTTTTTAGCATAATTTGTAATACGAAATGGAGCAACAAATATTGAAGACCGAACGCAAATACAAAACATAACAAAGATTATTTCGATCTTTTGTTTCCGTTTCTGAAGTCGGACCTGCAAATGTTTTCGTTAGCATCGATTATGTTGTCGGATGATAAAACATTGCCTCTGCCTTAGGACATTGCGGGTAACACGGCGCACCCAATGGAAGGCATAGAGAAGTGAAACCTCTATCCTACTCCAGCTGTGCGCACATGCAAGACGGGGAAATTTTGATAAATACAGTTGTAACTCCTTCATACGTGCTTCGCAACTTATACCGTTTGCTTTACCCAGAAAATAGGTTTGGATATTTTGCAAATACAAGAGAAATATACGATACTGTATGGTATATTTCTGTATGTAGTAAGCGCTGTAATTAGTTATTTGTACAAATCTACATAATATTTTTTATTTAAGCCCAATTTGCCGCCAAAAATGGTTTATGGGACATCGCACAGTGATTACAACATATACTGCCCTCAATAACTGCGCATTTTAAAGAACAGAGTGCGGTCATAGTGCGGGTAGCATTTACTTATTACATTTAATTTAAAAAAGGTAAAATATACAACAAAATCTAACAATTCTAACAATTATTACAAAGCCTATTGTCTGTTAAAATGATACAGCCAAAACCGCCATATTTTGGAGGAGACAACGCAATATATCTAAAGATCTGGCAACGTATTATTACGAAGCCAAACTTAATGCATTGCATAAGATTATACGCCAAATGGTGATGAGTGTTTTAACCGTTTCGAAGCAATTGTGAAGCAGATATCCGTGTAATGGTGTTTATGTGATCTATGCGCTTTCTTTAATCTGGTCAGCAGAGATTGGTTAAGTTGGTGGTTAAGTGATTTGGTGTTGGTGGTTGTTGGCGTCGGAAATTAAAACGTGCGGCAGTTGGTACTCAAGCATAATTCGAAAAGCATCGACAGAGTTTGTAAAAAAAATAATTAAAATAGAAAATTTTAATGTTTACCAATAATTAAAATTTTGTCTTAAAATTAGATCTATACTATACTTTAAATGAAAATTCAAATTTTTCCTAAAAACTAAATTTTTTTTAGATAAATTACAATTTTTACTAAGTAATCCTATTTTTACATAAAATTCCAATTTTTTTCTAAAATTCCAATTAAAATTTACTAAAAATTGCAATTTTTAATAAAAATTACAATTTTTAATAAACATTCCTATATTTACTTCAGTTTTCAAAATATACTTAAAATTTCACATTTTTTCTAAAAATTCCAATTTTTACTTAAAATTATAATTTTAACTAAAAATTTAAATGTTTCCTCTAAATTCCATTTACTAAAAGTTATAATTTGTACCTAAAATATAATTTTAATTAAAAATTCCATGTTTTACTATATTCCATTTTTTACTAAACATTCCAGGTTCTTTTTACTAAAAATTCCAAATTTTACTAAAAATTCCAAATTTTACTAAAAATTCCAAATTTTACTAAAAATTCCAAATTTTACTAAAAATTCTAATTTTTTATAAAAATTCAAATATAACTTAGAAATTCATTTTTTTCATAAAAATTCAAATATAACTTAGAAATTCAATTTTACTAAAAATTACAATTTTTACTTAAATTAAAATTTTAATTTAAAATTCCAAGTTTTACTAAAAAATTCACATTTTTACTAAACATTCCAGGTTTTACTTAAAATTAAAATTTTTATTAAAAAGTCAAATTTTTATTAAAAGTTACAATTTTTACTAAAAAAAATTACAATTTTTACTTAAATTTCAATATTTAGAAAATTTTAAAAATGCTTACTAATATTAAACAAAACATTTTCAGTGTGATATTTGTCACGTTTTATATTGGTCAAGAAGGGTGTTTTCGGCGAAAGTTAAATGGAAAAGACTGACTCGCGCGTTTTGGAATTCTGCCGCAGCGGCAGTCATTTTAGACAACACGTCGGATCTGACTATTTTTGGGCGCCAAACTAGCTGAGACCGCGGCTACTCGCGATTTCCGTAAGTTATTATTTTGACTAGAATGCTTTAGAAAATAGTATTAAATTATTACAGGTGCGATATGCGACATCGATGGTCTATAGGCAAGATAATTGGATTCGAGCGCCGTCCGTAGTGGGTTTACTAAATTCGTTGCTGAATCGATTGATACCCTAGAAAACCAGTAATCGCGCAGAGACGAATTATGCTTAGATCATCAGCAGTCAGCCGGGTATAAATTGTCTACCTGTGTAGTCAATTTGTACTTTGTTAGTTATTTTTATACGTCTTATGTTAATATAATTAAAATAGCTCATAATTTTGTTGTTTGTAAATATTATATAATTGCTTATTTATTAATATAATTAAAAGTTTTAGTAATAATTTAATACTTGTATGAATGTATATATGGTTGTAAAATTTATTTTATATATATTGTACAAACACTTATAAAAACACTGTAATAAAGAAATAAAACATAAAAAATGCACTTGTTTTTATTGTCATCAATTTTCCTTTGGGTCTCAGATTACGTCCGACATTGCTTTGAATGTCTGTTCTAAAAGTCTGACCAAAATGTGTCATCAGCTTTGTTTCACCTCGTTTCTGATTGGCTGATTTTTGAATATTTTTCATTTTTTCTCTCTCTGTTTTGTACGTAATTTTTCTCAGACGTACTTCAGAAAAATAGGTGAGATGTCTATGTCGCGTTAAGTCTGATACAGCACCTATTTAGTTCGTAAATCTGAACAAGTGTCGCACACTTTTGTCAGGGATGTCTTACGTTTTGATCGTAAATACGTCGTAATTACGAACGAACGCAGCATTGGGTAGTTTAATATTTATCCGGAATATCTAGAATACTGTGAAAAAAGTAGCAGTTTCAGAATAATCAGAATAAAAAATGTCTACAAACATTAAATATCATTTGAACAGATAAACTACCAATATCATGCGACACACGTGACTTCATTAAAATAATAAATTTAATTTGTGTAAATAATTTCTAAGTTGACAGTTTTATTCTGTGTATTCCATGATTGAACTCAGAATAAACAGAATGCGTTCTGAACGTTCTGTTTTCTATAAAGTAACAGAATTCGAATAAGCCAGAACGTTCGGAATAAATAATGTAATAGAAATTCTGGAAACAGAATATTCTGAACGTTCAAACGAATAAAGAAATACACCCCATAGAAATAGTTTTGTATTTTGTTTAATTATGTTGAAATAAAATATTAAGTGTCTCAAACTGTTTTTATTTTTCAGGGAACAGGAATTAATAGATCTACTTTTTGGAATTGTATCATTTAAAATACAGTAGAAATGCTAAAAACTTCGTTGATGGCTCGTTTTAAAGGTAATAGAATAGGCTTTAAGAAAAATTAAGTTGTTTCTAATTCTAATCTTTAACATGTGGCCATTATCATTGCATTTCAAAATTGTAGTCCTTGAAAAGAGCCCTTTTAAAAATTCTGAAAAAAATCGTGTAATTTGGTTGATTTAATATAAATATTCATGTCAAAATTTAAGATGATATTCTGATAGCATCATATGTTAAAAATTAATTTACTAAATTTTTACAAATTTTTTGTATTGAAAAATAACATATTTTTTTCAAAAGTAAAATTTGCTATAATTTTTAATGTATTTGTAACTCTAATTTCGAAAATGGCGTCAGTTTCATCAAACTGTACAATTTTTTTGTAAAATATTAAAAATATACCCCAAAATCATTATCTCATAAACTAGAGTCAATATGATAAAACTGGCACCATTTTAGAAATCAGAGTTAGAAATACATTCATAAATTATTGCAACTTTTACTGTCGAATTAAATTTTTTTTTTTAAATGCAAAAAATATATAGTAATCAAAATCAAAATAACATCTTGAAATTTGGCATGAACATATGTATTAAACCAACCATAATTTATGATTTTTTTTCAGATTTTTAAAAAGGGTCCTTTTTAATGACATCACTTTTGATGTGCTAGAATAATGCCGACGGGCCACATTTTCTAGTTTAGAAATAACAACTTTATTTCTCTAAAAGCTTGTTCTATTAGCTTTAAAACGAGCCATCAATGGAGTTTCTAGCATATCTACTTTAAGAGATATTGAAATATGAATAACCATACAAATGTGATTTTTGGACCATTTTTTGTAACTTTGAAGCATTGTATCTCTAGAAGTAGTGGTCGAAAAAATAAAACAAAAATTGTTCAATGCATATCTCAATAAGCTTTATCAGCTGCCTAAATTTCATTGAAGGTAAAATATCAAAATTTACTTTTTTTTGTCGATTTGTTGTGGAATGGCCCATATAGAATATACCCTAGTAGACATTTGGTTTCGGTCATGCCCAATTGAACGTGTCATTACTTGAGATGATCGGGTTATGACGAGGACCAAACGAGGTACAAATCATGGGCACGATATCCTTGTAACGCAGTCCCCTGATCATGTACTCACCTCAGACCATGATCATGCAACAATCACCAGATCCTGATGAGACAACAGCAATTCCAAATCGTACGTTTTAAAAAATGCTTTTGTTCTTGATTGTAACACAAGGCAGTTTTCAATAAAAAAAATGAAACTTAAATTTTTTAGAACAGTTGTGTTTAATTTAAATCATGTTTAATTTAATGTGTCATTAAGATTATAGACATATGAATTAATTAATTTTTATGTATATATTTTAAATGTATATTTCGAGTGTTCAAATGTGCGTTTCAGTCATTCCGGGTGTCATCGTACGTCCGATTTGCAACAGATATATCAATGTTAGGTCCAAAGATGGGTTTTAAAAAGATTTTAAAAAGACGGATTCAAATTTTTAGCAGTTTGATTAATCTCAATGTGAATTGCGTGTATTATTTAATCAAGGCTCGTAATATTAATCATATACACAGAAAAAAAAGTTCATACTATTTATGAATTTGTTCATCAATTCTATGAATTTTTCATTATTACTCAACCAATGACCAAATTCATGCAATTTATGAATCGTTCATAAAACCGTAATGAATAAGTTCATAATATTGATGAACGCTTTCATAATATTTATGAAAAAATTCATGATATTTATGAACTTTAAACTATTTAAAATTGAAAAAACAATATTTTTTTATTTTCTTGTATTATTTTTTTTTGTATTTTATTATACTTTATACTCTCTTTATTTTATTTTATTATTTTAAATATTTTTTTTTTTTTTACTTCTTGCATTTTATTTTATATCTACTCTTGCTGTTGCTGCATATTGGAGTTGTAAACAACAAAGGAAACGATTCGATTTATTTGTACGAAATGACATAGGAATAATAAATACTTAGAATTTTATCTGCTATCATCGACTATCGACGCGTCGGGACGAGTAGTCCAAATAATCACTACGTGTCATGCGTCATGACGCGCATTGATTGGTCAGTAAAATAAAAATATCTATTTATAGCATGGTCAAAAGCTGCAGGTCACAATACTCAAATACCTACCTACGTTGTGTTGTATTTTCTATTCTCCTTTGGTAGACTGGTTTTTTTATTTTTCAGTATCGCCTTTTGTGTTCGGCTGAATTCCACGTGACGTGGAGGTTGCGTTGCTTTGCCTAATATGAATACCCCAATGAACGCAATTCATAAGAATTATGAACGCGTTTATTATATAAATTTTGCACAAATTGTGCGATTCGTATATACGAAGAATACTTCATAAATAGAATGATTTTTTCCATATATATTTTGAACGGTGTCTCAATTAACGGCGTTCATTTCATTTATGAATTTTTTTTCTGTGTACATCCCAGTCGGCACCTACACACATTTTTTATGATTATCGTAAATTACGATCATATGACGATTCAAAATAATCATAAATTTCGATCATTTTGCACGTAAAAAACGATGATAAATGTCAATGAAAAAAACAATAATATTTTGCTCGTAAATAACGATGGCTCGTATTTTTCGAGTGTTTAAATCGTAAAAAAAAGATTGTCAAAATTTATTATTGTTTTTGTAATCAAAAGTTCATTTAATAAAATACATAATATGTTCAATACTTTTAACAAGATTAAATAAATTGTTTTGCTGAAAACTTTATATCATTTGCTGTAATAATGAAGTATGTAAATGCATTTGGGAGCTTAATATAAAATTTAAATGCATTTACTTATTTTTTTTTGTATCGTTAAAAAAGTAGGAAAAAGCTCGTAAAAGAGTTAAAAATGATTATCATTTACGATTAAAATTTAATCGTAAAAAATATTAAAAACGAGTTCGTTTACGAACAAAAACATCGTTTATAACGAGTATATAATCGTATTTTACGATCATAAACAATCGAAAATTTATCATATATGAGTGTTTTTAGTTCGTTTATGATACCTCGTTACGATGGACAAATTAAGAACGAAACTGTATGCGTTTTCGAATCATTTACGATTCTCGTATACGATTGTTTTATTCATTATTTACGAATATTTGCTATCATTTACGAGGTCGTTTATGATAGTTTGATTATAGACAACTGATAAGATTAGTATTACAATGATATTTATTTACTATCATTAATCCCGATCATAAAATCCCGATCATAAAATCCCGATCATTACCCGATTGAAATTTCCTTAGGAGGGACAACTACCCACTTAACTACTTTGTGGCAACTTAACCCAGTGTGATTTCAGCTCCGCTCTGATATTTCTCGTACAAAAATTATATGTCAAATCAATCGTTTCCCTTTTCAACTTCTTTCAAGAGAAAATTATTCAAAAATGGCTACCGATTCTTACTCTCTTAATTTGTTTTTTCTTTATGTGCAAACCGCAACAAGAAAATTACTATGTTGTCAATGACTATAACGTCAAAATGAATGTTTTAATTCATATGAAAATTTTCGTGCAACGCAAATTAAACTGTAAGTTTTTAATTTGTATTAATTTACAGTAAATATATGAATAATATATATAATTTTAGCTAAACGCGAGAAGTCTCACGTGGTGCGGGTATCGGAGCTAAAGGTCTTGAATGATTGCGCTCATAGCATAGTGCACTATATTCAGCAGGACTTTCAAGTAAAATGATGTAAATACATTACAATGAATATATAATAATAACTGCGGTGCTGTCGCGTTGCACTCTGTTATTCTTTCAAAATTAGATCTCCGCAAGCTGCTCAACGTGCTGCTATCACACTGCCATCCAACACTACCGGCATCCAATACCAAGAACGAAAAAAGCGTCTGCACCTGCTTTGACCAATGGCATCGATCCCATAATGGTAGGTGTGGATTTTTCATTATCAATGCGATATATTTACTGAATTTATTTTAGAAACCCTAAGCAATAAAAGTGTCAAAGGTCGGCGCTGGACGATATTCAAACCGTGCTGCGTTGTTAGTCATGCGACGTATGTGTTTTCTGTAACCATTTAACTTTTACAAATAATCATTTTTTTTATTGGCATCAACCTCAACAACGAAAAACTGGAGAAGTCAATAGTTTGTCGAGCATACAAGTGTTGGTCGCCAGATATCGCATAATTACCGTCGTCAGTACAATTGCAAAGTATGCCTTTACAATTTTTCATCGGTATTTAAATATTGTACCATTTTTTTATTTGCAGTTCCAAATAATACCGATGATAAAGCTCTGGGTTCTGTACTATTTGCTGAGAATATTATACAGCACTTTGGTTCTTCAAGATTTCTTAACGGGAAGTCTGGATGATGTCCTGAAGTTAACCAGTCACCAACGTGTAAGAGAGGTGTTTAAATTATATATTTTAATTGGTTAATGTGATGGAGTAACTTTGTTGGTGCTTTTTCAAATGAACCAATCTAAATCTAACGAATCATCTCATATAACTTGCTACATTATCAAGACCAGCCGCATCATCGAGCGCGTGTAATTTAATTTAATAATTTGTTAGTTTATATAATTTAATATTTTTTATTTTTATATTATTTAATAGTATTTATGTTTATATAATTTATTTTCTTTTTAATTTAGTGTTAATTATTGGTCTAAATGTATTAGAGTTATTTTATACACTGTAATAAAGAAATATAATACAAAAAATGCCTTTGTTTTAATTGTCATCAATTTTCTTTTGGATCATCTTTGGGTCGGCGAAAAGTCAGATTTCTCTTATCTACAAGTCTTCTTTGTTGACGTTTACTTTTCTCGGAGAGAATTTTTTGTTTGTCGTTTGTTCAGATATTCGTCAGAGTAATACGTCATAAAAAAGAAAGAAAAAGAGGTGAGATCTCTATGTCCCTTTAAGTGCGCTGGCTTTCCTATTTTGATCATTTTTCTGAACATAGCTCTGAGACTGTGGTGCGAGATTTCTGACGTTTAGTTACGGAATAGTTCCTAAAGAGTTCAGAGATGACTCACTGGGAAGTAGTAGCCACACAGTTGCCATTAAAGTGTTTGTTCTAAATAATGCGAAATATACTTATTTGCCACCCAATTGCCAGTCAAAAAGCCTCGTGGCGAGGCTTAGTTGCCACAAATTTTGATCCATTTAAGTTTCGGTTCACCTATTTGGAACTTGAACTGTAATTTTAACTTGAACTTTAATTTTAACTTGAACTGTAATTTTAACTTGAACTGTAATTTATGTGTAGATTAAAAATAAAAATAATTAAGATCCTACGCAGTGCCATTAACGTGAATGTTTGTCCTGTAAAAAAAAATTAAAAATATACATGGCATAATAATAGAAGTCTTTACGAACAGAGTTGTCAACAAACTATAACTCTAATTTAACAAACGGTTCAAGCTTATATTCTACCCCCTCTAATTTTTACGCGCACACAAAAAATTGCAATTTGTGAAAATTTGTGAAAATTTGTTAAAATTGTGATTTTCTTTATTTTTTAAATTATGCTTTTACGGATGTATATTTTTGCGACACAACTTTACATAAACATATGTAGTGGATGTTTTGAATATGTCGTGTATAATAATATACATTTATTAAATTTTAAAGTTAATTAGTTACATTATATATATATATGTTTCTATTAGGTTCTTCATTCTATACTTGCCACATATATGGAACATAATACATGTTATAATTTGCCACTATTTTACCACTTCATAACAACAAAGTTAGCTCCGCCCATTATCGTATATGTTCCATTATCGGAATGTATGACTTATATATCACAGCATTGCGATATATTATTGCGTATGTTCCATACATGTTATTAGTCACCTTTTTAGGACTACATATTATTAGTTTGTAACACTGGTGTCAGATGTAACTTAAAAGGTATATTTATGCCACAATAGTTTGTGGCAATTGTCGAGCCGTGGTTGCTTGTATAATGTAGTTATAATCGGGACCATTGACTGTTTAGATAATGTAAACCCTGATATGGTGAGCATGACGAGGATATGACAAGGACATGACAAGGAAATGATCATGTTTTCTCTAATAGGAGTTACCCGACGAAAACCCGATAATTTCCCGAAGGCGCATCGGTTAAATTTCTATTAGGGTATATGATAAAATTCAATTAAAAAATGATAATCATGAAAACTCCTCAACGTCTACAACTGGAGACGTTGGATAAAAGTGTGTAGATTTTGTAATTTTAAGCTTGAAAACCATAGCGTGTTCCAGCAAAACTGGTAGCTTTTTATCTAATTGAATTTAGCCTTTACCTAAACTTGAAATCGACATGCAATATTCCTTCGAGTTTTTACTTGATTGTAAGCTATAAATAAAATGTTGTTTTTTACTTGATGTTTAACTTATTTTAAACTTCAAATCGACCTTCAAATTACGCATGAATTTAAGCGCATATAATTCCCTAATTAAAGGTTTAAATATAAAATAAAAGAAAAAGCGTATAAAGTTACAATGCTATATATTAAAAGGAATTAAAGTATGTCCTACTTTAGATTCTCGCTTCTGTGACAGCACCTGCACCGGTGGGAGTGTACAGGAACTTCTTGTAAAATCCACGACGTGCCGCGAAGATCTAACCAGTGAATCCAACACTGCGATGACTAACATTGCCAAGTTCGCGGAAAATATCTATGGTGTCTGAAAATATTAATATGTCATAAACATTTTCGTACACCTTGGCCACTTACATTGTATATCAGCTAATCGTGCAATTCTCTGTAAGTGTTCGTCACAACGTTCCAGCACTAACCTAATGCTGCCTTCGATGGTTTTCCGTGCAGTAGAATTTTCGGGATGAATTTCGTGTTTTGACCTATACACCCAAAGAACGCATCAATCAATTGGGGCAACCGTCTTTTTTTGCCAACCGATTTATTTAGTTCTGTCAACATTCGACTGATTCAGTTGTTGCAACACCGCGTATCAGTTCACACAACTAATGAATACAATTGACACAACCAATTTGTTTAGTTGTGGTAGCCAATTTAATTATAAGAAATCGGCCATTTTACCTAGCGCTCCAACGTGTTGCAAACACGAAGTCAGCGTCACAACAGCGTTCCCGAGATCGAACATTGCCGACGATTCGTTGTGCTGCTGACTTCGTGTTTGCAACACGTTGGAGCGCTAGGGCTGCATATATAAATACAACATATAGAAACACAATAGGAAGTACTCTGTAGAATAGTATGTCTCTGGTTGAAGAAAGTATATTTGAGCATGAAAAAAACGAACAGTAAAAACGAACAAGCCCTAAAACAATTCCAAATTTTGTTTAAGACGTGGCACGCACTGTCCGCAGCACAAAACAAAAAAATAGTGAAAAAATCTGAAATCGCCTTAAAACAATTCCAAATATTGTTTAAGACTAAGACGTGGCACGCGCTGTCCGCAAAACAAAACGAGTGAAAAATGTAAAGCTTGCGCGACTGGTGTTGTCCTGCTTTGGCATCGCTATTATACAAGACAACTGATTTCACAGTTGAATCAAATAAATATTAGTTGCTACAACTTAATGTTATATAGCTATCTATTAAGTCAACTAAATATTGGTTAGGTCTCATTTTTAATTTAGTTGCCGTGGCAATGGAAACAAAAAAATTGAAAATGGATAAAAAGTTTGTTTCCCCAATCAATGTTGCAGTTGCTTCAACTAATAGTTGGTTACGCTTCATACTATTGTTTACCACAAATGAATTTCAGTTGAAACTGACTAAATTTGGTAGATGCAAATGAATATTCGTTGAAACAACTGCACGTCAAGCAATTATTTTTTTGTGTGTATATATATAATATATAATATATTAATTGATTTGTTTGCTTATTCAAGCGAAAAACAATGACCTCACTGATTGTGCGAATGCAGTGTCGCATATAGTAGCAGATCACTGGTGCAAGTTCATCATTGGCTGCATTCAGCGCCCTCAACAGCTGCGATACTGCTCACTAACTAATCGCTCACTTATATCAATTTACAAAAGAATTTAATAATAATATTTTATTAAGATTACATAACACTCTTTAAATGATTGAACAAATAGTTTTTCCAATCTAAATAACATTTTTGTTTATATATATTTGAGTTAAAATGTCATCGAATGTCATCGATAACAAAGGCAGCGTAAATGTAGTGTAAAAATTTCATGCTGGAAAAAATGGCGACCGCTCTGTTAACATATTGAGGGTAGCATGCCATTCAAGAGAAAATTACTCTACAGCTCCACAACTGCTGAGGTCGCTGAATGCAGCCATTCTCTGGCCCGGTGGCCTTTTGCTTGCTGTCACTACCCAATATGCCACAGGGTAAGCGTTTGGAATAATAATTATAATTGCCTTTAAGGTCTAGTGTCTTTTTCAAATCAGTTTCAAATATAAAATAAGTGCTACTTTTAGTGCTTACTCTGCACTAAGAAAACAGAATGTTTATGAGAGTGTTGCTTCAACTAAAATACTACTTGCTTTAACGATTCCAATATGCAGGAAATACAAAGAAATTTGCAGCAAAATTTTAAATAATTTGTTACATATTTTTTATTATTTGTCAGATGATTCTTACAATCATCACGAAAAATGTCATATTTGTGGTAGATTCACTGCAACTACTAGATAAATAGGTAGCATTGTTGCAAATATTCACATATTCCACAGATATTAATGCTTTTGTAGCAAAACTATTAATATTGTCTAAATATCACAAAAAGTGTCAAATATTTGACTTGAATAATTTGCAACTGCAATGATGTTTAAGGGTCTAATAATTTTCAACCATCTTTTGTTTTCTTAGTGTGTAGTTGAAAATGATTAAATAATATTACCAAAAAACGGCAGTGAAAATTAGGAACAATAATGTAGTTCCGCTAAAAACAGTATGTTTTTTTATGATTGCAATTTAAACCCTAACAGAATATATAACATAACAACGCGCGTCCAAATCTAATAGCTTACCGAAATCTATTAGCGTTTGGTCTTCTGTGAAGCTTTTAAAACAATAAACCGTCCACCCCCGCCAACCTTGATTAGGCTTCAGAATGGTATTCTTGATAAATAAATTAAAAATGCCCTTTTTGTTGTCCTATATGAGGATGCTCTTTTTTTTACTTATTTTGTAGTATTAAGTCAATATTTAAAAGTAAAAAACCATTTTGTAAGGTTGTAAGGTAAGGCAAAATCTTGATCTGAAGTAAACCTTAAAATTAACTTAAGAATTAGTAGTGATATAGATTTGAGAATAAGTCAAATATCAAGTTAAGGTTAAGCTATCAGTTTTTATTGAAAAAGAACGATTCTTAAATTTAGGTTAAATGTGATTCAAATATTAACCGCAACTCTATGATTTGAAAGTAATGATAGATTTCAAAGCATTCGCAAGTGAACTGGCGTATTGGGTAGAGTCTTTGACTGAAACGGCTGCAAACAGTGAGTTGGTCGGTGCGCCAATTTTAATTTCGCGAAACATTTCGCTATATGCATTAACACATCGGCATCTGTAAACAAAATGAACGGGAGAATTGCACTTTACCGGCCGAAGTAAGAAAAAAAAATCCATCCCCTGTATTAAATAAAAAATTACAACAACAAGAAAAAAGAGTTGTTCGGATCCCTGGTGACCTTTAAAAATAAAAACCGGTACACCTACTTACAGGGTCGTGTGGGTACTCAAAGGTAATTGTCTCACGATTACAAATATGTAATTATTTTTAAGAATGTAGGTTGAGTTAAAGTTTCGTAATACAGGAAGTACAAATATAACAATATTAAACTTTTAAAGAATGTATATTTTCCTTTTTTTTTTGTTTTTTTTAGTTTTTAATTATTTTTTTTTGTTTATTTTTTTGGTGTATATAGTTATATTTTTTATGTATTTAATTACATAATTAATTTTTTTGTGGTTTTCGATCGATTTTTGATTGAATACTGATAATAAAATGGGAAAAGTTAGACAACTCTTTTGGGGACTTATAGGTTCCTTGAGAAGGATGGGAAATATTTTAAATGGCGTTATTATGGGTATAGGCAACGACGACAACTCCCACCATACAATTTGGGGTAGTACTGATATCAATATTAGAGGTGAGTTACTTTTTGATTACGTAATGGCCACGAGCCTAACATAATGCAACACTGGGCCGAAACCAACCATTATTACAAAAAATTGGAGAGAAGTCTTAGACATTACACTTATCTCCGACTTAACATCGCAAAAAGTCATAGACTGGAGAGTGTCAAATGAGCACTCTTTTTCTGACCATCGTTACATTCAGTTTAGTATACACGATCAGTTACCAGATCCACCCGTCTCTCTGAATTTCAGGAAAAAGAACTGCACAGAAAAAGATATTGTACGTATATATAACAATTGATATTAATAGCAAACAAAATCGTATTCCAATTAAAAATATGAATGTATTTACTAATTAATTATTTGTATTTACACATTTTTTAATTAAAATATTAATAGGAATTAATTTAATATAATTTCAATACAACTAAATCTTTAATAGTATTAACTACTTTTATTTGTTACTTTTGATTTATTCATTTTCTTAAATTGCAACACTGTTTTTTTCTTCTGGATTTCATTTTGTTTTTTGTTTGTGCGTCGGTGGCGTCGTTCAGTTTCTTTTAACATTATTTTCTTCTACGTTGCGATTTTAAAACAGGATATTACATTATTTAGTGTATGTTATGTTATTAAAGCATTAAAGGGCTAAATTTATTTTTGAGGTCAAGAATTTGAACAAACAGCTTATGATGCTCATTTTATTGCATATTGAATCATTAAAAAGCGAATATCAAATTTTATGTTTGACTCAATTAATTGGCCCACCTGTAGAAGTTGTGAAAACTGACTTCGTTAAAACATTCGTTAGGTTGAAAGAATTTTACAAAGCATATCAAACAGTATAAATACTTATTTAATATTTATTTTATGTTATATATTCGACAAATATTTTATTTAATTTAACAAAATATTTAATTGATCCAATTTCTATCGAATGAAATTTTTAAATGATGTTACTAATTAATTAATTAATGAATTAAAAATACCCAATAAAAAATATAATCAATATGACAAAAAATTAATTAATGTTTCTCCAATTAACATATTCTCATTATTACGAATATGGGATTCAATGCTACTAAAAGTTACATCGGCTGAGTTCCAATTAAAAATTAATTGGATTGATTAACATTTTAGTTATATTTACACACTTTTTTTTCTGTGTGTGTACACGATACAACGAAATCGTGCCGGAAAATCTGTCGATCATAAATCCGAAACCTCCTGATGGTCTAGCGGACCTTGACCTACTCGTGGACACACTCACAGATAAACTCAATTCAGCACAATCAAAAACATGCCCAACATTTGCCAGACATATTAGGAAAATTAGACCACACTGGTGGTCACCCAACATCAGAACCCTGCGTAGTAATAGTAGATTACTTTTTAATAAAGCTAAGTACACTAGATTATCACATGATTGGGAGTGCTACAAGGTCAGTCTTCGAACATATAAACCGGCAATCAGGGAAGCCAAGCGCGACTCATGGAGACTATTCTGTGGGAAAATAAATGAAACATTCCAAGCATCGAGACTAAGGAAAATACTATCCACTAGTCCCACCATTCCAAGTTATCTTACATATCCTGATGGTACCTGGACTAGATCCTGTACCGAATCCATTGAACTTCTTATGGACACTCACTTCCCTGAAAGTACAAAACATCTCTCTGGTCCACCACTCCCTCCCTGTGAAAGTCCTTCCAGGTCAGAGTTACTAGACCCGGAGTAGACAATTACAAACGACAAACTCAACTGGGCTATCAGTAGTTTTAAACCTTTCAAAACTCCAGGACCTGACGGGGTTATTGCACAATGGCTAACTGTAATTTTTAAGGGTTGTTTAGACCTAATATATATTCCCTTGAAGTGGAGGGAGGTGAAAGTAGTTTTCATTCCCAAAGCAGGAAAAGGATCTCATAGTTCTCCTAAAGACCTAAGACCAATCAATCTATCTTCCTTTCTTCTAAAAACCTCTCGAGAGGTTGATAGACACATATCTTCGTAGTAGCATACTAGTAGCATACATACAGTAGCATAGCATGCATACTGCAAGGGTAAATCTGTGGCAACAGCTCTGCACCAATTAGTTTCAGAAATCCTAAGACTATAAAGAGTACACACGTTACGTTTTTAGACATATAGAGAGCGTTTAACCACGTCACACCAAACGCTATAACGAGTGCACTAATAAAACTGCGAGTGGAGAAATCTTTAAGTACGTTTATACACCAAATGCTGACAAACTCTTAACTGGGACACTCCACTGTCAAACGTTTTGTCAGTAGAGGTACTCCATAGGGTGGAGTGCTATCTCCCATTCTTTGGAACATTGCAGTGAATGACCTACTGTTCAAACTACAGGAAGGGGGCTGTAATGTTATTGCATATGCGGATGACGTTGCATTAATGGTTTCTGGAAAACATCTACCCATTCTAAGAGACCTGACTCAGTTTGGTCTAAGGCAACTTTCTAACTGGACCAAAACCTGCTGGTTGGGGGTGAACCCATCCAAAACAGAACTAGTGCTATTCACCAGGAAATATAAGATTCGACATATCGACCCACCAGTCCTAAACGGAGTACATCTTGAATTCAAAGATTTAGTAAAATACCTAGGCTTAATCCTATATAGTAAACTTTCCTGGAAACCAAATATTCAAGAAAGAATCAAAAAGGCTACGGTAGCCTTATATACCTGCAAAAAAGCTGCGGGAAGAAAGTGGGGTTTAACCCCAAGTATAATGCACTGGCTACACGTCACGGTAGTGCGACCCATACTTTTGTATGGAGTTCTCGTCTGGTGGACGGCAATGGAGAAAACATCATATCTCGCCAATCTCAGTAGAGTACAGGGAAACGAATTATGCATCAGTGGTGCGTTAAGAACTACGGCCTCTGACGCACTAAACATGCTTATACATCTCATCCCAATAGACATCTTAGGAAAACAGATGGCAGCTTATACAACGCCTCACCGCCACACAGAGAAAAATATCAATGACAAACATGTTTAAATTAATCATGTTTGGCGCCAAAGTAGTTTGTTGTGTTATTAATTACATACATAATAAAAATATTTAATAATACATTTTGAAAAAATCAATTATGTGCATGTTAAAAATTACATACGTAATTTAAAAAAATCCTCATCAGCGCTACCTTTTACCGATTGCTCAAAGCCATGTATCTGATGGCCGGCGAGAATATCGCACCGATGCCGGTGACTTCGATCGGATTCTCCAATTTGAAGGTGTGTGGACGACATCGAGCAGATGAAATTCGTCAGAATACATTCAGCGGGAAACTTTGTGATGTTTTTGAGGTTTCAGAAAGTTATTTGTCTGAAAATGATAATATTCCAAAATCAATTTTTGATGCAGATGTGGCATACATACTGCTGCATCAGCTATTCTGTTCCTTCAACTGCTAGATTTGTAAACTGTGCAACTGAATTGCATTTCTCCGCGCTTTCCTCAGAAAGCCAGCAGTTTCGCAGTCTGCAGCATCCTCTTCCATTGGCCTCCGACTGCAGTCAATCCAAGTATGTCCACTATAGTTGTGCCACAATGAGCGTTCAATTCTACTACAAATATCTTTAAAAATGTTATGAATTATTAAAAATATTTACATTAATAATTTATAGAGAAACTTACTTCTTGAAAATTTGCTAACAATGAAAAATTCAAAAATTTTCATTTGACACTTATTTTTTCATTTTGTTATTAAAAAATGTTATTGACACTTTTTAGGGTTTACAATGTTCATGATTAATTTTGTATTGTTTAACATTAATATTTTTAACAATGTACATTGTATAAATTTACAACGTTTGTAATTGAAATATCCGTTGTTCAGTTTTCTCTGTACACAGACCAGTGGAGGAAGACACATAGGGGACACACCACAATTACAAATCTACTAACAAGGTTACCCAAAAATACTGACTATATGCTTCCAACCCTCGCCTTCGATACTGGCTTTAAGGTAACTATACCCTCTAGAGACTATATTGAGGGTATAGTTGACTACTAGAGACAACTATATTGACGGCTCTAAGCTGGGCGGTAAGGTAGGATGTGGTGTTTTCTGTGAACAACTAAACTTAGGTATAGCCTTCCACCTGCCGGACTACTGCAGTGTATTTCAAGCGGAAGTCATTAAAGAGATTCTATTAAAGAGATTCTTACCTGGCTAAGATGGAATATAGTATCCGTAAATGTTATTAGTATTTTCATCGATAATCAAGCCGCCATCAAATACGTTATATCCGAGTCCCTCACGTCGAAAGTTGCCCACGACTGCTGCTCATCTCTGATGGAGATGGCAAACCAGTTCAATATACACCTGTATTGGGTGCCAGGGCACAGGGACATCCAAGGAAATGAGAAGGCCGACGAACTAGCTAGGTAGGGGACCCCACTGAACATTCAGCCTGAGATGAGTAATCTGGATATTCCCTTATCAACTTGTAAACTCATACTGGAGCAAGACAACAAACAAGAGGTGGGCGGGTGGTACAACCTGCTCCACCACCAAACAAGTATGTCCTAAGTTAGACTTGAAGAGTTCTAAACAACTCCTTATGATAAATAGGAAAGATATTAGCACAATGGTTGGTGTTATCACTGGCCACTGTATAATAGGTAGACACGCAAAAAGGTTAGGTGTGCAAGCTCCTGACTTCTGTAGAAGCTGTATGGACGAGGAGGAGGAAGAAACCACTCTGCATCTTCTCTGTACTTGCCCAGCCCTCTCACAAAAAAGGAACACATACTTCGGCCATTACTTTTTAGGTAACCTGAACGATATTGCCGCCATTGAAATAAATTTTATACGTAGCTTTGTAAAAAGCGTCAATTGGTTCAACGAGTAGAAGCAGGATTAGATCTGTGGTATCACAATGGACCTCTTTTGGTCTAAGTGTGCATGTAGCTGCCATTTCAACCTTACCTAATCTATTGTGAGTACGGCAAAGCAACTTTAAAAATTATTCATTTAATATAGATAAATTATTTTTTGACCGGAAGGAAAGCGCCGGAGACGAAAATTTTTTACATCTATTACACAGTTAGCTGCAATTGTTCATAATAAAGCATTTTCTAAACCGATATACAGAAAGCTGTTATATCATACTAAACCATAGTTTCCAACCAAAATTCCCACGAAAAATAAAATAAATACCTTTTTCCCATACGACTTATTAAAAATTCCCACGTGGTAATTTTGGTTGATTTAATTCCCACAGCACACATGAAAATTACCACAAAAATTACCATAGCACATGAAAATTACCACAAAATTCCCACAGTCATTAAAAATTACCACAAAAATACCACAGAAAGTAAAATTAACTCAAAAATAGCAGATAAATTTATAAATACCAAGAAAATTCTTAAATGAATTAAATATGAACATAAAAATCACATGGGAATTGAAAACCACTAAGAAAATTATTGCATACCTTTAAAATTTACCACAAAATTAATAAAAATCCAAACTAAAAAGCTTGAACAAATGTAGGGTCTCGAAAGAGTGTTATTATTTGCAAATGCTAAATAAATTGTAAAAATAATATAGAGTTAATCAATTTATTTTAAATCATTTTATTTAAAATGTTTATTTTTTTTTTTTTTTTTTTTTGAAACTCTTCCAATAATCATCGTCAAGTGCGTTAGATGTATCGATTTCCATATTTAAGCGAAGCAGTCCACTATTTTTCAACTCGACAATGCTGTCGAATGAATGGTCTTCATTATAATGGAGCGAGTGCTGTTGCGAAAGATTCTGCAACAGCAATATTTTTGTTGCAACTTGTGCAGATTTTGATATTGAAACACAAATAAATGTTTCTTTTATTTTTCCAAAATTCTATTTTTTGCTTAAGGTTAAATTTCTTTATTTTAATATATTAAAAAGTAAACAACAACTTCTTAAATAATCCTGAAATGTCTTTAGGTTGTTGAGTCTTGGGAAGCTTTCTACGTCCAATCATTTTTACCTTAAACAAGGAACACTTTCTATTATTTTAAAATAGGCACGGACTTATTTTTGAATTAACGCATTCACTGATCCTATTTTCACTTTGCAAATCGGTGCGTTCGAAATTTTGATAGCATTAAATTTAAATTTAGTGTGTTCTTAAATTGAGTTACATAAAAAAAACTGTGGGATAAAAATCCCACAGCCAATAAAAATTCCCATGGGAATTACCTTTCCCACATCAACTTAAAATTCCCACAAATAGGAAATTTCCCAAAAAAAAAATAAACGTCTGATTCCGCTAATGTATTTTATATTTGCATGTGCATGGAACATTAAATCAAGCCATTCAGCAACAAGGATCACAAAATGCAGCAACTTGAATTACAATTTTCCAGAGGCAGCGGCTGTTTCAACCTGGGCCCTCGATTTTCTGGATTTCTTTAGGGGGCCCCATTCGATATCCTACTATGTCTGCTTCCGATTTCTGCAATAAAAAAGTTCGGTATTTTTTCACTTTCCGACATTAAGCTAACGGACGGACAGACATAGAAAAAAAGCGGTCAGACGAACAAACAAAAGAACTACCCTGGTAGTTCGAACATTTAAAACCCGAGAACTCGGGTAATCGAGAGCTCTGGTTCCATCACATGAATATTTTTTCACTTTTTTCAATAAATTAAAATTATGCTTTTTATTCAATGAAATAAATTGAAAGGATAGCGTTATTATTACGACGAAATTTGTTTTTTAAGTGACATGATAATCTTGTTAATATAAATACATTTTCATTTATATATATAACAGAATGTCTCTTGATATTAACAACACTTTGTTGTCGTCAATTTAAAATATCTTAAAGTTTTACAATATTATTATTTTTGTATTAACAAGATATCTCTTTGGACGTAAATTAACAAGATTTATTGTTATATTAAATACATTTTTTTTAATAGTACAAGATTTTTTTTGGGTGTATACAAACCCTTATCCAGGAAGCACAATTACAGCATAATGGCAGCTAGCTGGTATAGAGCAGTTAACATGCTAATATAGAGCTTCAATGCGAAAACGTCAAAAAACATTATGTCAATGTGTTTGACATAATATAAATTTATTGTCATAATTTTCAGAAAATAAGAAACATTTTCGACTTTCATGAAAACAATGAATGTAATCAAGTAAGGGTGGGTGGGTTTTAAGTAGTGTTGTGTGGCGCCTATGCCATAAATGTAGAGTTATGAATAGTGTGCTGACGCCTTGAAATCCCTTCTGCGGTCAAGTAGTTGCGAGTAGTCAGATGAAGATTACTCCCCACAGGCCATGCATCAAAACTTGGAAACATTTGATCCATCAGGAATCACTTTTCGATAACAATATTAACTATCATAATAGTTTCCTTACATCGTTTAAATGATGACGTACATATTTAAACATTATCTTTTTGACATTTCATATATTTGTATGCAAACTTTCACAATACACCGAATAATATATATGATGTGTGGCTGATCGGTCTAAGCAGCACATTCAATTTCAAGAAATGCAAAGCACAGGTTCTATTCCGCAAAAAAGGTAAAACTAAGATATGTTTTTTAAATGAATAAAATACAAATAATAGTAATACGCACTCAGAAGATAATGTCCCATTAAGTACTTAATGGTACGACCATTAATCTTATGGTTCATGAAGTAATAGTTTTTTCTTTTTGATTAATTTGATAGTATTCGAAAAATTCAGTACCATTAATCTAAATATTTCAATATTATTATTTTTAATAGAATAAATGCTATTGTTTTAATGGTTTCCTCCTATAATAATAAACGTGGCATAAAAAACATAAACATGAATATAAACTTGTTCGTTTTGTACGTCGTTCTACGTGTTTGTGTTTGCTCAAAATGGTCGCATGCATTTTTTGTAATGATCCACATAATTAAACGCAACATTGGTAAGGACTTAATGTATTTAATGTAAATTCATTACATTTAACCATTTTCTATTTATTACAGATAATAAATAATAAATGGAATGGCGACAGACTCTCTAAATGCAGAATAAAGTATTGTAAACTGAAGCGAACATTGAATGTGCTATTTCCTTATGCAACGAGAAGTGTCCATTTATGTGTGTGATTTTTTAAGAGTTAATTTTAGTTTCGACATTTAATTAAAATAAATTATACATTAAATTAACTAAAATCCACTTTTGTTTTAATAAATTATTATTTGTTTTATAAAATGTAATTCGACTATACTATAAAATTAATAATTCGTATCATTAAATATTTATAGGTTTTGCTTATTGTAATTAAAGGAGCACATTATAAAATTTATTGTGTAACAAAATATTGTATTAACAGTTCCAATATTACTGAATTAATGAGACGCATCCTATTGATTTTAATAGTATAAATTATTGTTTTTCTATTGAAATACTATTAATTTACCTTGATTTTTTCTGGGTGCGGTTGCATATTTATTGTTGCAGTTGCATATTTGTCCTCAAAAGAAAAAAATATATATTTTTTAATATAAAAAAAAAATTGGTAGTGCTGAGATTTGAACCGGCATCCAAAAGTTAGTATTCAGATACTCTACCACCTGAGCTATTGATCCAAATATTTTTCTGGGAAATTTGCTTATTTAAATGACATTGGCTGTATTAGTGCTGTATAATAAGCATAATAAACTTCCCAGCAAGAACTCTACCAGTCATATGAACAGTAATATTACAAGTATCAAAACTGAAAGTTTCAGTAAAAGTTTCTATAACATTGTTAAGAGCTTCGGGATAAAAGTGACCGAAACTTTTGTGTGCGTGTGAATTTTTATCTCTTTCTCACTCATCTGAAATGAGATACAATTGAATATATGTTTATCACTGTTCTTTTGGTAATAAGTGACGGTTAAATTACGTTAAAACAGTTTACGTTAAAACAGTTTATAATTTTGAGGTTAGGGACAGTTAAATAAATAGTAAACTAACCAAAATTAGACCAAATAAAACAAAAAAAAACTCAAAATTCTATAGTTTTTACATTCAACATGTTTGCATTACAAAATTGTCTATTAAAACGACTTTTGTTTGCCGTTGTTTTGCTTCCTTCCATGCATTTGTTTAATGCAGATGACCCTTCCTCTTTGATGATATCTATTATATGAATAGATAAATAAGCAATATATACAAATACTCTTTTCAATATACTTTCTTTTAGTGTTTATCAATTGTTTATAATTTAAGTAACATCTTTTTTCAACTCCTGCTGTAGCGGCTACTGTTGCAAACATAATAAATAACCTACAAATAAAAAATGATGGCAAACCGACGCGCAAAAAATATTAGTTTTCATTACTAGTAAAATAACGGGTCATATATCTATCATTGATCCTGCAGGGATGTATTTCAAATTATTTATGTATGAGTGAGAAAATATAATATTGTCTTTGTGTTGGAGTTTCGGTAAGGCATGTCTTGAGGGTTTTATTGAGCTGTTCAACACCCAAATAATACATTTAAACGTTGGTTTTCGAAGTTAAAAAAATTTGAGATGAAATTCATTACACAAAATTACCCGGTGGCAACCTAGTGACGCGATAAATGTCAATAATAAAATTTTCTTTGTGTGTATTTTAATTTTGTCCAATTTAGTATAATTTTGTTAATATACTATTGTGGGCTTTTATTGTCTAATTGGGTTTAATGCAAATAAATTAGTTTATTTCCCTTTTTTCCGAAGTTTCGCTGCTTTTTTGTCAGCTTCTTCAGGGATTTTATTGAATCAAAAAATTAAATACAAATATCACAGTAATTTGGTATTTATATTGCTACTGCATATATTGCGTTGATGTTGTCATTATCTTTTTAGGTGTTCATCGTTGTTTGTAGTTTTTGTTGTATTCACAGACTCTTTAAAGTGTACCTTGTATTTTCTCTCCTTTGTCAATTATTTTTATGTTGTCAAAGTCAGCTGTTAGACCTGTCTTCAGAATATGTTGCGCTAATGCTGTTGTTGTCTTTTTTTTGATGATGTCTACTTTGTGTTCTCCAGTCCGTACTCCAAGCACTCTCTTTGTTGTCCCTATATAAAATAATTTACATTTATTTTCGTCGTTTCCTTTGCAACCGATCACGTATACAACATTATGTTGTTGTTGTTTGTCAATTTTGTCTTTGAAAATATTCTGCTGAGTGTTTGATTTGATTTGTGAGCGAACGATGCTCTCTCATTGGTAATTGCTGTATGTAAATTTATGTTGGATTTTGTTTTCTATTAGTTTTGGAATGTATGTGACGCTGTAGAATTCCAGATTTTTCCGTAATTGGTTGTGTATTTATTATTGCGTTCGGATAGTCATTTATTAGTAGTGACTTTGTTATTTTTTTTTTTTTTTCAAATTTGTCGTCACTTAAATCAATTACTTTATTTATCCCAGATAGCAAGCGTGCGTCGCACGAAACAATCACTGCGTGCGGGCGCATGTGTGCGAGTTATATGCGAGTGATATGCGACTCACGCCGTGCGATCGAATACGTGCGAGCCATATGAGTGCGAGACTCGATATGATACTCGCACGAAACTCGCATGCGTGATGGTACAATGCGGGCGCACGTGTGCGACTCATATGATGGGCATATGCGTGAAAAAAAAGTCGCACTATAGCCGCACGCATGATACTGAAATGCGGGGCACTGCGTGCGACTTATATGAGGGTCATATGCGTAGAAAAAAAGACGCACGAAAGTCACACACATGATGCTGATATGCGGGCACAGTGTGCGACTCATATGATGGTCATATGCGTAGAAAAAAACACGCATGAGTGTCGCACGCATGATGTTGAAATGTGGACATTTCGTGCGACTAAAATGTAGGCAATTTGAAGCATAGATTGTGGAGAATACTAAATTATCCAAAGCGGCCTCTGTCGGTGGAAAATAAAATTTCTGACTCGACAACTTTTCGTCCCAGGCCTATTACTACATGTGTGAAAATTTATTTTTTGATTGTGGTCAGTTTAGTGTGGTGTCTTTTTTTCATGAATATGTTGAAATGGTGAATTTTTGAGAGGTGAGTTTCATTGTGGTGTGTTGTAGTGGTGAGTATACATTTTTTTCGATAGTGGAAAGTTTAGTATGGTGAATTTTTTATTTCGTGGTGACGATTTCGTTGTGTGGTGACTTTTTTTAGTTGTAAATTTTAATGGAGAGTTTATTACAGTTGAGTTGTACCAAAGTAAATATGTGGTTATATACTTTGTGGTGACTTAAATTGTGTGGTGTTAAGGAAATCAGGAGATATATGAATTTTGTATTTAACAAAACACTTTGCTAAAAAAAAATTTTTTTTTTTCTAAGCAAGATTTGATTTTTAATTTTTTTAAGTTTGTTTATTTATTGTTTATTTTATTTGTTTGTGAAAAAACGAGAAACCTGTCGACTGGTGACAGCGGTCCATTGTCGTTGCCGCAGTAGCAACAACAGTCACCATGATTTTCACTCAGCGGTGCTAGTGTGTAGCAGCTGGCGTCGCCACCGCACAAAACTCAACATCGTCATCGGCCAGCAATTCTCCAAAGCAACCGCCGTTTGCATGATGGCTATAATATGGGTCCGGGAGCGGTGAAAAACCAGGTTGTGGGTCCACATGGCTAAGACAATGGACCAAGAAATGTAAGTATCACAATATTATAAGAGTGTTTCCATCAATTTAAAAATATGTATTTGTAGAAATTAATTCCACCAGCTTCGTGGCGTGAAGAACTAGAACAACCACAAGATGCACAACTTTTCGTGCAAGGTAAAAATGTTGCTCTTTGATGATACTGAGGTGAAACAGAAACGCGTCATAGATGTGTAGCCGCTGGAGGTCGGTGCAGACTGCTATCGGAGTATAGCGTCATTGCAAATAGTTCTACTCAGACACACGAGGTGTCCTCAATGATTGTCTGGTACGAGGTAAATGTCGATCTCGATTCACCCGAATATAGCTAAAATTGTGTGTACAGCAACATTCATCAGAGAAACTTCCAACGGGTGAGTATAAATTTTTGCTCGGCGATGGTTTCAAAATTATCCATTTATAGCCAACATGTTGACACACTGTTTTTAGCGATGGAACAGCACCAATCAATACTGTGCCAAATGCATAAAGCGACTGCACGGTAAATATTAATCAAATCATATAAATGATTCGCACCTGGGCTGCTGGATGCACCACTACTGGCGCTTGCACTGGACATTGAGACGGAGAATGGCGGACGCACCGAAATGTTCGTTGGATATAGGTCTTCTATAAATTCTCCGCAAATTCTTTTTTATTTCTACATTTGATATATTGATAGTAGATATGTATAAAAGTCACCAACTACATTTTCAAAATTCGAATTATTCATTTACAAAAATATATATATAATATATATATATGTATCAATTACATTTTGTAAGAATCACCAAGAAAGTTGAAATTTAAGATTTTCATAAAATGTATTTGGTGACTTTTAGTTCTACAACGAGGATATAATATATATTTATATAATAATTATACTCATATTTAATATTAAATTCGTAATAGTATCTGATTAGGCAATATCCACACACAATAGAACATATTGATAGTTTTACAAAATCGTCCTTTACATTGTTATAAGTTTGCTGTAAGGTTCGGAGTGTGTATTTCGACTCCATTTGCGAAAATTAAAAAGTATACAATTTTTGTATGGAAAATTGCATACATAAATTTAAACGTGGTAGTTTTCGTAAGAGACGTCGATTTGGTCATTGAGTTCGCGGCCTAAAGTAACCAGTACGCCATCGCAAAGATCCGACACGCTACACTAAATGGGTACACCGCAAAACCTCAATTGAACTAAGGTTACAAAAGTAACTGACACAAAACGGTAGCGGATAACTTAGCAATATAAGGAATAGACAAATTTTTGTATATGTATATGTGTGTGGATATCAATGTCATCAGAAATTGGTTACCAATGTCATTAAACCAAAATGTCATAACAAAACTCTGTTTTTTTTCCAGTCGCATGTGTGAGAGCTATATGAGGCTAAGATATAAATTTTATTCTCACTCGTGCGACTATTTTCAGCCTCAAATGCGCCTCTTAGCTTTTTTCTAGCATTCGTGCGAATAAACTCGTGCGACTATATTGATCCTCAGGTGCGTATCATAAAATTTATTCGCACGCGTGCGAGCATATTGAACCTCAATTGATGTCGCACGTTTCCCGCACTGTGACATCAGTCGTGTTAGAAAACACGCACGTGTGAGCTCCGAGTGAGCACACAGTGTGCTCATTTTGCTATCTGGGATAAAATTCTTGGCTGTATTTATCATCTGTCCATGTGGTTGTGTTGAATTGTAGTTTATCATTCGTCCGATGCTATATTTTTGAATACCAATTTATTATTATTTTATTATCTTTTCTGTTTAGTTTGGTGTCTAGAAGCGGTATGCTGCCGTTATTTTCTACGTCTATAGTAAATTGTAGTTTCGTGGAATTCGTTTAATGTATTTAATATTATTTCTTTATCCTTGTCTTTGATTATTGCGAAAATATCGTCCACATACTTAAAAATTACTTTTTTGTTTTATGTTCCAATAAACCAAAAACCTGGTTATTAAGTGATTATCGAATGTACATTGAACATGGATATCGAATCTTTTACTGGAGAAAAGCGTTCAACTTTTTGTAATTGTAAGCTTGAAAACCATAGCGTTCGATATATTTGATAGGGGATGAAAATATCTCATCGTCTATTGGTTCTATTGAGCACCGAAGGACCGTTGGGTGTGTAAGCCTGTTTTATAGGTATTACAACAGTAAGTGTTCGAGTTAAATATATGACCTGATTCCACCAGGTCGTGTGTTTTCTCGTTCTACTCGGGCATCAAATCAAGCCCACCCCTTCGTAGTTCACTCGACTCTCAACAGAACCACGCATTATAGAGATAATTCGTTCTTCAGTCGCACGACACGTATGTTGAACAATCTCCCTGCGTCCGTTTTTCCCGACATTTTTGATATTGGAAAGTTCAAAATAAACATTCACCGACACTACTCCATCTTTCTCCCTCCATTTAACCTATCATCCCTTCTTACGATCAACACTGTGCATTACATAGGAGGCATCCCCTGAGCGTTGGTTAATTTGTAAAAAAAAAACTGGTAGCTTTTTATCCAATTGAATCTAGCCTTTATCTAAACTTGAATTCCGACATTCAATACCTGCACCGGTGGCTGTGTACAGGAACTTTTTGTAAAATCCAAGACGTGCCGCGAAGATCAAACCAGTGAATCCAATTGTGCCGCTGCGACGTATAACATTGCCACGTTCGCGCAAAATATCAATGGTGTCTGCGTATGAATGAAATTATATTAATATTTCATAAACGAATTCGTAAACCTTGACCACTGACATACTTTAATTCCTTTTAATAAATAGTATTATAACTTTACCCATACAGCACTAACTGTTGCTGCAATCTTGCAGTAATATTGCTACATTGCATTATTTTATATTTCTGGAATATTATAGCAATATATAAAACGCAATATTGTACAAAAAATCTCTCTGCAATATTCCAGTAAGACATAAAGTATTTACTTAAAAAATTATTCAGACTTATTTTACCAATAAATTAAAAATATATAAAAAATATCAAATATACAATTTTTATTAAAAATAATAGATTTAATACAAATTTAACAATATAAGGCGTGCGTGCAAGAACATTACTTTCTATAAAAGTTAAAAAAAATCATGTTAAAAAATAAGCAAATAAATAATAAAAAAAAAAATATTATACATGGTGGGGTTTGAACCGGTATTTCCGGGTTATATGTCCCGAGTTCTCACCGTTACGCTATCAGTCTCATTTTTCACAAAGCATTTATTCACAATATTAATACAAATAATATATTTGAGTTGAAACGGTAAGAAAATAAAAAAAAATCAAGTGGTGATTGAAAAACTACTTGACACAGGGGTGCAGTAATAAATTCCACATTATCTGAAAAGAACCCATAAATTCATTTGTGTAGAATAATACTTTACATTCATAAAAACATTCAACATTGCTAGCTCTTCACCTAAATTGAATTCGCTTTGAATATCAAAATCAAGCGACTGATAAATCAAATTCTTTTTTCATAAAATTAATGCAAAAACGACTATTTTTTATTAACCCAAAATAATTTCTAAATTTTGCTTAAAAAAGTTCGATTTTAAATTGTTTTTATAAAACATTTTTGTAGGAGGACTTGGAGCATAGTGAAAATAATGTGGGAAATCGCAACTCTTCATGTGTTTATGTTATTGATATTTTTCAATTATTCTCCTTGGAGTTATCTTTTTATAATTTAAATAACTTGAATAACATGAATTAATTCTCACAATTTTTTGATATTTGATACAATTTTCGAAATTTCCCAAAAAAATATATAATATAATATAAAATCGTCCAAAATGCAATGCAAAGAAATAGTAATCATATACAGCGCAAAATACAATAATGAATTATAATCTCACAATTAACAAATCTATCGAACAAAAAAAATTGTAATAAAGGTCTAAATTAATAAATTAATTTACGTAATTTAATTCAAAATTGCTACATAAAAACATTTAGTTTTGATTTCAATCCAATAAAAAAAAATATGTTGGTTGGGCAAGTATTGATTGTCCGAACAAAATTGTTTTCTGAGCCCCACTAACGTGGAAACTGAGTGGTCGACATACCTCGGGCAGCCCAGTGTTCATTTAATTCTGTCTGAATGTTGTGACATTTAATAATAAATTGAACATTTCAAAAATGTTGTTTTGAAGGCAAATTTCTTAACAAAAACATTGCTGATGCTTAGCCAAACGGAGAAAGCAGTGGACTTCAACGTGGACTTCAACGATGCCAGCTTGTGATAAGTTAAATATAACATTTTTCTTTTCAATAATTATTAAATTTATATAACAAAACAATAAACAAAAACAATGAATTAAGATAATAGAGATAAATAAATATAATTAAGACGGGATTTTTTTTCATTGCAAATACGTTGCTGACACATTTCGTACAATATTGCTAAATTTTGCTGCAATATGGAACATTGCAGCAATATTTCAGTCTTGCAGTGCAATGTCCCAGCAACGTTGCTGCAATATTTTCGTGCTGTATGGGCAATGATTGCATTTTGAGATGAGAATTAATTTCGATCATTGAGCGATATTCTTATTCTTATCAATGATGAAAATAAATAGATGTATTTTTTTTCATCCATCTTTGAGGGATATTTTACGAACTCTGTATATAACAGAATGTTTCTTGATATAAAGAACACGTTGTTGTGCGTCAATTTATAATGTCATAGTTTTACAATATTATTGTTTTTGTATTAGTAACAAAATATCTCTTTGTACGTAAATTGACAAGATGTCTTGTTATATTAAATACATTTTTTTGAATAGTACAAGATTTTTTTTTGGATGGTTTCTGCGAAACAAAAAAAATGCAGTATGACTTTTATATATGCTTTTTGGCAAATCGTATTTGTACAACTTTTTATCACTTGAAATCCGGTTGCAATCAGTTGCTCAGACAAATCAATTAATATATTACTGCACTAAGAAAACAAGATGTTTAGGAAAGTCTTGCTGCAAATATCCTTTTAAATTTACGCCTTGTAGCAAATATTGAAACATCCCATAAGTTTCAATAAAGTTGCAGAAAAACTATTAATATTTTTTAAATATGACGTATATTCAGATAGTTACGAGATGTTTGCCACAACAGAAATGAAAATTGAGATATCGAAAATCATTCCGAGAATTCTACTGCACGGAAAATGCACGATGAGCTGATATACAATGTAAGTGGCCAAGATTTACGAATACGTTTATGAAATATTAATATATTTTCATTCATACGCAGACACCATTGATATTTTGCACGAACCTGGCAGTGTTATACATCGCAGTGGCGCAATTGGATTCACTGGTTTCATCTTCGCGGCACGTCGTGGATTTTACAAGAAGTTCCTGTACACACCCACCGGTGCAGGTGCTGTTGCAGCTGTCTGTTATCTCACAGAAGCGAGAATCTAATGTAGAACATACTTTAATTCCTTTTAATATACGGTATTATAACTTTATATGCGTGTTCTTTTATATTTAAACCTTTAATTAAGAAAATATATGCGCTTGAATTCAAGTGTAATTTGAAAAATTTGCTATAATAAATAACTGAAACAGAAATATGTTAAAAAAAGACAGATATAAATATACTATAATGTGTTTGACGGAAAACAAAATAAACAAAATCGGCTGCCAATCTGTTCAGATTTTCATAAACATAAATGTATATCTTGGTAGGACAATGACTGGACTTAGGCCCACCATGGCAAGAATATTGCGGTGCAGGCACTCAGGACAACATTCAATAAATTAAATCCCTGCAGAATAACAATAGTTAAATGTGCAGCATACGTACTTTATTGGCCGATGCCTTTGAATGACATTAAAACTTAACTCGTGGATAACTCGGGGTAAATGGAATCTGAAAACACCTAGGAAGCATTTTTTTGATTTTATGAATAAAATAGCACAATGAAAGAAGCTATTTAAAATCAATCCCAAATGATCCGTCTTTCGTAAATGCATTAAAAGTAACGAAAAAAAATGTTTTATTTTTTATTTTAATGCGAACAGCATGATAACTTGGTTTTTGAAATCCAGTATTTAGTGACGAACTCCTTATATATATGTGCACCAATATCATGTGCGAAATCGGAAGAAAATATTTTGAATTCAAATTTGTTTAAATTAATTTGAAACTTGAAAACGTAATTTTTTAAATTGTCAATATTTGGCAGACACATTATATTCATAGCAATCTTTTACAAAATTTTATGAAAGCGATTCGGCAATACAGAAAAGTTCAACATGTTGAACTTCTCTGTATCGCTTCCTATAAAGCGATACAGTAGAAGTATCACTTCTCCTATAAATTTGTAAACTACCTGGTTGTTCACACCTGAAGAATTTTTCGTAAGATTTGTTGCCGTCTCGTTTGGTGTATCTCCTGGCGATACAGCGTATCCTCGGAAGATACAATGTAAATCGGGCATTAAGTTAAAACTTTAATAAATATTGAATGTTGATTTTAAGTTTAGGTAAAGGCTAGATTCGATTGGATAAAAAAACTACCAATTTTGCTGGAGGACGCTATGGTTTTCGAGCTTACAATTACAAAATAATGAACGCTTTTCTTCAGTGAAATCTTCGATAACCATGTTCAATATACGTTCGATAATCACTTAATATCCAGGTTTTTGGTTTATTGGGTAGTTGGAAAGCATTTTTTAAAAGGGTCATAGAATATTTTATTTATAGCTTACAATTAAGTTAAAACTGGAAGGAATATTGAATGTCGATTTCAAATTTAGGTACACAGATAAACAAAATCGTATTCCAATTAAAAATATGAATGTATTTACTAATTAATTGTATTTACACATTTTTTAATTAAAATATTAATAGGAATTAATTTATTATAATTGTTTACGTAGAACGTAAACACAATGTGTACGAACACGCCCGCCGGACCCACTCGTTGCAGTGATACTCGCTGCAATGAGCTTTGACGTTTAAAAGTGCAAGATCGGCACTCGTATGGTTTATAATACACCGAGCGCACTCAATCGACCCGTCTCCGGACATTTGTAATTTTAATTAATATATAAAACCCGTCTACGCGACATTATAAAAACCCGTCCTCGCGACAAACTCGACCCGGTCGCGACAACAAACAATTAAACATAAACTCTACAATCAACACAAATGCACAACAACAACAGGAAGGAATTTCACAGAACTTCAACGAAGACAGCGAAGGAATTCCATAATTCAACACAACAAATATAGAAGACACCATATATTCAACTCATAAGGTTTGATATCATTACATTTTAAATCCGCCACGCCAACGCGTTCATCACCCGAACATTTGGTCCGATCGAGCAACGGATTTATCCGACCCGCATGAAACAATCAAAATTTGGAATTTAATTTGTAATTGATCCGACCCACATACATATATTTTATATATTTTCTTTACTAATTTGCCAAATTTTTCTTTCATTTGTTTTCAGCTAATTACTCGCCTCTGCACTCGTTTGTTTTTATTTGTTTTATTTGCTCATAAAACAAATAAACAAACACTAATACACTCACAGCAAAGAGCTGCTGTCAAGTGTATATAGGGTTGCCACGCTGTGCTATAAAAAAAGTGTTTTCGTGGGAATTAAAAAATTGCCCGTGGGAATCGAAGAATCTTCCCGAATTTTCGGAAATTGCCTGCTGAGCAATCTTACCCCTTTTAACCCACATAAAACCTTTTTTTAACCCTTTTCGACACAAAAAATCAATTTTATTGATATTTAATAATTTTTTATTGGAAAATAATTATAAAAAATTACTCGACCTGTTTATCATCAAAAATATTTTTAAAATATTAACCCATCAGGACCCAAAATCATTTTTATTGAATTTTTAATAAAGTCAAAGAATTTTTTACAAAATAATATATAATAATTCATATAAAATATTTTTGATTTTAAACAAATTCACAGCCAAAAGCGTAAAACTGTTCAATAAAAAAGACCCCTACCCAAGATTTAATACCTCATGCCTTGGAGTTTCATCAGAAGCAGCTTACATTTCTGTGTGATAATTTCCAAGCTTCGTATCATTCTGTACGAAATGAAGCCGACAATCCCGATGTGGACAGGAAGAAGCTGAAGAATAAATGTTCCAAAGCGTACATACGCTGTATTGCTTCAATTTCAGAAATAATGGAGACATTCGAACACCCGGTAGAAACTCCCAAGGCAAGAGAAGAAACGACTCCGATACAATTCGAACCTTATATAACTTTACCCCCATGTGACATGGATATTTTTGATGGTGATTATGCTGCATGGTCCACTTTCAGAGATCTGTTTTCGGCTATGTACATTAACAATTCCCGATTAAGTGATGTAGAAAAATTATTCTACCTTAATCAAAAGACCCGAGGCGAAGCAAATGGTATTGTAAAAAATGCTCCGCTTACCAATGCTGGATTCTCATTAGCTTGGTCTAATCTCGTGGAGCAATACGATAAAAAGCGGATGCAAATAAATGCGCAATTAAAGAATCTTTTTAATTTGCAAGCAGTGACATTTGAGTTTGGTTGTTCCATTAGGAAGCTACAAAGAACTAAAAATGACTGCATTATGACCCTTCAAAATTTGCAAATTGACGCAAAGAGCTGGGATCCAATGCTGGTATACTTGTGCTCGACCCATCTCCCCAAGAATACCTTAGAGATGGTTCTGGACCCGAAGAAAATGTGAATACATATCACATGAATGTTTCTCAGACTCATTGCGCATTTGGACCCACACATGATACAGATCGAAGACCCACATTTGCAAAGCCAACCCAATGGGAATTTGAAGAGGATTCTTTGAAAGTGGGTGAAAGACTCGATGTCGTGAGAAAAGTAGGATTGTGCTATAATTGTTTAGCAATCACTCACGGCATTAAAAATTGTAGAAGTGAGTGTAAGTGTCAGACATGTGGAAAAAGGCATCATTCATTTCTGCATCTGAACCCTGACCCTGACTCAGAATTAAATACACGACCCAGTACAAGTGCAGCGGCTATAATCCAAGCATTTACGACTGAAATACAGTCCACTGACTCTAAACCCGATCAAGAAAATAACGTAAAGCTTGCTGGCAAGAAAATGATTCTTGGTACGTCATTGGTCAACGTCGAACACAAAGGATACAAATATGTAGTGCGCGCCCATCTTGTTGGAAGGTTGCCAATGTCCAGCCAGTTCCGAAAAAGGGCGAGGCTACGAATTACCGACCCATTGCAATAAGCTCTGCGCTCTCCAAGGTAATGGAGAGCGTAGTCAACTTCCACTTTGTGAACTATCTAGAGCGAAACGAATTACTTAGTGATCGACAATATGGTTTCCGTAGGACCAGATCCACAGGTGACTTGATGGCGGTCCTCTCCGAAAAGTGGAATAATTGTGTTCTCCTTTTCGGGGAAAGTAAGGTTGTTGCTCTGGATATTTCCAAGGCTTTTGATCGAGTGTGGCATAAAGCCCTCGTCTCAAAATTAATTGCATATGGTGTCGGTGAATCTTTTACTCGATGGATATCGAGTTTTCTCCAGGGTCGTTCAATACGAGTTGCGATGCATGGTGTGTTCTCAAAACAATATTCCATCAATCCTGGAGTTCCACAGGGTTCCGTCCTATCCCCGTCCCTATTTCTGGTATTTATCAATGACCTTCTGTCATTGACCCAGAACCCAATTCATTCCTTTGCAGATGACAGTAAGATTTGTCATTCATATTCGTTCAACAAGCGCCCAAACTCTTTGGAGATTGAGAGTAAAAGACGCACTATGAATGACACACTCAACAATGACCTTAAATAAATCTCCAAGTGGGGTCTTGCAAATAGAGTTGATTTTAATGCAAGCAAGATCCAAGACTCACTCCATTTGACTTACGCACTGTCTACACTACCTATCGGCCTAAGATGGAATACAACTCGCTCATATGGGCAGGGGCTTCTAAATCTTCTTTGGAGTTCCTGGACCGAATCCAACAACGTGCAATATATTTAATAAGGGATGAAAATATTTCATCCTCTATTGGCTCTCTTGAGCACCGAAGGACCGTTGGATGTAAGTCTGTTTTATAGGTATTACAATGGTAAGTGTTCGAGGGAGATACATGGCCTGATTCCACCTGGTCGTGTGTTCTCTCGTTCGACTCGGGCATCGAACTAAGCCCACCCCTTCGTAGTCCACTCGGCTCTCAACAGAACCACGTATTATAGAGAGAATTCGTTCTTCAGTCGCACGATTCGTTTGTAGAACAAGCTCCCTGCGTCTGTTTTTCCCGACATTTTTGATATTGGCAAATTCAAAACAAATATTCACCGGCACTACCTGATCTTTCCTCCCTTCCTCTAACCCTAATCCTTTCCTACGATCAATACTGTGCTTTGCATAAATAGGGGGCATCCCCTGATTGTTGGTTAATCTGCAAAAAAAGAAGGAGTTTCACAGAACTTCAACGAAGACAGCGAAGAAATTCCATAATTCAACACAACAAATATAGAAGACACCATATATTCAACTCATAAGGTTTGATTTAATTAAAAAAAAAAAACATTTTTCTATAATTATGATTAATTAAATAAAATTATTAAATATCATACCATAAACAATAAACCATAACTAAAGGTAGACAGAGGAACAAAATTAAATAACATTTTTTTGTTTCTTTTTTTTCATTGCTAATTCATTGCAAATACGTTGCTGACTGATTTCTTACCAGATTGCTGGGACATTGCAGCGATATTTCTGGCAGTATTTCAGTCTTGCAGTGCAATGTCCCAGCAACGTTCCTGCAATATTTTCGTTATGTAGGGGTATATGCGTTTTCTTTTACTTTATATTTAAACATTTAATTAGGGAAATATATGCGCTAAAATTCATGTGTAATTTAAAGTTCGATTTCAAGTTCAAAATTAAGTGAAGAATCACATTTTATTTATAGCTTACAATTAAGTTCAAACTCGAAGGAATATTGGCTGCATTCAGCAACCTCAACAGCTGCGAGACTGCTCACTAATTAATCGTTCACTTTTATTGAATATACCGCTACCTCAGCTGTCAATTTACAAAATTATTTATTATTAATCTTTATAAAAGTTATACACAACTCTTTAATTGACTGAAAACATATTTTCTAATCTAAATTCCATTTTTATTTATAAATATTTGAGTTAAAATGTCATCGATAACAAAGGCAGCGCAAATCTAGCGTAAAAATTTATTGCTGGAAAAAATGGCGACCGCTCACTATACATGTTGAGTGTATTATGCCATTCAAGCGCAAATTGCTCAACAGCTCCACAACTGCTGAGGTTGCTGAATGCAGCCATTGAATGTCGATTTCAAGTTGAGGTACACACACAGAACTGTCGTTTCGGAGTGTTTTTCGACAGTTTTCAGTGCTAAAATGGAACCCACAGTAAGTTACTGTTGAAAAAGGGTTAGAACGACAGTAGAAAGTGTCGTTTAGCAGAAGTGTCAAATATAAAGATAGCAGTTGCTACTGTCGATCCGACAGTTGCTGTGGTCGACTCCATATCGACAGTCGTCTACAGTCGTTTTAACAGGACAAGCTTTTGATATTTTGTTTATCTATTATAAAGTAGAAAACCTCGTTTTTTCCATAAAGTTCTATTTTATTTATTTTTAAATAAATATCCAAAGTAACACAAAGTACAGATTTCGTCACGAATTCTAGATATTTTCGTTAGTTCGTATATAGAGAATTCCTTGCCCCATGACACAGTTTTTATAAATTTCGATTTAATTTTTTTTTAATTTTTTTTTTCGAGTTTCAATACAGATTTCTACATAGATTTCCATTCTTAGCCAAGACCTATTCAATTCTACGTATCGATACATATTCGTTACATGTTAATCTATAGATCCATACTAAGTTTTGAAATGTGTTACTTGGGATAGTATTAAAAAAATGAAAATATATTTTCCAGTGGATGACCTCAAACGTCCAAATCGCTCAACATGATTAAGCGATGATCCGATTGCTCAAATGAGTGAAGAGGATGTTGACCAATGGTCGATCGCTCAAATGTGCTTGAGCGGACTGAATGATATTTGAGCAATAGACTTGCCCTCAACCGATTTTATAATTTTTATAACCTTGCAACATGTGATCATGGGCACCACATAACGATGCATAACCGCGCATAACGAAGGATTTTTCATGAGATCGAAATCCAGATCCTTGTATTTGGCGTTGTGCGGCAACTGCAACTGGAATTGGCAACTGCAACTGCAATGAGGAATTTCATTCCTCGCTCTGTACTATTCAACCGATACTGCCGTTGATGCGACTGAATGTCACATTCTAAATCTGCTCCAAAACAACCATCTTGAAGTGCATGAATCCACTCCATTTGTAGGACTTTGCGGTGTTGTCTGATTTGCAGCTCAATAGTTTTAATAATATACAATTTTAAAATTTGTTGCTTTCAAGTATTTTGACAAATTATATTAAATGAATTTGACAAATATTATAAATCTCGTCATTATTTTTTTTTTTTAAGCAACAGTTTTGATAAAAATCGATCAGTTTTAGTGTCAATTGTTTCAAAATAATATAACAACTGGTAACTGTCGGTTTTTGACAGTTTTACAATTACAAAAATATGAATGCTTTTCACCAGTAAAAGCTTAAATAACCCTTTTCAATATAGATTCGATTATGACTTAATATCCAGGTTTTTGGTTTATTGTGAATTAAACAGCTAATTGTTACACCCAAATAAATTTTGTTTTATTATTAACAAGATCAGCTTGGTTAAATTTCTCTTAAAAAATATTTGTATTATAAAAACATTCATGTTGTTACAACAAGATTCTTATTAATTGAAACACATGTAGTCTTGTTGAATTAAAACAGCATTTATACACTAAGAAAACAAAGATGATTGCCAGAAATATCCCTGCCTTAAATATCAAGTTATTTACAAATTATTTAAATCGTCTTTGAGACAACCATCTCTCAAATATCCGTGAAATACTATAAATATTGCTTGCAACCATCTTTCAATTTTTCGATTATTTATAGCAAACATCAATTAAACATCTTACAAATAAGAAGATAGTTGATGAATATTTGGAAAAGGTACTCCATTAGAATTCGCGGAATAATTTTTATTGAATTGAAAGAAAAATAATCAAATGTATTTTTAATTATTATAGAATTAAAACAGTATCCTGTTTATACATCGCCATCGTCATTATAAATCCTTCGAAGGTAAAATTGTACAACGACTTGAAATTCCTTCGCAGAAGAACAAAGTCCGACCGGCGATGCTGTAATAAAAGTAAACTCTGAAAAGAAATATTTTCCATCACGTGTTGATAATTTCAAACCCACACTAAGAAAACAAAGATGATTACCAGAAATATCACAGCCCTAAATATCAAGTTATTTAGAAATTATTTAGATCGTCTTTGAGACAACCATCTCTCAAATATCCGTCAAATACGATAAATATTGCTAGCAACCATCTTTCAAATTTACGAATATTTATAGCAACCATCAATTAAACATCTTACAAAGATAGTTGATGAATATTTGAAAAAGGTACTCCATTAGAATTCGCGGAGTCATTTTTATTGAATTGAAAGAAAATGAATCAAATGTATTTTATTTATTCTAGAATTAAAACAGTATCCTGGTTGTACATCGCCATCATCATTATAAATCCTTCGAAGTTAAAATTGTACAACGACTTGAGATTTCTTCGCAGATGAACCAAGTCCGGCCGCGGCGATGCTGTAAACTCTGAAAAGAAATATTTTCCATCACGTGTTGATAATTCAAATCACAGGATATTTTATTTTCACTTTTACCATTTGATTTACTTCATTGTCGTGGATAAATCGAGCGAAAGGAAAAAGTACGCCATTTTCTTTTTTTATGGTAGTCAAATGTCAAAATACCGTAAAAGTTTTGCTGCAAATGTCCAAGAACTCTGGATGTTTGCTATCAGTCAACTGTAAATATCTCAATTTTCATTGCTGTTGTGACAAACATCTCGTAACTATCTGCATATACGTCATATTTAAAAAATATTAATAGTTTTGCTGCAACTTTATTGAAACTTATGGGATGTTTGAATATTTGCTACAAGGCATAAATTTAAAAGGATATATCCAATTATATGCAACTATAGTTGCACAACTAAACAAATTGGTTGTGTCAATTGTATTCATTAGTTGTGTGAACTGATAAGGTGTTGCAACAACTGAATTAGTCGAATGTTGACAGAACTAAATAAATCGGTTGGCAAAAAAAGACGGTTGCCCCAACTGATTCGTTCTTTGAGTAACAATTAAAAAAAAACGTCTGATTCTACTAATGTATTTTATATTTGCATGAGCATGGAACATATAATCAAGCCATTCAGGAAAAAGGATCAAAAAATGCAGAAACATGAATTAAAATTTTCCAGAGATGGCTGTTTCATTCATAGCTCTCGATTTTCTACAAGTATTTCGTGTTCTCTGACGCTCGAAAGCCATAAAGGGGATTTTGACCCATTCGATTTCCCACTATGTCTGCTTCCGATTTCTGAAATAAAAAATGTCCGGTGTTTTTCACTTTCCGATATTAAACAAATGGACGGACATATATAGAAACTAGCGGTCAGGCGAACAAACAAAAGAACTACCCGGGTAGTTCGAACAGTTAACACCAGAGGACTGTTCTAATCGAGAGCTCTGGTTTAATCTCAAGAATATTTATTCAATAAATTTTAGAAATTAAAATTATGCTTTTTATTCAATAAAATAAATTGAAAGGATTGCGTTATTATTACAACGAGAATTATTTTTTAAGTGACATGATAATCTTGTTAATATAAATACATTTTCATTTATATATAACAGAATGTCTCTTGATATTAACAACACTTTGTTGTACGTCAATTTTTAATATCTTAAAGTTTTACAATATTATTTTTTTTGTATTAACAAGATATCTCGATGAAATTTCGTCTCAATATATTTTAGCCAAAAGTAGAATGGAGATATGTTTTTAATCAATTAAAGAGTTGTATGATAAAATATTAATAACAAATTAATTTGTAAATTGACGGATGTGATAACGGTGCATTCAGTAACAGTGAGCGATTAGTTACTGCACCCAGGGAAGAAGAAAATTTTACTACGTTTCATATATTTTTACTATGCACAATAACATTTTATAATTGTTAGCGTTTCTAGTAAATTTACTATGAATTGGTTTGATCATTAATATTTCATAGTAAATTGTATGAATTTCTCGAAATTGGCTGTCTGTTTTTTCTTTTGTCATTTAAAAAAATTGTTTACAAACGGGTAAGCTATCAGAAAATTCATTATATATATTTAAATAATTATATTTTTACATGTACCAGCTGGCGGAAACACGACACTTCTTATGACGGATGTGTCTAATATTATTAGGATTACTGATGCCCGCTGGTGCCGCCACCGGTGATGAGTGTAAAGGAGACACGGTAGTCGAATCTGTAAGGACGAGTAAAGTCTGCAAAAGCATTCGCCGATACCAAAGAGCGGCAGCTGCATCAGCGAGACGCTACGGTCTGCGATAATGTGTTTAAGACGCTTGCACTGCGATTCGATTAGCAGCGATTTTTTCTTTGACATTATCGTCGCTTTTGGAAAATGTCCGACGTCCAACTGCGGGTAATGGGGCACTAAATAAATTAAATCTTTAAATTTATTTTTCATGTTACACCTTCTGATGACTGACTGTGCCGCCTCTGTTGCCGCCTCTACGAATCCGTGAGCCACAGTAGCCGTATCATCCGGCATACCGAAGAGTAATCGTTGCATCAACTCAGTTCCAGGTTGCGCCCCTGCGAATATCTTGCAGTTGCTGAAGTTGCGAGATGGACAGCAGCCTCGCTGATTCCAGGTTATAATGTATTTTTTTTGGCGGACGACGTTGACTTTTCCGTCGTCGCAGCTGCCGCATTGTAGTGAAATCGTGTGCATATATGCTAATATATTTGTTTCGAATTAAAATACCATAAATAAAAATAATCCTAAATTTGAATCTTTCCATTCATTTGTATTTGAATTCAAAATTTTATTAAACATAGTAAATTTATATGCAGCAGATTGTAAACAAAAAACATTATTACACATAGTAAATTCAAATTAATTATAGAAAATTTGTGACATTTGACAATTTAAAAAAATTACTATATAAAATAATGTTTTTACTATAACTAAATTTGACTTCATATCGTTAAGATATATAACGAATTTATTATGAATGATAACGGAATTACAATGTTTTTTCCCTGGGTGTGAGCAGTTGTAGAGATGTTGAGTAATATTCGCTTGAATGACATGCTTCTCTCAACATGTTTAGTGAGCGGTCGCCATTTTTTCCAGCATAAAATTTTTGCGCTACATTTGCGCTGCCTTTGTTATCGATGACATTCAAGCGAAAATTACTCAACAGCTACACAACTGCTGCGGTCGCTGAATGCAGCCATTTACGCTACATTTGCCTGCCTGTGTTATCGATGACATTCGATGACATTTTAACTCAAATATTTATAAACAAAAATGAAATTTAGAGTGGAAAAATATTTTTTCAATCATTTAAAGAGTTGTATGTAACTTTAATAAAATATTAATATTAAAATATTTTGTAAATTGATACATGATGTAGCCTTGCATTCAAAAAAGTGAGCGATTAGATAGTGAGCTGTCCGCAGTTGTTCAGGTCGCTGAATGCAGCCATTGTTTATTGGGAGTTACAGATTTTTAAGTACGTAAATTGCCAGGGCTGAACTGAGTTTTCACTTGGTAATGGTATTAGCCGCCGAAAATTTTTAATCGACTTGGAACTCTGCGTCGTCGGCGCATTACTTATTGCTAAATTGTTTTTAAAAATTATTTGATAATAATGGAGATGGTTTTAGCTAATGTAGGCAACAATGATTTTAAGATTGAAATAGATCTAAACAAACAATTAGGAGCACTTTCGCTTCCGTTTCCAGGGATGGATAGTAAGTATGTTTTAATTATTCTTGAAACTTTTTAGACCATATATATTTCAGAATCTATGTCTGCAGTTTGTCTATTTTTTAATTCTGTAAATGGATTAGATTGTGATCGCGGTGGTTCATGTCCTTTTCGTCATATCAATGGTGATAGGTCAATTGTATGTAAACATTGGTTGCGTGGCCTTTGTAAAAAAGGTGATCAGTGTGAATTTCTCCACGAGTATGATATGAAGAAAATGCCAGAATGTTATTTTTATTCACGTTTTAATGCTTGCCACAATAAGGAATGCCCTTTTTTACACATCGATCCAGAAAGCAAAATAAAGGATTGTCCATGGTATGATAGAGGTTTTTGTCGCCACGGTCCACATTGCCGCCATAGACATGTACGACGAGTTTTATGTATAAATTATTTGTCTGGCGTTTGTCCTAAGGGTATAACTTGTAAATATGTTCATCCACGATTTGAATTGCCTCCAATACCTGAGAATTCTAAAGATCAAATTAAAAGATTGCCCGTTTGTCATCATTGTGGGGAATTGGGGCACAAAGCATCTTCATGTAAAGAAGCTACAAATGAGTTATCTGATATAGCAGGAGATTATCGCTTAAAATCAAGCGCAACATTCAAAAATAATTTAGAATTACTTCCATTAACTCATTGTACTAGTTTTTATAAGGATGACAAGGAAAATTTGCAAAAAAACATCAATAAAAAAACGCACAAACAATTGGATGAAATAACATGTTTTAAATGTGGTACCAAGGGACATTATGCTAATAAGTGTCCTAAAGGTCACTTAGCATTTCTCTCCAACCAGCCTACCAATAAATCGAATTAGAATTATGTAGTTTCATTAAATTACTAATAAAAATATTTAATATATTAGTTGTTTTTTTCTCATATATTGGGCCTGTGCCAATCCGCATCTTTTTATTCGAAGAATGAAATTTGGCAAGTAAATATGAAATTCTGAAGTATAATAAAACCATACAGGTGGAGTAATCATTGACATGAAATCATATATTTAAATATGTTAAAAGACAAAAATTTAAAATCAGCCGCTTTTGAATGTTTGACGTAGGGACCGTAAATAACGGATATTCTTATTTTTTTTAATGAAAAAAATCAACGTGTTACAAAATATGTACGCAAGTTTAAATTTATTTCGCATGCAGATTTGAAATCTGCAGTGATTTTTATTTTTTGATTTTTACGGTAAAACAAAAAATAACGATTATTTTTAATTTTTTTGTTTGTTTGTCCAGCAATATAAATCAAATATCAATTTTTATTTGTACGTAAAGACATATACGTCATTGCTTTACATCTATAAGCGAGGATCACAGATATCCATTCAATGGAACAGATACACCCAAAAAAGTTTTTTTTTCTAATAAACTTTTCTCTTACGGACATCATTAAATGCATTCCAATGATTTTGATCGTATCGATGCACTGTCTGCATTCAAAACACTCAACTGTTATTAAATGCATCGGTACCTCAACTGCCAATTTACAAAATAACGTAATATTAATATTATTTTAATATTGCAGTGTTCTGAATGTAGCCATAGATTTCTAACATGCAACATTAGATTACCTGCCCTTCCTAGTTATGTTACTTTCAACAACAAATAGTAACTTTCTTAAATTTTTTGCATACGACATCAGTCATACAAAAATACAATCATATATCTAATCATTATCATTATTAAGAGTCCGTAAAATTTGACCACTTCGTTTAGTGGTTACAAAGATATAAAATGTATAATTTTTTGTCCAAATTTGAAGTAAATTCGATCAGTCGTTAAACAGCAATCCATTGTAATTTGTCCAAAAATACAGGCAGCATTTGAAATAATGGCTGTGACGGACATCGTTTCAATCTATCATTCATTCATTCAGACAATCACTGGAACGAAAAAGCTTATGCACTTTCTTGACAAAAGTGTGCCAGTAAGTAAGAAGCAGACGAAGTTGGTTTTAATGTTTTACCTATTGCTGGCCCCATATTAATGTTAATACTGACTACAATCCAACGTGGATCATCTAAGGTGTACACTAACATGACCGGCTAAAGTTCACTTTACCGGCCGAAGTGAAATTAAAAAAAAAAAAATTGTCACGCGCTGTATTTTTGCAAAAAAAATACCAAAATTAAAAAATCGCGCCGCTCGGACCCGTGGTGACCTTGAAAAATCAAAAACCGGTGCACCTACTTACAAGTACATATGGAAGGTATTTTCCTCACGATTCCAAATCTGTAATTGTTTTTCAGATCTGTCAATCGTAGCGGCCCCTACATCAAATTTATGTAATTTCAATCATATGTATATGTTTTATGTGCTACTTGGATGTAATAATTGAAGTATATTAGAATGTATGTACATATATTTAGAATGTATGTACATATATATCTATGTGCTTCTGAAAAAATGAAAAATTTTTCAAAAAAAACGCGCGATTTTTTTGACAAATTTTTCGCCTGCGGCGCTACATTCATACAAAAATTACTTTTTCATATCAAAAATTAAATCAAAAGTAGATATATACCTTCTACTTAAAAAATGAAAAATTTTTCAAAAAAATCGCGCGATATTTTTGAAAAATTTTTCGCCTACGGCGCTAAAAACAAAGAAAACTCAACATTTTCCTTCTAAAATCCAAAAATAAATCAAAAATTAACAAATAACATTAAAAAAATTAAAATAATTCAAAAAAAAATTAAAAAAAAAAAAAAATAAAAAAAAAATAATTAATATTTTTTTTATAAAAAAACCAAAAAAAAGAAAAAAAATATATATATAAGCTTAAAAATCTTAAGGTTATACATTCTTATATACTTCAATTATTACATAAAAGTAACTCATACAACATATACATATAATTGAAATAACATAAATTGGTGTAGGGGCCGCTAGGATTGACAGATCTGAAAAACAATTACAGATTTGGAATCGTGAGGAAAATACCTTTCATTTGATTTTTCAAGGTCACCACGGGTCCGAGCGGCGCGATTTTTTAATTTTGGTATTTTTTTTTTGCGAAAATACAGGGGGTAGCAATTTTTTTATTTTTTTTTTTTCGCTTCGGCCGGTAAAGTGAACTTCTCCCACATGACCCAAATTAGTGTTAGAGTTTATCGTTTCCATCGTCAGAACATAATTTTTGCTGCACAACAAATTACGCACAACGCTTCGCACGCTAATTTTTATTTTTAAGTAAAAAAAGTATAAATCAAAAATAATCGTAATTCTTGAGCAAAAATAAAAATTGAAATTTGACTTATTTCTGAGCAAAATTTTAAAAATCAAAAATAATTGTTATTACTGAACAAAAAAAAGTTTTGCCCAAAATAATTTTTAATTTTCATTTTTTTGTATATTACTCGTAACTATTACAGTCTCTGGTTTGACGTGTTTTTCTTTATTTTAAGATTTTTATTTCAATATAAAAAAAGTGAAATAAATTTTTGAGAATTGTAAATAAAAATATGATTTCAAAATTTAAATTTAAGATCTCAATGAATATGACACCGGTATGGTTTCATGCTGTTCTGAAGCCAGGAGTACTGAACTGAAATAAACAAAAAATAACCCAATAAACATAGTTTCGATTGTAAAAAATTTCGATAACGTTTCGAATTCGTAACGATATCGGTAAATTTCTATAGAATCTGTATTGAATTATTTGTCAAAAAAAAATTTAATAAATTTTAAAATTGGAAGAAATTTCGCAACTGTTAGAAACTTTTAAAATTTAGTAAGTATGCAATATTTTGTTGCTGGATCAATAAACTAATTTTTAATCCCAAAATAGGTAAACAATTTTAATGTTGTGGATGCTATAGAATGCTTGGTGCACAGCTCTATGAAAGATAATTTCAAGGCAAATTAATTTAAATAGTATCGAAATTGAATAAGCTTTTCGAATTCGTTTCGATTTCGAAATTGAATAATTTTTCGAATTCGTCTAGATATCGAAATTGAATCAATTTTCGAATTCGTTTCGATATCGAGAATTCATACAATATCGTTAACGATAGAGCCATTTTTTTTGAGAACGCTATCATTCTCGAATCGTTAACGATAGTCGAAAACGATAACAATGTTCGTTCAAACGATATCGTTTCGAATTCGTTTCGATATCGTTTGGTATGCTGGGAAAGTTCAGAAAAAACTTTTCAATAGGAACAAAAATAAAATTTCAAATATAAAATTCTAAAAGAAACGATATTTTTATATATTAATATTTTGGTTTTCGTTCAAAACAACAAAAAAATTAACATCACATAAATAAAATTGATATGTTTGTCAACATTACTTTTTAATAAAATTTAGCACGCAAGGAACGATATAAATCTTCAAGATTGAGTGCTATTGATATCAAGATGCGTGGCCTTGGCCGGCTCGAAATCTTTAATGCTAAAAAAAAGTTAAAGATTCCCGAATATTGCGGTCGGAATATCAGATTTAGATTTACTCTACCCATCACCGTCGGTATCTCGATTGGTTTGTGCGTTGGAGTACGAGCTGAAACGTAAGACTACGATCCAAAGGTTCTGGGTTCGATGCCAGGAACTGCCAATATATTTTTCATAGAAAACATGTTTCTATACTGCGCTACCTCTCGGCAGACAATGTCAAACCTCCGAAAGTTAACACCGCCCATGAAAAAGCTCTCATCTTTCCGTTTGGGTTCAGAATTAAACTGTAGGTCCCACCACTTTGATTACAAATATAATAATTTTTTCAGGACATAGCGCCAAACTATTATTTTTAATACCCATCACCCATTGTGAACTAGGTGAACCATTATGCCGCAGTATTCTTTTGCTATACTCTTCTCTCTCGAGTCTTTTGCCTGAGTCTGAGCGCTCATGTCTTGAAATATACATTTTCAGATAAAAATGCGTCATTCAGACCTGAGCATAGGTAGAAGGTTTTCTCGATCTACTGTGGCAGCAACATATCGTCTCGTTCATAAGCATGAGCTGCTATGTGCTGGTCGTCTTCTGTTGAGTGTTGCCGCAAATTTTGGACATTAGTTCATGCCGAATTATGCAATTAATGCACTGGTGCTCGTCAGATTTCATTTATGGATATAGTACATATCTGCCGGGAAGTATACTCTACCAAAAAAATGCATCATTATATTTCTATTTATATCTATAATCCTATAAATGCATTTTCTTATGGCCGTATTAAAAAAATTATATATAAATCAGTGTTGCCACTTTTTGTGTAATTCCACAAAAAACAGTGCATTTTTGATCTCCTTGTGTATTTTTACGTGCGTGAAGTTATCCATAGAAAGATATCCATAAATGTTAAAATTAAACATATGTGGAACTTATGTTAATATTGCCAGAAATTAATTTAATCACTTTTTTATAGTTTAAACTTATAAAAATGTAATTTTTATTATGAAATTATTAATAAAATATTAAAAATAATCAATTAAAAAGTTTTTTTTACGTTTTTAACAAATATAAGTCAATTTAATAATAGCCATTACACTTATGTTAAACATGGTGTACCATGTTCCCTACTATGTGTGTACATATGTGTAATACCTCTAACCCCCAGTATAGGTGAGTATTCTGAGAAAGTTGAGAGTAACTCACTATATCGGTCGAAACTATTATCACAATTTTATGAAATAACCTCAAATTAAATTCGATATGTCCTGTCCCCTACTATGTGGGCACATTAGTGTGATACCTTGTTGGAATCCTTGGGTCACTAGCTAACTACCTGCATAGGTGAGTATTCTGATAAAGTTGCGAGTAACCCACAAAATGAGCCTAAAAGTTATCCATAAGTGTATGCTATCCATAAAGGTCCATTCATATCAGACAGCTCGTTGCGTATCATGCACGTAGCGTATCATGCACGTTCATGCAAAGGCGTTCATATCAGCATCATGCAAAACAATTAGGGTTGTAAAATATAAAGTCCTTTTTATACATTTATTATAAACCGGCAACTCTGTCACTTACTGTCAAATTAATTGTAAACAATAAAAATAACATTAAATTAGCAATTAAATAATTAACTTAAAAATAATACGATTGCAGGTCGATGAAGAGTTTCTCGCGCGATTTTAAATCGGTGACCGGCATCTTTTTTGTCGCATCGTTAAATGTTTTCAGTGTGTCTTTGCGCAGTCGGTGGCATCCCAATGCTAGTGGCACAGATTTTGCACGCTCACGTGCGTCTGCCAAAGAAGCTCGCGCGGATCCACACTCTGCTGCGTCGCTCACGCCAACGCCACTTACCCTCGAATTTAACTTCTCCCAGACCACGATGCGCATCATTCAAATTGACAAATGGAGCCGCTGCTGCTGAGCGTAGCGCGGCTGCCCGGCGAATTGCTGCTTGTTGTACCAGACATGTCGTCAATAGCCGCGGCCGCCCATTATCGTGATAAAGGTGCGCGGTCCATCGGCAGCCTGCTGTTGTTGTTTTGCGCACTGTTTCTGCTGCCGTCGGAAGGCATTTGGATACCACGATTAGCTCTGGAAATGCGCTATAAAAGTTGATAAATCACTGTACGCATTGGAGCTATGAAGGTTATTCACTAGAAATTGCTGTAATACCATGTATCTATTTAAAATAAACTTTATACATAAATGTATTCAAATAAATTCAAATTTTTATTAAATATTAAAATATGTATTTGCAATTTTTAATTGCAATTTAAAATTACATATTCTTATTTTTTTAATTAAGATACAACTTTTTCAATGGAGTCCACCGCAGCTATGTGTTCGTCAACCAAACTGTACAGTAGTGGGCGTTAGTGCTTCGGCCAGCTAATTTAGCCGACACCTGCGTAGATTCGCTCTCGTTGCACTCCACCATTTACTTAATGACGGTTCGTATGACGTTGCTTAAGTCTACACGGGGAAGTAATTGCTTTTATTAAGGCTTCGTTCGATTTGAATTTACTTACAAATAATATCGGTACCATATATTGGGGCCACGCAGCTTTTCCGTCAGCAGTTGTACATTATGTTTGATGGGACGCAGAAAGACGATGCACTTTAAATAATGCATGTGTTCATTGGAGCTCACACTGCAGCCTGGGCGACTTCCTAAAGGTCGTAGAGATGGATACTGGTCTGAAGGTAAAAGATATTTTGTACGCGACTAATAGATAAAATCGACACACTCACCGTCTCCTCGTCCAGTAGTATCGTCTTTATTCGATTTAATTAAAAAATATCCATTTAAAATTATATTTTAATATAATTTTTTGACATTTAAAAAAATGGGTAGTCTTGTTGAAATAAATATTTAAAAAATACTACAATATCACTACAATCTCAAAATTTTGTAATAAAAACAAGAAAAAGCAGTAAATATTTCTACAACAATGCATGCGGCAGCAGGCTCCAGCAAAAATGCTTTGCATGATACGATACGTGCATGAACGGACCCAAAACGCATGATATGAAGACTCTCATATAAAATGTACTAAAGAATATTTGTCGTGCATGATACGCAACGTGCTGTCTGATATGAATGGACCTTAAATATGAATACATGCAACTAATCACTTTTGTAATATATTCTACCATCTTCTCTACTATGTGAGTACATAAGTGTGAAATACTGATGAAATCCCTGGATCACCACCTATCACGTGGTATAGGTCATTACTCTGAGAAAGTAGCATGAATCTCACATTTTGTATCAACAATTTTGATAAATATGTACATAACCTCACTTTTAATTTTTCATAAGTGGAATCCTTAGGACACTATCTAACTAACAGTATATGTGAAGATAATTGTTTTTAAATTGATTAAACTGCTAACAAACAACAAAGAAAAATAAAGTTACAAAATTTTATAATTTTATGATGGTAATTTGTCATTATTTTATTTGGTTATTTAATTTAATAATGTATTTAATCTGTATATAAATTGGCGTTCAACCAGAGAGTATATATTTGATATAGAGTTTCCATACAGGTGGTTTCGCGGCCACTTTTGTCAAATAAATTCAAACATTGGTTATGTGGAAATTGTAATGAAAATGTTGTCAACAGACACATTTTCAAATCAATATTCTGATGTTTTCTGCCACATTTTTGGATAGAAAAATAATTAAAATGTATAAGGCGTTGGATTGTAATATATCTTGGTAAGTTTGGTGGCAAATTATCCGCGGACAGATTCAGTTTTGTGCACTGTTTTCCTCTGTTAACTTCAATCTGTAAAATTCCAATTCCACATAACCAATGTTTTCGGCAGCGACGCCAGCAAACTCGGAAGGAAACTCTATATCAAATGTATACTCTCTGGTTCAACGCCAAACTTGTGATAATTCCCTTGGTACTTAACGTTCCACATTTGCTAAAATCTGACTCCCGTCGAATGTTTGTCGTAGAAAAATACCAATTTAATATTTTCGGGATCTTAAACACCCTCTCCATGAACTATGTTTGTACAAAAAATTATAAGACATTACTATTATTATTTAGGTATCCTTCGTACGACTCGCGATTTTTCCTCAAACTATACTTAAGTGTGAAAAATCATTTCACAGCACAAAATTTAAGTGCCCAATATTCTCCACTTAAGTTTCACTTAAGTGTGCTTTCTGACAACTGAATATTTATGACAAAGAATAATACGAACTGACACTAACAAATTAAATTCACCTTATTTTCGCGGAGAATTGCATATTAACCAAAACAAAAGTGACTCCTATCATTGGATCATTTTTCGCAGCCTTAACTTATTCGGCTACCACCATTACTTCCGTTGTACGCGAAATTCATTTCTTTTATGCATAAAATACAATTCTCCGGATTTTGCGAACTGAGATATGAATAAAATTGTAATACACCTGAATGTGCAATTATTTAAGTTAGAAAAATTGCATTCACATTTCAATTTTAAATTTTTGCACTGCATTTGGACAAAAAAACGTAATTTGTATGACAGAAAATTGAATATAATTTTGTTTTGTAAACAAAAACCTTTGTCAAATATGTCGTGCTGCCATATTTTTAAAAATATATTTGTACGCATTTAAGTGGAGACTGTGAAACGCAGAAAAACTTAAGTAGAAAAAAAAATCTTAAATTTTCCTCAACTCAAAGTTTACTTAAGTTCACACTGTGAAACCGGGCCTTACTCTTTTATTCATATTTTTATACCCTACACTAAGAGTGAAAGGGTATATTCAGTTTGGTACGCCGTTTGTAACACCCAGAAGGAAGCATCTCCGGTATGGAAAAGTATATATATTCTTAATCAGCATGACCTCCTGAGTCGATTTAGCGATGTCCGTCTGTCCGTCTGTCTGTCCGTCTGTCCGTCTGTCTGTCTGTCTGTCTGTCTGTTGAAATCCCTACTACTTTTAAAATTGAAAAGCTAGATAAATGAAACTTATAACTTAGATTACTAATATACCTACGCTGTATGTGCGAAAAAATTGGCGAGATCGGTCTATTGTGACAATGATCCAACCACTTATGTTCAAATACCTCATATAAAATTTACATATAAAGATCAATTTTTATCTATACGTGCTTAGGAAAACTTTTTTGGTCAAATATATATTGATATCATGCTCAAATAAATGATAATAATGTTTTCCGGCGAAAAGACTTGTGGTTCACAAAAAAAAAAATCGAAATTCGGTATACCTACCCATTTGTAAATATGGGTATCAAATGAAAGAAAAATCTTCAGGGATGGAAAGTTTGTAGTTATTTTCAGGATTCGTATACCATGGTGACCTATATATCACTTTGAATGGTAACCACACATATGTGTAGGGTATTTATAGTCGGCTTAGACCGACTATAATTTTGATAATCCTAACTATCATAATTACACATACTTTAAAATTTCCCATGTGATCTAACCTTCCCAACTGGTTAGTCCTGAAAACGACATTTTTATTATTTCTGTGCTGAAAAGAACAATTTATATTTTTTTTTATGCAATTTACACACCTCCTTTGAGGTATGTATTATGGCGCATTTCCGTTTTTGTTGGTGTACGTTTCCCCAGTAGGTATATTCCAGCATTATTTTTTAAAAAGGATGGTCCAGAAGTGCACAAGCCGGAATTTGAAGAAGTACGGCGGAGGATCATGATCAATGCTTAATAACAAAATGTATACAAGAGTAAGGAAAAATGCAATGTACAATAAAATACCATAAGCTGAATTTAATATCACAAAAGACTAATAAAAATAATAAAAAATGCAAATTAATTACAATATTACAATAATACACTTATAATGCAAATTAATGCAATGTGTATTACAATAATAAACGTATAATGCAAATTAAGGCAATGTTTATTATAATACAACTATGGTGCAATGTGTATTACAATAATACACTATTAATGCAATGTGTTATACAATAATACACTTATAGTGCAATATGTATTACAATAATACACTTATAATGCAATGAGTATTACTATAATACACTCATAATGCAAATAAATGCAATGTGTATTTCAAAAACACACTTATTATGACTCAATACACCATAAAATTAAAAATTTAATTTATTAATATACTTACCAATTTTTTGCACATTAAATTGATAACTTTAGAAATTAAATATAATTTTAAACCCAGCGAAAACCAATAAAATATAATATATTGATATTAAATAGTTGTTATATAATATTAACTATATTTATTAATTAGAGATGTTCAAATTATTTTTTATCACATAAATTGCAATAAAAAATTAATTTGGGATTTTTAACATCAGTAATTAATTTGCCATAGTAACTATATAAACAACTTTCGCAAGCCCATCTTTTGCATTTCGCACATTGAACCCCATAAATTTTTCTTTTTTCAGACCAAAAGAAAGTGCAATGAATGCATATTGAATTAATTAAATAATTGTGGAGAAAAAGTTCTGTTAGGATCCTCTGCCGATAATTATCGGAAATGAGTAAGAGGTTTTCCTAATATATAATTCTCAACAAAGTTGATAACAAAAACACCACAATTTAATGCGTCTTTCTGGATTGTATGTTGCATTGAAATCAGATTCCAATCATCTGTATTTTTTATTCCAATAGAGATTAATAATAGTTTGGCGCTACAGTCCTGTATAGAACTTCGGCCGAGCTCTCTCACCATTTTTGAGCTGTGCGTGTTATATTTGTACTCAAAGTGGTGGGACCTACAGTTTATTGCCGAATCCGAACGGCGAGTGAGAGCTTTTCATAGGCAATGGTTTTACTCTCGTAGGTTTGCCATTTACTTCCGAGAGGTAGCGCGGTATAGAAAAATGTTTTCTATGAAAAGATGTTATTAGCCCCAGTCCAGGCTTGAACCGGGGACCTTTCGGCTCGCAGTTCAACGCACTAACCACTGAGCTACCGCGGCTACAATTGAGATTAGAATATTTATAAATTCGTCAAATTTTCCATCCGATTTAATTTTATCAGCTCCGAAAGGATCTAAGTAAATAAATTGGCGTAATTTGAAATCTTCTATAATTAGAGTAAAATGACTATACTCTAAAATTGGAATAATAATAATAATAATATCAGGGATTTTTGGTATTAGGTATTTCACAGCGTCAATTGAAATATTATTTTGAAAAAGTCCCATATTGGATGTGCAACTTACATGCAATATGTCTTTTATTTTTGACAACCGCAATTCCGGCATCTAAAACAAAATTAGTTAGCCATTTATTGGGTTGTAATGAATCGGTATCCTCTTTAGACATGACGTAAATACATTTTTTGATCGCTTCTGGACCGTACATATCAATAAAGAGCTTATATAGATTAATGTTATAATTGCTACATGTTTGGGATAGCAATTCAACATAATCCAAATCAATTATTTCCTCAGTTTCTTTTTGAGGTTTAAGGCATAATTGATTTCCTGATTCATACGTATCAGAAACATGTTCTTTTATATCAATGTTGTTATCGCTGCATATTTGAGGTAGCAATTCAACATTGTTTTTGTCAAGTATTTCCTCAGTTTGTTTTTGAGGTTTAATTTCGGATTTGTTAGATTCCTCAACTTGACAAGAATTTATATTAGTTGATATTGAGGTAATAGTTATGTTGGCAATAGCATTCCCCATAAACATGTTTCTGGGCATTTTCTATTTTTTGCCACTGTTCCCGTGAATCCACAGAATTATTAGTGAAGAAATCTTCTTCACGTTTAATTTTTTTTGGGATTTTTTTTATATTTTCGTGTTACTTTTCTTTTTAAGATTTTTTTTCATCAGTCGTTTGAAAAATTTTCTTATTAATTTCACAGATATTGGCCTGTATCTGTTGCTGTGTCTTTCGAATAAACCTGTTTGGTTTTAAATTCTTAGAACCATCAAGAATTTATAATTTAAAATTTTTGAAATAAGACTCTATAGGAGCATTGCTTATTCTTGGCGATTTTATTGTATCAATATATACACCCAAAATATTAGTCCAAAATGGCAAATACACACAGTACTTATTTAAAATAAAGTTAACCCAATTAGGCAAATAATATTTATTTTTGTCTGTGCTTTTTATAGTATTTTCTATATGATGAAATTTCATCATATATATTTTTAAAATGGTTCCTAAATGGAATATTTTCATATATGGTATTAGTCTACAAGGAGAATTCTGAATCTAACGTAGGATATAAAGAAATAAGTTGCATACTCGCTAGCAAATTGGCCATATCATTGATTTTTTGACCTTTCCACTACATCATTTCCTTTCATCCAAACAATATTGTCTTAACTTAATAAGCCAATTTTGGATGTCATGAGTGTAGTGAGAGCATAAAATTGCTTCAGCTATGGGTATGGCAATCTGATAATCATTAAGATTGGCAATAAGCGCATAGTAAAAAACTCTTTTGGATTTGGTTTACATTTTATTTACTATAGAGCCGGTGCAATCCAAATACAAAGTATTTCTACTTAATTTCAGAACTTCCGATTGGTTCGTAAGTAAAGTAGATATTTGTCCTTTGGACCACAAGTATATTTCCATCGGTGAACCAATTTTTTGTATGTAATTAGAAAATTTGTTCCGCTGCATAAGATAAAGATTTATGAAGGCATTTTTGTCTTCATCACATCTAAATAGTGTTTCGGATCTCATTCTTCTGTATACCTCTTTACTTGATTCACCGCATGGATTTCCATATTTGTTAATATTTGGAGGAATTTTATAGTACTGTTTATGGTATTCCATAATACCTTTTTTGCTGATACGTTGTGCTTTTTCAACAGTTCTTTGAACACCTCTACGTTGACATACCTTTTTTTCCATCGGGATGGTAAAGACGTTGTGTATTACGAGTAACTGTTACTACATAATCTAATGTACTAATAGTAAATTTGAATTTAGCACACATTTTTTTGAAAATTTCGTGATTTTGAACGATTTCGTGATTTAATGTAAAGTAGACACATTTTTGTGAAATTTGTATTTTTCCCTACAGACATCATAAATTTTTGAATTAAAAGTATGCATTTTATCTTCATCTGCAGTCAATGAAAAGGTTGCGTCCTCAAAAATATATTTTCAATGAACAGGCACGTAGCCGTCAGGAAGGGTGGTGCATACTTATACTTCTCGATTTGGTAAATCAGAGTAACTGTAGCTGTGTATGAAATTTTTAACATTAATATTATTATTGATAATATTTATATTATCCATATTAAATGATTTGCTTCTAACAGCTAATGTTAAATTAGATGCAATTGTTGATGTATTTGTAACATTAGCTATATTTGAAATATTTGTATTGTCAAGATGACAATTATGTTTAGTTATATTGAGATTTTCTAATTCATCAATAATTGTATCATCATTAGATATATGATGGGTTTCAGCTTTGTCAGAGCTTGATATATTAATATCAAGAGGCTGATTTTGAATATTTCAAGGATGGATGTCAAAATTAGAATTATTTGTATTGTCTAGATGACAATTAATTTCTGATATTTTGACATTTTCTAATTCATGAATGTCATGATGAATGTCAAAAATAGAATTATTTGTATTGTCAATATGACAATTATTTTCTGATATGTTGACATTTTCTAATTCAACAATATATTCTTCATCATTTGAAATATGATGGGTTTCAGCTTTATCAGAGATTGAAATATTTATATTAATATCAATAGGCTTATTTGAAATATCTAAATGATGAATATCAAAATTACGAATATTTGTATTGTCGAGAATAATTTTCTGTTATATTGACATTTTCTATATTTTCATCATTTTCATATTTTTTATCATTTGCATTATGATGGGTATTAAATCAGAATTATAATTAAAATAAAATTTAAAAAAAATGAATGCAAATTCTAATTCTTTTTTTAAATCAATTTTTTGTCATTGCTGACGTATTTATTAAAATTGTACTGCAATTTCAACTTTCTTGTGTAATTGTTATTTTTGAAACGTAAATGATTATACTGATGATAATATTTAACGTCAATATTATTTTCAATTGCATCAAGAATGTTGTTAAAAATATTATACTGATTATACTGATGATAATATTTTACGTCAATATATTTTCAATGGCATCAAGAATGTTGTTTTAAATATCAACTATTTTAGTTGATATTTTAATATTGCATCTTCCTTTATTAATTATTTTGTTATTTAATAAATTAGAAAATACTATGTTTTCTAATTTTATTCTAAATTTGATCAGATTCCCCATCTTCACACCGTTATTTGCAGCATCTAAAGAAATAAAGAAATATTATTATTTTAATTTAATTTTAAGATATTGTCTTAACGTGCTCAAGGTCCAGTCGGTACAAATTGGGTGTTTTGTATCAAAAAATAAAACAACAAACAATTGGCAAAATGCATTGAGTGGCAGTTCGTACAGCTGTTTCAGAGGCAGCCAAGCCCCTTCATCAGCGAACTTTCTCTGCAGATTGTACATTTCAATTTAATTAAATAACTCCCTGCTTTGTCTTGCGATAGCACAGCGCCTAATGCTTCGTTACTTGCATCCGTTGTAAGTAAAAAAAGGTTTGGTAAAATCTGGATATGCGAGAATTGGAGGCGAAATTATTCATTCTTTGAGTTTAATAAATGAATTTTGACAATCGTCAGTCCATGAGAATTTAACATCTTTCCTAAGTAAATTATTAAATGATAATGATAATTTCGCCATATTGCCTATGAATTTTCTATAATAATTAATTTATCCCAAAAACGCTTGTACTTCTTTTTATTTCTTGGCACTGGAATATATTTTACGAATTTGAGCTTAGAGGGGTCTGGCAGCGCACTTAGTTCCGAACATTTATGTTCTAAATATATAACTTCGCGACGTTAAAACTGAACATTTTCTGTATTCAATTTTAAATTGGGTTCCCTTAATTTCTGCAATACTTCGCTTAATCTATGCTCATTAGACTGACAAAGGAAAATTATGATTTCGAATCGGGAGGAGGTCACCCCTGGATATGCTATGTTGGATAAGAAAATCGATGTGAAGAATTTTTAGCGAAATTCGAAATATGGGAAATGGACCCGCCGGGACCTCAAAGTAAGCGTTTTTGTACCTAAATCGACAATTCTAAAATTGTATTGAAATTATGTCTCTCAAACACATTAAACTAAAAAAGTGGGTAAGTCTTCAGTTGGAAAATGTTATTAGCTTTTCAACATACTACGTTGTGGAATCATCTGAGAGACCATGGAGTTCTCCAGTATTGGTGAAAAATAAGGACATTAGTACTCAGTTCTGCGTTGATTACCGAAAGCTTAATGATGTCACCAAGAAAGATAGTTATCCACTTCCCAGAATCCATGACACCTTACACTATCTAATGCTAAGTGATTTCCACGTTGGACTTGCAAAGCGGTTACTGGCAAGTAGAAATCGATAAGAAAGATAGAGAGAAGACCGCATTCAGTACTGGCGATGGATTATGGCAATTTTTGGTAATGCTGTTTGGACAATGTAATGCCCCAGCAACATTCGAGCGGTTAATTGAACATGTATTGAACTGTCTACACTGGAAAACTTGCCCTGACGTAATTGTCATGGGCAAGAACTTTGACTGTAGCGTCGGTAGCTCGTCTGGTTAGTGCGTTGGACTACGAGCGAATAGTCGCTGGTGCGTTCGACTACGAGCCGAAAGGTCCGCGGCTCGATCCCCAGCGACTGCCAACATATTTTTCATAGAAAATATTTTTCTATGCGACGCTACCTCTCGGCAGTTAATGGCAAACCTACGAGAGTAAACATTGCCTATGGAAAAACTCTCACCCCGCCGTTCGGATTCGGCTTTAAACTGTAGGTCCTACCACTTTGAGTATAAATATAACACGCACAGCTCAAATGGTGAGAGAGGTCGGCCGAAGTTCTGTACAGGACTGTAGCGCCAAACTAGTATAATTATTTTAAGGACTTTGACGAGCATCTAAGTAATTTAGAGGAAGTATTCCTTCGATTGAAAAGTGCGAGTCTACAACTTAGCGCAAAGAAATGCTCACTTTTCAAGAAAGAATTGAAGTATCTGGGTCATCGAGTTACCACGGAAGGAGTGCATACCGATGAGGATAAAATAGTTGCATTCAAAGCATTGTTGCCAGTTCCGTGGAAATTTCCCATTTGTGGGAATTTTTAGTGTCTTTATTTTGTGATTTTGTTTTTTTTTTGTTTTTGCTTTTGTTTTTTGCTTTTATTTTTGCGTTTGTTTTTGTGTTTTGATTTTTTGTTTTTGCTTTTATGTCTTTGCTTTTATATTTTAGCTTTTGATTTTGTGTTTTTGTTTTGTTTGCTTTAATGTTTTTGGTTTTGTGTTTTTGCTTTTGTGGATCCCATGGGAATTTTTAATGGCTGTGGGAATTTTTTTCCCACAGTTTTTTTTATGTAACTCAATTTACGAACACACCAAATGTAAATTTAATGCTACCAACATTTCGAACGCACCATTTGCAAAGTAAAAATAGGATCAGTGAAGACGTTAAATCAAAAATATTTCCTTGCATATTTTAAAATAATAGAAAGTGTTCGTCCCAAGACTCCACAACCTGAAGACATTTCAGGATTTTTTAAGAAGTCGTGGTAAGTTGTTGTTTATTTTTTAATAAATTAAAATAAATGAATTTAACAGTAAGCAAAAATAAAGAATTGTGGAAAAATAAAAGAAACATGTATTTGTGTTTCAACCAGAGAGTATATATTTGATATAGTTTCCATACAGGTGGTTTCACTGCCACTTTTGTCAAATAAATTCATACATTGGTTATGTCATCAATATTCTGATATTTTCTGCCACATTTTTGGACTGAAAAATAATTAAAATTTATAAGGCGTTGGATTGCAATATGTCTTGGTAAGTTTGGTTGCAAATTATCCGCGGACAGATCCAGTTTTGTGCACTGTTTTCCTCTGTTAACTTCAATCTGTAAAATTCCAATTCCACCAATGTTTTCGGCAGCGACGCCAGCAAACTCGAAAGGAAACTCTATATCAAATGTATACTCTCTGTTTCAACATAAAAATCTGCAAATCTGCACAATGCTACCAACATTTCGAACGCACCATTTGCAAAGTAAAAATAGGATCAGTGAAGACGTTAAATCAAAAATATTTCCTTGCATATTTTAAAATAATAGAAAGTGTTCGTCCCAAGACTCCACAACCTGAAGACATTTCAGGATTTTTTAAGAAGTCGTGGTAAGTTGTTGTTTACTTTTTAATAAATTAAAATAAATGAATTTAACAGTAAGCAAAAATAAAGAATTGTGGAAAAATAAAAGAAACATGTATTTGTGTTTCAACCAGAGAGTATATATTTGATATAGTTTCCATACAGGTGGTTTCACTGCCACTTTTGTTAAATAAATTCATACATTGGTTATGTCATCAATATTCTGATATTTTCTGCCACATTTTTGGACTGAAAAATAATTAAAATTTATATGTCTTGGTAAGTTTGGTTGCAAATTATCCGCGGACAGATCCAGTTTTGTGCACTGTTTTCCTCTGTTAACTTCAATCTGTAAAATTCCAATTCCACCAATGTTTTCGGCAGCGACGCCAGCAAACTCGAAAGGAAACTCTATATCAAATGTATACTCTCTGTTTCAACATAAAAATCTGCAAATCTGCACAAGTTGCAACAAAAATATTGCAGAAAACTAACAGATATCTATTATAATGAAGACAGTTCATCGGACAGCATTGTCGAGTTGACAAATAGTGAACTGCAATATGGAAATCAATACATGATTATTTGGAAGAGATTAAAAAAAAAAAATTAAATAAAATGATTTAAAATAAATTGATTAACTTTATATTATTTTTTACAAATAATTTAGCATTTGCAAATAATAACACTCTTTCAAGACACTTCATTTGCTTTTAGGATTTTTATTAATTTTATGGTAAGTTTTAAATGTATGCATTAATTTTCTTAATGGTTTTTAATTCCCATGTGATTTTTATATTCATTTTTAATTCATTTAAGAATTTTCTTGGTATTTATAAATTTATCTGCTATTTTTGAGTTAATTTTACTTTCTGTGGTATTTTTGTGGTAATTGTTAATGACTGTGGGAATTTTGTGGTAATTTTCATGTGCTATGGTAATTTTTGTAGTAATTTTCATGTGCTGTGGGAATTAAATCAACCAAAATTACCACGTGGGAATTTTTAATAAGTCGTGTGGGAAAAAGGTATTTTTTTTTTATTTTTCGTGGGAATTTTGGTTGGCAACTATGATTCAAGGGCTGGCCCAGACCGCAAAATCTACATGACTTACGAAGTTTCTTGGGGCTATGTACATACTACAGACGATTTGTTCCAGGTTTTGCCAATGTTGCTAGCAGTCTTTATAAGTTGACAAGAAAGAACCGCACAATGGAGCTTCTTGCTGTAATCGAAAGTGTGATAAATTTTCACAAATATCTTTACGGACAACAGTTTCACTTGAGAACCGATCACTCCGCACTGCCATGGTTACTTCAGTTCAAAGACCCAGAAGGCCAAATAGCTCGTTGGATAGAGCGATTACAGAGCTACGATTTCACCAACGAACATCGTAAAGGAGGTCATCATGGAAATGCAGATGCTCTGTCACGGCGTCCTTGTAAACTTGAATGCAGACATTGTCTAAGAGCGGAAGAAAAAGAAAACATAATTGATATTCGTTTGCTTAATGTTTTACCCGATGAAAAATGGACTCCGCAACAAATCCAAATTGATCAAAAAATTGATACCGATCTCACAAAAATTATAATGTTCAAGGAACCACAAAGAAAACCATCATGAAAAGATATAGCAGCAGACAGTCTTATACCTAAAACTTACTAGGCACAGTGGCAGAGCTTAAAGCTACAAGATGGTTGCTTATATCGTGTATGGGAATATGAAGATGGCACATCTGCTCGAAGTTTGATTGTTGTTCCCAAGTCAAAAATAAAAGAGATATTGGCGGAATACCATGGTGGATCTAGTGGTGGTCATTAATAAAACGGTCGAGAAGGTAAAGAAACGTTTTTATTGAATTGGATGCCAAGAGTCAGTCGCCGATTGGATTCGCAGTTGCCCGCAATTTGTACCAGCAAAAGGTCCAACAGTCAGAAGTCGCGGCAGGATGCATCAGTACAACGTGAAAGCACCATTCGAGCGTTTTGCCATGGATGTCGCCGGGCCGAAAGTATGTGCTTGACGTCATTGACTACTTCAGCAAGTGGCCCGAAGTGTATCCCATGCAGAATCAAGAAGCCACAACAGTTGGGGATGCATTAGTTGAAAACTGGGTAAGCCGTTTTGGAGTACCGTTGGAATTACATTCTGATCAAAGGAGAAATTTTCAGTCTGCTGTATTTAAAGGAGTATGCAAGTCTTCAACATACACAAAACACGAACTACTCCTTTGAATCCGCAATCTGACGGCATGGTGGAAAGATTCAATCGTACGGCGGTTCATGATACCACAGCAGCTTCACCATCTAAAATTGTTTTTAGAAGAGACTTAAGATTACCTGCGGATTTAAAGTTTGGTGCGAGTCCTTCAGCTGGAATTACTGTACACAATTATGTTTCAAGAAAAAGTGAAGAAATGAACGAAGTGCTTCAGTTTGTAAGACAGCGTACACAATTTGCGAGTAATAAGATGAAGGCCAGATACGACTTGCACACAAATTCAGAGGGATTTGTTCTATAACCCAAAAAGAAAGAAAGGCTTATCGCCTAAGCTACAAACACACGGGGAAGGATCATTTAAGATAATTAAAAGAATTAATGAAGTAGTGTATCGGATCCAGAATACTGCAGGCGTTTGATGAAAAATGAAAGTAGTACATTTAGAAAGGTTGACGTCGTATAGAGAGAGAGAAGATTAACATCTGTTCGAGACGAATAGATTTAGGTGGAGGGCAATATTACATAAAGATGTAATTTGCCCCATAGTGCAAGCAATCAACAATAATAAATGAGCACAAGACAATTCAGCTTTGCTTCAGTTCAAAAAGTAGTATGTTTGCAAAAAACATATCTAAATATTTTTGGAAAGGAATCCTGAAAATAAAATAAAAATGAAATATTGTTTTTTTTTTTATTAATTTTTATTAAAAATCATTAAACATGCAGTGGGAATTCATAATATTTGAATTCATTTAAAAAATTTTAAATGCATAAATAAATAATTGAATTAAAACTGCAAGTACAAGTCTCAGCACAGCACATAGCGTTGGCAAGGAATTCGAGCAGCCTATTTTAAATAACCATGCCGAATTCTGTTTGAAAATAGAAGCACTGATTTTTCAGTTGTGTTTTTTTTGATGAAATATCCGTGTCGGCTTCTCACAATATTTTTAGAAAAACATTCAGGAACAATTAAATAATACTCTGCACTATTAAATGATATTATGCGTTACTATTTGCATGGTCGTTTAATTTGGTTATATGAATGAATGGATCTATTGGGATCTTTTTTTAAATCTTTTTCTATACTATAAGTTTAAAAGATTGAGCATGTTAGAACATGTTTATTTTTATATAGTTTTTTTGTCTTGAGATTGATTTTATTTACTCTTTAAAATTTTAATTGAGTATATTTTTAGTAATGTAACTCACTTTTTAGAGATATCCATATCATTTTACAGAGATATACATTAATCGAAATTTGAATAAAAGATATTTATCGTCTACATTACAATTTGATAGGAAAAGAAAACTATTATGGAAGTTATAAAAGCAAAAACGTTTTTAAAAGTATTTAATAATATTTTATTGAATGATCATAAAGAACTATTTATTAAGTTTATCCCTAACATTCAGGAACAATTAAATAATACTCTGCACTATTAAATGATATTATTCGTTACTATTTGCATGGTCGTTTAATTTGGTTATATGAATGAATGGATCCATTGGGATCTTTTTTTAAATCCTTTTCTATACTATAAGTTTAAAAGATTGAGCATGTTAGAACATGTTTATTTTTATATAGTTTTTTTGTCTTGAGATTGATTTTATTTACTCTTTAAAATTTTAATTGAGTATATTTTTAGTAATGTAACTCACTTTTTAGAGATATCCATATCATTTTACAGAGATATCCATTAATCGAAATTTGAATAAAAGATATTTATAGTCTACATTACAATTTGATAGGAAAAGAAAACTATTATGGAAGTTATAAAATTAAAACGTTTTTAAAAGTATTTAATAATGTTTTATTGAATGATCATAAAGAACTATTTATTAAGTTTATCCCTAATTATAAACATTATCAGTATATGGAAAAATATTAACAATTTACGGAGCAAATTATAGAAGATGTCCGTGCACAGATGCCAACCTAAAATCCCTTAAGCTTTTTCCCACAAAAAAAAAATACCTCGTGCGACTTTTTCAAAAATAAAATCTCTCAGCATTAAAAAATCGCGCAAAAAATCCCTCAGTAATTAAAAAGTCCATCAAAAAATCGAACATGTATAAAAATGAAAAACATAATTTCAGCTAATTTGATATAATAAAATACAGTTCGTTAACAAGTTTAATGTAAAATACTATTTATTAACACATCTTAAATAAATATTCATCACATTTTTTCTTACTAACTAAAAGGAACTTGACTTTCATATTTTGATATAAAAAAAAATAAAATAATAATACGAAATAAAAAGTAAATCACATTTACTATTCAAAAAAATTAAATATAAATAAATAAAAAAAAAAAATAGTTTTAGGACCATATGAAAAAATTATAAGTTTTCATAGTTATATACACAATTATTTCATAAAATTATTAATTATTTCATAAAATTGTGATAATAGTGTGGACCGTTATAGTGAGTTATTCGTAATTTTCTCAGAATACTCACCTTTACTGGGAGTTAGCTGGTGTCCTAAGGATTCCAAAAAGGTATTACTCTTATGTACTCACATAGTAGGGAACAGGTTATATCGAATTTAATTTGAGGTTATTTCATAAAATTGTGATAATATTTTGGACGATATAGTGAGTTATTCGTAACTTTAACTCACATATGCTGGGGGTTAGGTAGTGTTCTAAGGATTTTAAAAAGGTATTACACTTATGTACACACATAGTAGGGAACATGGTACATACTACATGGTATAACATTAGTGTAATGGCTATTATTAAATTGACTTATATTTGTTAAAAACGTAAAGAAAACATTTTAATTGATTATTTATAATATTTTATTAATAATTTCATAATAAAAATTACATTTTTATAAGTTTAAACCATAAAAAAGTGAATAAATTCATTTCAGGGAATATTAACATAAGTTCCACATATGTTAAATTTTAACATTTATGGATATCTCTTTATGGATAACTTCACGCACATTAGTCTTTAGATCTTATTATATACATTTCTCTCATTATAACTATCTTATTGTAAAGATAATCACCCTTTGCTTTTGATGTTGGTAAATCATTTTCAACAGCGAAAAAGTATGTTTTGGGTTTAAGACATATTATTTCTTTCATTATTTTGCCATTATTTTAGTCTTTCATCAAACCCACAACTTAACAATTATTTGATGATATATTAGAATACTCATAACTAGAAGTGTCAAAAATATAATTTGAAGGATCAGTTTTTTCAACATCTTCATAAATGTCTTTATATCATTTGTTTTAATCTCAACTATAAGAGAAATTGTGTCCGTATAAGCTAATCATACATTTGTATTAAATTTAGTTTTTAAGTAATTATAAAAGAAGTCGTACATCTTCCATTTCGATAAATCTAATACACAAAAACCTGTTTTAATTGGTTTATTTAACTTAACTTTAAGAACTTTTGATTCTATTACTATCATATTTTCATTAATATTAGTTCTGCTATGGAATGCTGGATTTGCTATTATCGATCTGGCTCCTTTAACTTTACCACTATTCTCTCAATGACAACAAATGTTTACATTTCTTCTATTTTCTACATTTTCCATAGTTTTAACATAAACTGAATTATTGTTTAATTTATAAAAAAAAAATAATTTCATTGGTAGCTTTAGACCTAATGTATTCAGATCTATATACTTTTTAAGCCAGCAACATTGTGAAAACTCTAAAATTCTATATACTTTTTTTTTTAAATTAGACCATTTTTTATACTTTCTTGAAGCATTTTATGATGTATTTTATACCTATTCTTATTATAAAGATCTGCTATAAGTTTTTTAGAATTAGAATTGCAAGAAGGTGGTGTTTTATTTTCTGGACAAAACGGAAAATCATTATGTAAATTATGAATTGAATAAGGATATTCTAAGTCTACTTTAAAAATATATCCTTTAGAAGAATGTTCATTAATAGATTTGTGTTTTTCAATAGTAAACTCGGTAATTTCAGATGGATTGTAGCCGCGGTAGCTCAGTGGTTACCCTAGTGAATGCGCCATCAGGAAATTGTCGGGTTTTTATCGGGTAAGCCCTATTAGAACAAACATGGTCATTGCCTTCTAATGCTCTTATCATGCTCACCATACCAGGGTTTACATTATCGATACAGTAAATGGTCCTGATCAAAGCAACATTAGTTGTTCCTCATAAGGAGATTTCTATCGGGTAATGATCGGGATTTAATGAGAAAAGCCCTTAATAGTCTTTATAAACCGAAACTATCAGAATCCGTCGTTTTAAAATCTTTTTAAAGCCCATATTCGGAACTAACATAGATATACCTGCTGCAAATCAACGTAAGCCGGCCACCCGTCCGACTAAAATTCACATTTTTGAGAACTAGAAATTTACAGCTAATAATTTTATTAAATATATACATAAATTAAGCTATAGTCCGCGACAAAACAGTTCCATAAAATGAATTAAAGCATGTGTCTATGACACATTAAATTAAACATGATTGAAATTAAACAAAACTGTTCTTAAAAAAATTTAGTTTCTTTTTTTTTAATGAAAACGGCCTTGTGTTACAATAAAGAACAAAAAGCCAAAAGCATTTTGTTAAATCGTACGATTTGGAATTTCTGTTGTCTCATCAGAATTCGGTGATTGTTAAATTCATATTGCAATCAGTTAAAGTGGTGCAATATGAAGTTTAATCTACCTGCGCGGTGTGCAGAGCAAACGACCAGTGGAGAAGCATCACGCTCTGCAAATCTTTGGTGACCATTGGCTTCTCATCAATGCATAGACCAAATCAGACTACACGGTAGATGCGGGATGATGCATCTGCGGTTTTTCCAGCAAAGTCAACAGAGGTCCCGTTTGTATTTGACATTTTAAACTCTTAAATGAATTTAAAAAATCAATACTAATAAAATTTGTTAAAGTCCCTACTTCATCAACTGAAATATGGCATTTACTAAATAATAACACTTACTCCATTTCAATTTTATCCTTTTTATAATTTTTATTTCCTTTTTCTGTTCCACTTCTTGGACTCACTTCTTAATCTAATAACAACTCCCTTAAAAACTAAATAACTACAGCTTATATACTAATACTTAATCTAAGTTTCAATGCTACTTTTCCAGTGTCTTTTGCTGCTTCAGCCTAGAAACATAATTTTGGCCAATCACAGTGTGTTTTGCTGCTTATGCCCAGAAGCATAATTTTAACCAATCACAAGTTCCGTAAAGAACTCAAGTTCGATCCACAACTCGACTTCTTAACGCTGACCGTGAAAGCAACTCTTGCATAATCAGCAACCCGTGATGACATTGAATTTAGACCATCGCAAAGTCATTGAATTGAAGTCATCTTTGTTTACAAGCAAATTGCACCACGTGGTTATTTTCTTCAAGCTAGCAACTTGACGCTGCTGCGAATTTGGTTTATAGTTACAATTGCTGACTAAGTAAATTGTCGCCGCTTATTTTGGCAACGACCAAAAGGTGTGTCATCAAACCAACATCATTTACTTTTTGTTTTAACAACAATTAGAATGCATATAATATTATTTAAATATTTAACAATTAATATTTAGCAACAGCAAATACCCACTAGAAAAATATCAATGAACTGTCACGCTATGAGTGACTGTCATAATGCTAACTCTCAACATTTCTCCCCCCTTACAAAAAAAAAAAAAATGTCGACTTACAACAATCTTATACTAGCATCTCATACCAATACCTTACACTACTGTACAATACAAACATACATAGTTCCAGATATGAGTTCTTGTACTTGTCTTCTTTCCTTCGGACTGCGGTTCGCACCATCTTATTTGTTAGTGAAGCCGTCATCGATCTCACAGATCTAGGAGCCCCTGAGTAGAATACTTCTTGGGGTCCCGACCTGCTCCTGACTCCATATAACTTGCTGCCGACACTACATTGCGATGTCGCTTTAGCTTCGATGTGTAAATTCAATATGTTCTTTAAGAACCACTCTGATTAGTACATTATCTTCAGTTCCACTGTCAATTCGCTCAGCAACGCTTGGCCCAAAACGTCCGGGTGCAACATGCTATGCTCAGATTCATTCTAGCTAACTTTATGGTTCTGTTTCTGGAGCTTTTTCAGGTTTGTGTTCACAATCTTCTTTATTTCAACACTATGATAGCGAATTCAATTGATGCCATCTCCTTATGTGATTGTGTTTAATTCTGGTGAGTTCCTCTAGTGTAGCGTTCATTCCAACACGCAACCCCTCTATCTCTTTAATGGTTGCTTGCAACGTTCTGAACAACCTGTCGTAATTACTGGCCATCACCGTTACTTGTTGCTCTATCATATGTTTTACGTAGTTTAACGCATATGTTTTCCGTATGTTTTACGCGTATCGTAGGTTTTCCGCAACCGTTCGTTTCTTGTGCATGAACCCTGTACCCTTGACACGAAGTCATCTGTTAACTACAATTGTTCGCTTGAGTCAGTTACAACAAATTTCGTGATTACTGTTCACTCCGCCCTGTAGATCCCTATATCTGTTTTCCGATCGAACACGAGTGAATGCTGCTCCAACGCTGTCGGTCTGTGAATTGAATCTACCTGGACCCTCACAATGAGCAGGATTAGCCATATTATTGCCAACTAATTTTTCTAATAAAACTATATCTAATTACTGTCACAATATTTTTAGTATTCAAGGAGATTTCGTTGCTATAATTATTTTTACTTAAATCTAATCATTTTCGTGTATTCATCATTACAATCACTCACATATTTAAGTGTCTATAAAACATAATTATATTCATATAATAACATCGTTATATCTCTATCAAAATTATTATTCATATATTACCTTATATAATATTGTACTTTAAAATTTTATAAAATAAAAAAAAAAACACATTTTTCTTATAAATTAACATTCTCTTATATTACGAAGTTTAACATTATCTTATAGTTTGTGTTAATATTTTACAATATAAGTTGTGGTATGTACAAAATACATGTGTTATATAACAAATTTATTTAAGTTTATATTTTTATATTTTAATATCTATTAAACTAATCAGCATAATAAATAAAGAAAAAAAAAATATTAATTTATTCATAATTCTAACAGAATTTATTTTATCTGAATAACATATTCTACAAGTAAAACATCTTCCACTTTTTTTTTTGTTTTAAACCTTGTGAAGTTTAGCTTATTTTTAAGCTGTTTATTTTAAAAAATGCTCATTCGACATATATGCAATTTTTATTTTTATTTATTTTTCATTCTATCGCAATCTCTAACGAAACTTAAGAGATCATCTTAAGTTTTCGCTCGAGTACGATTAGTAATACACGTGCAATTTATCAAGTTGCAGACTATTATTCGTCGTATTTAGTGAAATGCTTACAACAATTTACTGCTGTTCTTTTCAAACTATTTAAGATTAAGATTACCATAAAGTCTTACGGATGTCGACTCTTTTCGAAGAGTACATCGAATCCCTACATAAAATGTAATTGCCGTTCTCATTTGTTTCTATCCTTAATACAATTATATTATTTAATAATTTATATCTTTTAACTATATTTTTGTTTTATATATATTCATTTCCTCAACTTCAATTTCTACATTTTTCTTTCTTTTTGTTTTTTTCTTCCATTCAACATAAACTCATAATTTATTGCACAGGCTAGTAAATTACCCGAAGTAATACTTAGCTGCTTTAATAAAATAAATATCAACACAACAATTGGATCATTTGCTAACTCTAAAAAGTTTTGAATGCATTTTGCAACTGTTGTATGCATTTTCTCATAATTTTTATAACATTTCTCTAATCAATTAAGTCAATCATAATAATCTCTTTTGGAGCATATTCTAGCTCTAAAAACCTATTTTTCATTCGTAGTAAACGTATTTATTTATTTTTTATAATATTATTTCTTGTCTTTTAATTCAATCATATTTTTCCTATATATCATTTGGAGCATTTTTTAGCTCTAAAAAAAACCTACTTGTCATTTATTTGCTCGTCAGCAATTAACATAAATTAATAATTCTTTATTTATTCAAAATTCAATTCATCAAAATCTACTTTTCATTATATTTTAATTTAAAATTAATAATTCAACCATAATTTCATAATTCACTTTACAATTCAAAATTTGTATGCTAGTTATCTACGCTCAGCAGTACTTAGCTATTTGTTCAATATCTCAATTTCGTACAAATATATTTTATCGCATTTATTTCGTATAAAAAAAAACTCGTGTTATCATTTATAATTCTTTCTTATTTATATTTCTTGTTTTCATAACCTTTAAATTTGGTCCGCCACATGCTAGTAAATTAACCCTAAGTAATACATAGCGATCTGTGGGTACCGTTTTCTTCTGTTTTCCTATTCATTATCACACAATACTAAACTTTTCGCAATTTATTTATAAATATATTTCCGCATTTTAACAATTAATACATCAATTTCTAATTATGGTATTTTTTCAACAAATTGTTGTGTATTTTCTGTCCCTTTCCTTTTATTAATATTGTCGTTGTCACGGGGGTAGTGACGGACAAAAACTTATAGGTCCCTACCCAAATTGGTGAAAATTTATTTTTCCTATTTTGATTCTTCATTACAACCATTTCCCCAATTTGAAACTCAATGGGATTTAATGATTTATCGTAGCTTGTTTTAGATTTTTCTTTTACCTTTTCTTGATTTTGTCTCACTATTTCATGCGCCCGCTGTATTTGATATTTTAATATTTTGTTATAATCATCGGTATTATATAGTGGTGAAACTTTACGTTTCAAATTAGTTGGCATATCAGAATCATAACCACATAGTGTTCGGAAAGGTGTTTGCCCAGTTGACACATGCATCGTTTATTATGGACATGCATTGCCGAATTTAACCATTGATCCCAATTGGAACCATCCTCCTTAGCAAAACATCTCAAATATTCTGCTAATGGTCTTTGACTACGTTCTAATGATCCATTGGCCTGTGGGTGATAGAGTGTAATGTGCATTTTTTTAATACCCAATGTACCAGAAAATAAAATCAGAAAATAACTTTGACACGAAATTAGAGACATTGTCAGTTACTAGAATTTTCGGAATATTGTGGCGTGTTATAATTTCATCATAAAATGCTTCAGCCACTGTGCTTGCTTCTGCGTCTGGTATTTCTACACAGCACATATATTTTGAAAATCGTCTTGAAATGTTAAAATGTATTTATTGCCAGATACTGTCTCGGGTAAAATTCCTACTAAGTCCATATAAACTTTATCAAATGGGCGCGTTGGTGTATCTGTCAAGACCATTGGCATTTTTGTTAGCTTAGAACTTTTGTTAACTTGACATTTAGGGCAATTTTTTACATACTGTTTAATTTGTTTTTGCATACCCTTCCACCTTTTTTGTGCCTTTCAGTGTGCCCTGATGACCCCCTAACGGCGAGTCGTGAAAGTCTCTAATTACTGTTTTAATTTCTTCAGGATCGGTTAATACTTGACTCGAGATTGTTTCACCATCCATATCCGTTACTGTGTCGTCCAAGACTGGCTTTCTGACGTCCGGTTGTGGATCTATTGCCTTTGGTGTATTTTTAGAACGGGTTTGAACTGCCGCAATTTCTGTTTCTAATTGTGGTATCCTACTTAATGCGTCAGCATTTAAATTCTTTTTGCCAGGTTTATACATTATTTCGAACTCTTTTTCTGATAATTTGTGCCTGAACCTGGCTAGCCTTGACGATTGATCCTTTAAATTCGCTATGCTACGCAGTGGTTGATGATCCGTATAAACCGTGAATGGACGCCCCAACAAATTCGCTCTATAATTTTTTGTGGCTCATACTATTGCCAACAATTCTCGTTCTGCATTAACTAAAAAAATAAACGATAAATTAGCAGAAAAACAGGAGTTGTTAGACCACGCCTGCGGTATAGAGGCGGAAAACGAAAAATTAAGAGCATTGTTGAAAGATAAAGATATTTCTGATGAATCAGTAGCTAGGGCACTACGTCAACAACCAAGGTTAGAATTCGAATCAGTCGAAGAGGCAAATAACAAAGTAAGGGAATTGGATTCGAAAATCAGATTTTTGGAGGCGGAAGTAAACTTAGCACACGAAACATCGTTATACCATAAAGAAGCTTTAAGAATAGAAGAAAATTTAGAAAGCATAACAAAAGATATAACAATAATTGAAATGCCTACAGACGTTATTTCGAAATGCGTACGAAATCTGGTCCCGGTGTTCAAATGCGAAGATTCACCGTTCCTAAAAACGGAGCTTCTTAGATTTATAGACGGTTGTAAGGCAGCGAACCTTAAAATAACTGAAGAAAATCAGGAGGAATTTATGATTTGTATTAAACTGCGTCTTGATGGAGATGCATACGAATTAGTGAGGACCAAGAAAATAAATGATTTAGATGAGTTCTTTGAATTACTTAAAAGCACATATTTAAAGGTGGCTACATTAGATTCAGTTCAATACAACATAAGACAGGCATATCAAGATGGAGGGGAAAGTTTAAGGGCGTTTGCAAGGCGTTTAGAAGTATTGCAGTCGAACGCAAACGACATAGCCGATACAATGTACAAAAAGAAAAACCTGCCTAAAAAGAGTGGCAAGGACGGACAGAAAAAATGGAGACTGGTAATAGATTTCAGAAAATTGAACGACGCAACGATTAAACAAGTATTTCCAATATCTCGTATTGATGAAATTTTGGATCAGTTAGGTCACATGTAGCCGCGGTAGCTCAGTGGTTAGTGCGTTGGACTGCGAGTCGAAAGGTCCCCGGTTCAAGCCTGGACTGGGGCTAACAACATCTTTTCATAGAAACATTTTTCTATACCGCGCTACCTCTCGTCAGTAAATGACAAACCTACGAGAGTAAAATATTGTCTATGAAAAAGCTCTCACCCGCCGTTCGGATTCGGCAATAAACTGTAGGTCCCACCAATTTGAGTACAAATATAACACGCACAGCTCAAAATGGTGAGAGAGCTCGGCCGAAGTTCTATACAGGACTGTAGCGCCAAACTATTATTATTATTATAGGTCACAGTAGGTATTTTTCAACATTAGATCTTGCAAGTGGTTATCACCAAGTGCTATTAGATGAACGCCACAGAGAAAAAACAGCGTTCAGCACGGGCTTGGGACATTTTGAATTTAATAGGATGCCATTTGGATTGACGGGGGCACCCGCTACGTTTCAAAGAATAATGAACCACATTTTAACAGGATTGCAGGGACTTGATTGTTTCGTATATCTGGACGATATAGTGGTGTATGGAAAAAACATAATGGAGCACGAAATTAGACTATGTAAGGTGTTAGAAAAATTGAGGGAAAATAATTTGAAATTAAATACGGAAAAATGCAATTTTTAAGGCAAGAAGTAGTATATTTAGGGCACAAATGCACGGAGTCAGGCGCAATGCCAGATCCCGATAAAATAGAATGTGTAAAAAATATTCCGGTACCCAGGACCAAGAAACAGGTACAAGCCTTCTTAGGTTTAGTAAATTATTACAGGAAATTCGTTAAGAATATGGCAAGGTTAACACTACCGATTAATAAACTGTTGCGGAAGGATGCCAGTTTTGTATGGACAGACAAGTGCCAGGATTCATTTATAAAACTTAAGGAAGCAATTATTGCACCTAATGTTCTAGCATACCCAGATGTTTCAAAACCATTTGTATTGACAACAGATGCAAGTGGAGAAGCTATAGGAGCAGTGCTGTCACAGGGCGAGCCAGGTTCTGATCGACCAATCGCATTTGCAAGTGGAGCCCTGAATGACGCAGAAACAAGGTACTCAACAATTGAACGAGAATTGTTGGCAATAGTATGGGCCACAAAAAAATATAGAGCGAATTTGTTGGGGCGTCCATTCACGGTTTATACGGATCATCAACCACTGCGTAGCATAGCGAATTTAAAGGATCAATCGTCAAGGCAAGCCAGGTTCAGGCACAAATTATAAGTGTTGTATTTTAAAAGGTCCTTCTACTAGGACTTTAACTTGATCCTATTTATTCTTACTGAGTCCTTTTTACTTTCTTTATATTATTTAAAACAACCGGGTCTTTTTTACTTCAAGACACTTTATTTCGCTTTAAAAGTTGGTTACACTTATACTTAACACTTATTTGTAGACAGTTCAGCTTATCGAAAACAATAGATTCTTAGTCTATACTTAACTTCTACTTAACACCTCGTATTCTTATAATTTCACAATAAATTGAGTAATTTCATCATGCTAAAATAACTTAGTCAGCGTATTTATAATTTCACAATAAATTGAGTACTTTCATCATTCTAAAATAACTAAGTCAGCATTTATTTGTGTGATCTGAGTGACCTATTTAACGTGGGCGTGTATACCTGTGCTATGTTAAGCGGTGTGCGCCAATACAATTAAATGCTGTTTGTGTTTAACATGCATAATGCTTAACCCTAAAAGTATGCCATAAAGAAAAATATACTGATTATGTTATATTGTGTATCATAAGCACGCTGTAAGTTCCACGATTATGATACACAACAGTGGATCATATGTAAGCTGTGAACTCTACGATTATGATACACAACATACCTCCCCCTTATTGAAAAAAAAAAAATTATTATTATTAAGAAGAATAATAGTTTTTTTTTTTTGTATTATTTTAATTATTTCTGAAGAGAAAATTTTTATTAAAAAGAATAATAGTTTTTTCTTTTAACATTGTTTTATGTGGTATAAATTACGTTAAGTTCTATTAGTTATGAAGTTATAATCTTTACTTATATAATATTTAATGGATATTAGTAAATTAAGGGTTGTAATTTCCAGTTATATATAATAAAAACCTGGTCCCGATGTTTTCGTTGCTGACTGCTGCTGTTCTGCGGTAGTTCGATGCGTTGTTGTTGTTTCTGACGTATAGGCTTCTATTTCATGTGACTTCGTTCGTTGACTTGCTATTGGCGTTGTGGTGTTTGGTTTCTGCGTTGTTGATTTCCGCAATGACCCGATTTTTTCGAGCGGCGATTTCTTGTTGGGAAATGTATTTGACACCATTTCAAGGTTTTCCTTAGCCGCTTCTACATCTATTGTTGCTATTGGTGATTTATTTGTATTAAATTCATCGGCTTTTATTGTTGCTTTATTTTTAATTGTTGAGTATAATACATATGCTGCTATTATTATTATTAATATCAGCATTAATATGCCGTAAGACATACCGGTTTTCGATATTTCATTTTGACGATTAAGTAATTCTTTGCGTTCCTGGTTATCAGTTAATTGTAGTAATATTTCGTCGAAATCACGATGCCCATCTCTTAATGCTGATCTTATTTTGCTGTGATCTGACACCAAGATCGGTAACGATGTTTGTGATATATTTGAATATGGTAATGATGACCAATTGCCTTGTAAATTTTCTATCATTACCGTATGTTCTTCCTTCTTGTATGTTATATTCCTAATGCTTTGATGTGTAAACTCGTATGGCAGTATCATTTCATTGTTGTGTATGTTGCAAGCTTCATTTATAGACATCCAACCCAGGCCGGATAGTGTCCATGTGGCTATATTTGACCCACAAACTGCTTCGAAAAAGGCTGGTGTATTGAATTTATACAACCATGTGTTTGGTGTCCATAGTTTAACTACTAGGCCAGAACTCCTTTTGATTGCAACATGTTCACAGGTATCTTTAATATCTGTTCTGTGTTGAATCAGCGCGACTTCACATAGTGTGTTGCTAGTTGTTAGCATGGTTCCTGGACGTTTGCATAGTGTAATTTCTTTGCCCGTATGTTGGCTAACCAAAATGAATTTGCTGTGATCTTCATTCGTTAGACCTATGCATTTGCTCCGGTCTTCTGCTTCTGATATGTAGTCATATGTTGTTTTAACCAATGCATCCCAATCTTCATTAATATTTGTGGGTATTGGGTAAATTCTATATAATGTGAACAACAAATCATCAGGTAGTGGTGTCTTGATGACTACTATTAGGCCGTCTGTGTCTGGGAAAACTCGTACTGTTGATGCACGGTGCATTTCGAATGATTTTTGTATGAACCACTTCGCCTTTCCTCTTAACGTGAGACTAGTCAGCATTTCATCTAACTCGCTCTGGTCTATAATTGTCGGGTGTAATCGTCCCTTGTATAGATCATCTATGATTGCCATTTCCATCTGCTGTTGTCCCTGAATTTCGATTAGGTTTGCATTAATTGTAGATTGAATTTCCAAGGTATCCATCATGAATAGTAAATGACTAACTTGTTGGTTTATTTTTTCATTTATGTATTTTTGTGTTCTTATTGTTATGTTTAACACATTTTGCAGATTTTCGACTTCCTTCAAGGAATTCAGTAAGGGTTCTGCTATCTTGTTATAATTTGATGAAATCACCGTAATTTGTCTTTTCATAATTTCGTATGTTTTATGTTCATTATCTTCAATTTCATTGAGATGTTTATAGATAGTCTCTCTTTCTTTATTGTCCATCAGTCCAAAAGCCCAGTTGAGTCCTTCGCCAATGAAATTGAGTGATCTCTTTTGTCGGTTACTCTTTATTGTGCGCTTAATTATTTCTTCATTTTTCTGTAGTGTGGCTATTATTGTCGTGGTCTCCCGTGTTGCTGCTATACATGATCTTTTTATGCTGGGTCCGTTTACATTGGTGCTCATTTGTTCGCACATTGTGTTTGCCTTGATTATGTATTTGTTTGTCAGCTCCAGGAAATCGTTCAGCTGTAGCGGTTTAAACTTGGCTACTATCGTCCATTCATCATTGTAGAACAAAGCATCAGTTGTCTTCTCAAAGAATAATCTTGTATCATTAATTGATGTCTGTGTGATGTTGACTGCTTCATTGGCTGCCAGCATCAGGACCAGTGTGACAATTCTAATCATTATATTGGTTTCGCTCTTTATTGCCTATCGTAAAGAGAAAGAGAAGAAATTCCATTTTTTTTTTTTACATGTTTAATGGAATCCTTGATCATATCATATAGTTTTCTTATAAATATTTCTTATTTTACCTTAATACATCCTGTTAAGGCTATGGCCATAATTATACCTTAATTAGTTATAATAGTGAATTTACATATGTGTCAACATGTACTATATGATTTTGTTTAGAAACATATATGTTTGGATATGTTTCTGCATTTTTTCAATACAAATTGTTTTATTTAGAGTCCCAGTGGTACATGGTTAAATGCTAGTCATATTCAACAATACTTAGCTATTTACTCATGCACCAACTAATAATTTTTTTTTTTAAATATTAAGAAATAAGCGCGCGCGACTTCTTAGCATTACATAAATGTATTTGCTATATTAAGTTGTTAAATATTTAATTTTGTACATCTCAATTGTACTTATTTATTTTCATTACCGTGTAATGATGAATTTAAAACGTTTGTTAGTTTGCTATATTAACGCAAATCTGCATTAATATATTTAGTTTCATGAATGAAAATTGTGTTAATGATAAAAAATATTAGGCAGTTTTGTCGCTGCACTACCGTATCTCGTTTCAGTTCCAGTACGTTAGTGGCTTCTGCCTGTAAAGTGCTGAAGTGCATTTAATCGTTTAGCATATGAATATATTCAAGCCTTTTATATTAATATGAGCTGGGAGCATTGCGCTCTATGCGCAATGAACTTGTTTGTTTAAAATGCCATTGAGGTAGGTACTGACCTATCGCAATTTTAATGACAACGTAATTTTTATACCTTGCAAATTCGTACCTCAAATAATAATTTGATTTTTTTATTTGTTTATATTCAATGCTTGTCATCTTCAATTAATACATAACTATTTTCTCTGCGATTTGTATTTTGACAATATTACATGACATTTTTTGGATTTTATAAATTATTTAAAATTAATTTATTTAATATCTACATTTAAAAATATATATAGTTTTTCTCTATTCTTTATTTATTTTGTAGTTTCAATTTAATTTCAATATTTAATACTTAGCTATTCTGTCCTGCACTAACTATTTGACTTTATTTCAACGATGTTAAAAATTATTGGTTCTTGTTGCAGACAGTGTTTATTTCATTCTACATAACTATACTGTTGTATACTTTTAACAAATTATTATGAAATTTTTTCCCTTTACCCGTGATACAAATCTCAGTCGTTACAGGGCTTATTATTGAAAGTACCTCGTAGGGTCCTACCCAAACTGGTGAAAATTTATTTTTCCTATTTTGATTTATTAGTAAAATTTTATCGTCTATTTTGAATATTATTGGGTGTACTGAGCTATCATAGCTTTGCTTAGATTTTTCTTTGGCTCTGGCTTGATTTTGTCGCACGATTTCGTGTGTGCGTTGAATTTGGTATTTTAATAGCTTGTTGCTATCATCGGTATTATATACTGGTGAGCATTTGCGTTTAAGATTAGTTGACATTTCAAAATCGTAACCGTATAAAGTACGGAAAGGCGTTTGCCCGGTGGACATATGCATTGTATTATTGTGTACATGCATTGCTGTATTTAACCACTGGTCCCAGTTTGATCCATCCTCTTTCGCAAAACTTCGTAAATACTCTGCTAATGGTCGGTGGCTTCGTTCCAAAGAGCCGTTGGCCTGTGGATGATATGGCGTAATATGTAACTTTTTAATTCCTAACAATTTACACGTGTCCGAAAATAATTTTGAAACAAAATTCGAACCATTGTCGGTTATCAATACTTTTGGTATGTTATGTCTTGTAATAATTTCGTCGTAAAATGCTTTTGCTACAGTACTTGTTTCTGAGTCTGGGATAGCTACGCAGCACATATATTTTGAAAAATCATCTTCAAAAGTTAATATATATTTATTTCCAGATATAGTTTCCGGTAAAATACCTACAAGATCCATGTATACTTTATCGAATGGTCGTACAGGCGTATCAGTTAAAACCATTGGCATTTTAGTAAGCCTAGAACTTTTATTTACTTGGCATTTTTGACAATTCTTAACGTAATCTTTTATTTGTTTCTGCATACCTTTCCACTTAAATTGTTTTCTGATTCTAAAATATGTTTTCACTGCGCCCTGGTGACCCCCTAATGCTGAGTCATGAAAGTCTTTTATAACAGTTTTAATTTCCTCTGGGTCAGTTAATAGTAGACTCGAGTTTAATTCATTCTTGGTGTCTGTTATTATTTCATCCAGTACTAGCGTGCTCACTTGTTTTTTGGTTTTTGAAATTTGATTATCTAATTTATTCTGTGTGGTCTTAGACCGTGTTTGGACCGCAGTAATATCTGGTTCTGGATGTGGAATTCTACTTAAAGCATCTGCGTTCAAATTCTGTTTACCTGGTTTGTAAGATATTTCGTAATCATATTCTGATAATTTATGCCTGAAACGGGCTAACCTTGATGTCTGATCTTTGAGATTTGCTGTGCTACGTAATGGTTGATGATCTGTATAAATATGAAAATGTCGGCCAAGAAGATAAGCTCTAAAATTTTTCGTTGCCCAGACTATAGCTAAAAATTCCTTTTCAATGGTGGAGTAATTTTTTTCTGCTCCATTTAATGCCCTACTAGCAAATGCTATTGGTCGGTCGCTTCCTACTTTGCCTTGTGACAGTACCGCACCTATTGCTTCGTTACTTGCATAAGTAAAAAAGGGTTTGTAAAATCTGGATATGCGAGAATGGGTGGTGAAATTATTGATTTTTTTAGTTTAATAAATGAATTTTGACAATCGTCGGTCCAAGTGAATTTAACATCCTTTCTAAGTAACTTATTAATTGGTAATGATAATTTTGCCATATTGTTTATAAATTTTCTGTAATAATTAATTAATCCCAAAAACGCTTGTACTTCTTTTTTATTTCTTGGTACCGGAATATTTTTCACGCATTCAACCTTTCAGGGGTCTGGCAGAGCACCTAGTTCCGAACATTTATGTCCTAAATAGACAACTTCGCGACGCAAAAACTGACATTTTCTAACTGCCAAGTCTAAAGTTGAAAAATAGCGACTGTGACCTAATTGGTCTAATATTTCGTCTATTCGAGGAATCGGAAATACTTGTTTAATTGTCACATCGTTTAATTTACGGAAATCTATAACTAGCCTCCACTTTTTGTTACCGTCCTTGCCGCTCTTCTTAGGAACTAGCAACATCGGTGAATTCCAGGGTGATATGCTTGGCGATATAATGCCGTCATCCAACATTTTACTAACCTGTCTGTTGATTTCATCTCTATGTGTGTGTGGCAATTTGTATTGCTTTTGATTGATTGGTGGTTGGTTTCACTGTGTTATTATTTCATGTTTAAGTACTGGCGTGTATGTTAATTCATCGCCATCTAAATGAAAAACATCATGATACGAAATACACAGATTTTGTAAAGATGTAATTTCGTCTTTATTCAAGGTTCCATCAATTTTTATTTCCTCTAATAATTTGTTAATTCTGTTCGTAATGTTTACTGAATTTATGCTATTTATTGTAGAATTGTTGGTATCCGATTCCTTATACTGATTGAAATTCGAGAATTTTGGTTTAAAAGCACTGTCTATTATAAATTCTTTTTCTGGACAAATTTCTTGTTTATGTATTAAGACGATTGGAATTTTTGTTTTTAAACGTAATGATACTATCTTTGCGGTTCTAGGTTCTACTTTTAATTCCTGATTTAGAAAAATATTTTCCATGTCTGCCCGTGTCCTCATGGGTAGTTGTATAGTATTGTTTTTATCTTGATCATAAAATATTAACTTCTTATGGCATTTATTATGGTCCTATACCATATATTATCTCGTCCTATTATTCCATCAGCGGGTATTCCTTGTTCAAGTGCCACTACATGCATCTTTAAACAGAACCACTCTATACTATTGTGCTGAATATTTATTGTCCCTAAAGTCCTTACGCATCCCCCAAAAGCACCACTAAAGTCCTTCTGAGTATTTTTTATCAAAACCCGGAAGTCGTATCATCGAACCCTCCTTTACTATACTAGCATCTGCTCCCGAATCTATCAAGTTTGATATTCTTGATAATATGTTTTTTACTTTATACCCTACTGCTTCCTCTCCAAAGGTTCCCTTATACTTTTCATATTCTGCTAATATTATTATTTTGTTCCCCAGTGTAATCGACACAATACCTATAAAGTGTATGATATAAACTAATATTCCTACTACTGCAACACAAACCAAACACGGTGGCTCAACATATGTATCAACGGTCACTCCCGACGTTTGATGAACAATATTTTCACCCATTTTTTCCTCTTTCAACTTCTCCTTACAGACCAAACACGGTGGCTCAACATATGTATCAACGGTCACTCTCGACGTTTGATGAACGATATTTTCCCCCACGATTTTTTAGTTGTTATTTGAAGCTGCGGTAGCAAATGTGATCACAGGCTCCTTTGGTGTATGATCCACTATTTCTACCTTTGACCTAACTTTACTAATGTTAACGGGACCCCAGCTTATTGGCCTTGACTGGGCCCGTGGTAGTTTCCCCTATTGTGAGCATTACTACCGTTTGGCACAACATTTTTCTTGGCGTGGCAATCCGCTATCATATGGCCGACTTGACCACACCCATAACATGCCCTATTATTTCTGTATGTTCTATTAGGTTCGTTATTGTTATTACTGTTGTTATTTCTAAACGGATTATTATTTCTATTATTTTCATTACCATTATTAATATTATTATTTCTATTATTACGAGTATTACTCTTTTGCGGATTCTGATTTTGCTGCTGTTGGTGTTGATAGCCGTTATTCTGAAGTCCTCTATAACCCCCTTGGTACTGCTGATTCTGAAATGGTTGTTGTTGGTTCTCCTGGCGTTCTTCCAGTCTATTTGATCCACATCTCCAACTCGATTCATGTCCGTATTTCTCGCATTCTCTGCAAAATGGTGTATTTTTTCGCAAATAACAGTCATCCCTTGTGTGTCCTGGTCTTGTGCAAAATGAACAGACTGGCCCCTTTTTCATGGCACCCCCTGTATTCCCATTATTTCTATTTTGTTGACTTTTACCCCTATCTTGTCGTGAATTTCTAATATCAGTTTCTTGATTATTTTTACTAACTGAGGTTCCATTCGGTCTTTTATCAAAACTATACAGTTCCTCCGGTAATCTCGGCCCCCGCAGTATTGTGGCTTCTGCCCTTAACGCTTCGTCTAATAAATCATTTAAATTATCTGCCTTGCTACTCAACAGTAGTATCTTTACAGTCGGGTCACTCACTCCCACTTTAAATGCTGTTAGCACGGAATTTAATAGTTCCGTGTTAAAAATGTCCGTTGGCAGGTTTTTCTTTTTGTATATTGTATCGGCTATGTCGTTTGCGTTCGACTGCAATACTTCTAAACGCCTTGCAAACGCCCTTAAACTTATTGTTATATCTTTTGTTATGCTTTCTAAATTTTCTTCTATTCTTAAAGCTTCTTTATGGTATAACGATGTTTCGTGTGCTAAGTTTACTTCCACCTCCAAAAATCTGATTTTCGAATCCAATTCCCTTACTTTGTTATTTGCCTCTTCGACGGATTCGAATTCTATCCTTGGTTGTTGACGTAGTGCCCTAGCTACTGATTCATCAGAAATATCTTTATCTTTCAACAATGCTCTTAATTTTTCGTTTTCCGCCTCTATACCGCAGGCGTGGTCTAACAACTCCTGTTTTTCTGCTAATTTATCGTTTATTTTTTTAGTTAATGCGGAACGAGAATTGTTGGCAATAGTATGAGCCACAAAAAATTATAGAGCGAATTTGTTGGGGCGTCCATTCACGGTTTATACGGATCATCAACCACCGTTGATACATATGTTGAGCCACCGTGTTTGGTTTGTAATGCAGTAGTAGGATTATTAGTTTATATCATACACTTTATAGGTATTGTGTCGATTACACTGGGGAACAAAATAATAAAATTAGCAGAATATGAAAAGTATAAGGGAACCTTTGGAGAGGAAGCAGTAGGGTATAAAGTAATAAACATATTATCAAGAATATCAAAAAGTTTTGAAAATTTCGTAATAGAATATGATAAGAAGATTAGATGTCATATGAGTGAGTTTAGTAAAAGAAAGAATCGTATAATATGCAGTAGGCAGGGTGACTATTTCAAACTACCTAATGTAAGTGATGTTTTCATCGAAGTACCTTGTGAGGATGCTAAAAATGGAAAACTCATATTACTGGTAGATTCGGGAGCAGATGCTAGTATAGTAAAGGAGGGTTCGATGATACGACTTCCGGGTTTTGATAAAAATACTCAGAAGGACTTTAGTGGTGCTTTTGGGGGATGCGTAAGGACTTTAGGGACAATAAATATTCAGCACAATAGTATAGAGTGGTTCTGTTTAAAGATGCATGTAGTGGCACTTGAACAAGGAATACCCGCTGATGGAATAATAGGACGAGATAATATATGGAATAGGTCCATAATTAATGCCATAGATAAGAAGTTAATATTTTATGATCAAGATAAAAACAATACTATACAACTACCCATGAGGACACGGGCAGACATGGAAAATATTTTTCTAAATCAGGAATTAAAAGTAGAACCTAGAACCGCAAAGATAGTATCATTACGTTTAAAAACAAAAATTCCAATCGTATTAATACATAAACAAGAAATTTGTCCAGGAGTATATTTGGGCGAAAGCATATCGAATGTTAGCAAAAATAGAGTTTATGTGTCCGTATTAAATGCTACAGAAAAAGAATTTATAATAGACAGTGCTTTTAAACCAAAATTCTCGAATTTCAATCAGTATAAGGAATCGGATACCAACAATTCTACAATAAATAGCATAAATTCAGTAAACATTACGAACAGAATTAACAAATTATTAGAGGAAATAAAAATTGATGGAACCTTGAATAAAGACGAAATTACATCTTTACAAAATCTGTGTATTTCGTATCATGATGTTTTTCATTTAGATGGCGATGAATTAACATACACGCCAGTACTTAAACATGAAATAATAACACAGTGGAACCAACCACCAATCAATCAAAAGCAATACAAATTGCCACACACACATAGAGATGAAATCAACAGACAGGTTAGTAAAATGTTGGATGACGGCATTATATCGCCAAGCATATCACCCTGGAATTCACCGATGTTGTTGGTTCCTAAAAAGAGCGGCAAGGACGGTAACAAAAAGTGGAGGCTAGTAATAGATTTCCGTAAATTAAACGATGTGACAATTAAACAAGTATTTCCGATTCCTCGAATAGACGAAATATTAGACCAATTAGGTCACAGTCGCTATTTTTCAACTTTAGACTTGGCAAGTGGTTATCATCAGGTACTAGTTGAAGAAGGGGATAAGGAAAAAACAGCTTTTAGTACAGGTCTTGGTCATTTCGAGTTTAACAGAATGCCTTTTGGTTTAACAGGGGCTCCAGCCAATTTCCAAAGAATAATGAATCACATATTAACAGGTTTACAGGGTATCGATTGCTTTGTTTATCTTGATGATATAGTGGTGTACGGAAAGAATTTAGCTGAACATGAGCTTAGGTTGAGTAGAGTATTGCAGAAATTAAGGGAGCACAATCTAAAATTAAATACAGAAAAATGTCAGTTTTTGCGTCGCGAAGTTGTCTATTTAGAACATAAATGTTCGGAACTAGGTGCTCTGCAAGACCCCTCAAAGGTTGAATGCGTGAAAAATATTCCGGTACCAAGAAATAAAAAAGAAGTACAAGCGTTTTTGGGATTAATTAATTATTACAGAAAATTTATAAACAATATGGCAAAATTATCATTACCAATTAATAAATTACTTAGAAAGGATGTTAAATTCACTTGGACCGACGATTGTCAAAATTCATTTATTAAACTAAAAGAATCAATAATTTCACCACCCATTCTCGCATATCCAGATTTTACAAACCCTTTTTTACTTACAACAGATGCAAGTAACGAAGCAATAGGTGCGGTACTGTCACAAGGCAAAGTAGGAAGCGACCGACCAATAGCATTTGCTAGTAGGGCATTAAATGGAGCAGAAAAAAATTACTCCACCATTGAAAAGGAATTTTTAGCTATAGTCTGGTCAACGAAAAATTTTAGAGCTTATCTTCTTGGCCGACATTTTCATATTTATACAGATCATCAACCATTACGTAGCACAGCAAATCTCAAAGATCAGACATCAAGGTTAGCCCGTTTCAGGCATAAATTATCAGAATATGATTACGAAATATCTTACAAACCAGGTAAACAGAATTTGAACGCAGATGCTTTAAGTAGAATTCCACATCCAGAACCAGATATTACTGCGGTCCAAACACGGTCTAAGACCACACAGAATAAATTAGATAATCAAATTTCAAAAACCAAAAAACAAGTGAACACGCCAGTACTGGATGAAATAATAACAGACACCAAGAATGAATTAAACTCGAGTCTACTATTAACTGACCCAGAGGAAATTAAAACTGTTATAAAAGACTTTCATGACTCAGCATTAGGGGGTCACCAGGGCGCAGTGAAAACATATTTTAGAATCAGAAAACAATTTAAGTGGAAAGGTATGCAGAAACAAATAAAAGATTACGTTAAGAATTGTCAAGTAAATAAAAGTTCTAGGCTTACTAAAATGCCAATGGTTTTAACTGATACGCCTGTACGACCATTCGATAAAGTATACATGGATCTTGTAGGTATTTTACCGGAAACTATATCTGGAAATAAATATATATTAACTTTTGAAGATGATTTTTCAAAATATATGTGCTGCGTAGCTATCCCAGACGCAGAAGCAAGTACTGTAGCAAAAGCATTTTACGACGAAATTATTACAAGACATAACATACCAAAAGTATTGATAACCGACAATGGTTCGAATTTTGTTTCAAAATTATTTTCGGACACGTGTAAATTGTTAGGAATTAAAAAGTTACATATTACGCCATATCATCCACAGGCCAACGGCTCTTTGGAACGAAGCCACCGACCATTAGCAGAGTATTTACGAAGTTTTGCGAAAGAGGATGGATCAAACTGGGACCAGTGGTTAAATACAGCAATGCATGTACACAATAATACAATGCATATGTCCACCGGGCAAACGCCTTTCCGTACTTTATACGGTTACGATTTTGAAATGCCAACCAATCTTAAACGCAAATGCTCACCAGTATATAATACCGATGATAGCAACAAGCTATTAAAATACCAAATTCAACGCACACACGAAATCGTGCGACAAAATCAAGCCAGAGCCAAAGAAAAATCTAAGCAAAGCTATGATAGCTCAGTACACCCAATAATATTCAAAATAGACGATAAAATTTTACTAATAAATCAAAATAGGAAAAATAAATTTTCACCAGTTTGGGTAGGACCCTACGAGGTACTTTCAATAATAAGCCCTGTAACGACTGAGATTTGTATCAAGGGTAAAGGGAAAAATTTCATAATAATTTGTTAAAAGCATACAACAGTATAGTTATGTAGAATGAAATAAACACTGTCTGCAACAAGAACCAATAATTTTTAACATCATTGAAATAAAGTCAAATAGTTAGTGCAGGACAGAATAGCTAAGTATTAAATATTGAAATTAAATTGAAACTACAAAATAAATAAAGAATAGAGAAAAACTATATATATTTTTAAATGTAGATATTAAATAAATTAATTTTTAATAATTTATAAAATCCAAAAAATGTCATGTAATATTGTCAAAATACAAATCGCAGAGAAAATAGCTATGTATTAATTGAAGATGAAAAGCATTGAATATAAACAAATAAAAAAATCAAATTATTATTTGAGGTATGAATTTGCAAGGTATAAAAATTACGTTGTCATTAAAATTGCGATAGGTCAGTACCTACCTCAATGGCATTTTAAACAAACAAGTTCATAGAGCGCAATGCTCCCAGCTCATATTAATATAGAAGGCTTGAATATATTCATATGCTAAACGATTAAATGCACTTCAGCACTTTACAGGCAGAAGCCACTAACGTACTGGAACTGAAACGAGATACGGTAGTGCAGCGACAAAACTGCCTAATATTTTTTATCATTAACACAATTTTCATTCATGAAACTAAATATATTAATGCAGATATGCGTTAATATAGCAAACTAACAAACGTTTTAAATTCATCATTACACGGTAATGAAAATAAATAACTACAATTGAGATGTACAAAATTAAATATTTAACAACTTAATATAGCAAATACATTTATGTAATGCTAAGAAGTCGCGCGCGCTTATTTCTTAATATTTAAAAAAAAAAAATATTAGTTGGTGCATGAGTAAATAGCTAAGTATTGTTAAATATGACTAGCATTTAACCATGTAAAACTGGGACTCTAAATAAAACAATTTGTATTGAAAAAATATCCAAACATATATATCCAAACATATATGTTTCTAAACAAAATCATATAGTACATGTTGACACATATGTAAATTCACTATTATAACTAATTAAGGTATAATTATGGCCATAGCCTTAACAGGATGTATTAAGGTAAAATAAGAAATATTTATAAGAAAACTATATGATATGATCAAGGATTCCATTAAACATGTAAAAAAAAAAAATGGAATTTCTTCTCTTTCTCTTTACGATAGGCAATAAAGAGCGAAACCAATATAATGATTAGAATTGTCACACTGGTCCTGATGCTGGCAGCCAATGAAGCAGTCAACATCACACAGACATCAATTAATGATACAAGATTATTCTTTGAGAAGACAACTGATGCTTTGTTCTACAATGATGAATGGACGATAGTAGCCAAGTTTAAACCGCTACAGCTGAACGATTTCCTGGAGCTGACAAACAAATACATAATCAAGGCAAACACAATGTGCGAACAAATGAGCACCAATGTAAACGGACCCAGCATAAAAAGATCATGTATAGCAGCAACACGGGAGACCACGACAATAATAGCCACACTACAGAAAAATGAAGAAATAATTAAGCGCACAATAAAGAGTAACCGACAAAAGAGATCACTCAATTTCATTGGCGAAGGACTCAACTGGACTTTTGGACTGATGGACAATAAAGAAAGAGAGACTATCTATAAACATCTCAATGATATTGAAGATAATGAACATAAAACATACGAAATTATGAAAAGACAAATTACGGTGATTTCATCAAATTATAACAAGATAGCAGAACCCTTACTGAATTCCTTGAAGGAAGTCGAAAATCTGCAAAATGTGTTAAACATAACAATAAGAACACAAAAATACATAAATGAAAAAATAAACCAACAAGTTTCCAAGGTATCCATCATGAATAGTAAATGACTACTATTCATGATGGATACCTTGGAAATTCAATCTACAATTAATGCAAACCTAATCGAAATTCAAGGACAACAGCAGATGGAAATGGCAATCATAAATGATCTATACAAGGGACGATTACACCCGACAATTATAGACCAGAGCGAGTTAGATGAAATGCTGACTAGTCTCACGTTAAGAGAAAAGGCGAAGTGGTTCATACAAAAATCATTCGAAATGCACCGTGCATCAACAGTACGAGTTTTCCCAGACACAGACGGCCTAATAATAGTCATCAAGACACCACACCTGATGATTTGTTGTTCACATTATATAAAATTTACCCAATACCCACAAATATTAATGAAGATTGGGATGCATTGGTTAAAACAACATATGACTACATATCAGAAGCAGAAGACCGGAGCAAATACATAGGTCTAACGAATGAAGATCACAGCAAATGCATTTTGGTTAGCCAACATACGGACAAAGAAATTACACTATGCAAACGTCCAGGAACCATGCTAACAACTAGCAACACACTATGTGAAGTCGCGCTGATTCAACACAGAACAGATATTAAAGATACCTGTGAACATGTTGCAATCAAAAGGAGTTCTGGCCTAGTAGTTAAACTATGGACACCAAACACATGGTTGTATAAATTCAATACACCAGCCTTTTTCGAAGCAGTTTGAGGGTCAAATATAGCCACATTGACACTATCCGGCCTGGGTTGGATGTCCATAAATGAAGCTTGCAACATACACAACAATGAAATGATACTGCCATACGAGTTTACACATCAAAGCATTAGGAATATAACATACAAGAAGGAAGAACATACGGTTATGATAAAAAATTTACAAGGCAATTGGTCATCATTACCATATTCAAATATATCACAAACATCGTTACCGATCTTGGTGTCAGATCACAGCAAAATAAGATCAGCATTAAGAGATGGGCATCGTGATTTCGACGAAATATTACTACAATTAACTGATAACCAGGAACGCAAAGAATTACTTAATCGTCAAAATGAAATATCGAAAACCGGTATGTCTTACGGCATATTAATGCTGATATTAATAATAATAATAATAGCAGCATATGTATTATACATACATTACTACTCGACAATTAAAAATAAAGCAACAATAAAAGCCGATGAATTTAATACAAATAAATCACCAATAGCAACAATAGATGTAGAAGCGGCCAAGGAAAACCTTGAAATGGTGTCAAATACATTTCCCAACAAGAAATCGCCGCTCGAAAAAATCGGGTCATTGCGGAAATCAACAACGCAGAAACCAAACACCACAACGCCAATAGCAAGTCAACGAACGAAGTCACATGAAATAGAAGCCAATACGTCAGAAACAACAACAACGCATCGAACTACCGCAGAACAGTAGCAGTCAGCAACGAAAACATCGGGACCAGGTTTTTATTATATATAACTGGAAATTACAACCCTTAATTTACTAATATCCATTAAATATTATATAAGTAAAGATTATAACTTCATAACTAATAGAACTTAACGTAATTTATACCACATAAAACAATGTTAAAAGAAAAAACTATTATTCTTTTTAATAAAAATTTTCTCTTCAGAAATAATTAAAATAATACAAAAAAAAAAACTATTATTCTTCTTAATAATAATAATTTTTTTTTTTTCAATAAGGGGGAGGTATGTTGTGTATCATAATCGTAGAGTTCACAGCTTACATATGATCCACTGTTGTGTATCATAATCGTGGAACTTACAGCGTGCTTATGATACACAATATAACATAATCAGTATATTTTTCTTTATGGCATACTTTTAGGGTTAAGCATTATGCATGTTAAACACAAACAGCATTTAATTGTATTGGCGCACACCGCTTAACATAGCACAGGTATACACGCCCACGTTAAATAGGTCACTCAGATCACACAAATAAATGCTGACTTAGTTATTTTAGAATGATGAAAGTACTCAATTTATTGTGAAATTATAAATACGCTGACTAAGTTATTTTAGCATGATGAAATTACTCAATTTATTGTGAAATTATAAGAATACGAGGTGTTAAGTAGAAGTTAAGTATAGACTAAGAATCTATTGTTTTCGATAAGCTGAACTGTCTACAAATAAGTGTTAAGTATAAGTGTAACCAACTTTTAAAGCGAAATAAAGTGTCTTGAAGTAAAAAAGACCCGGTTGTTTTAAATAATATAAAGAAAGTAAAAAGGACTCAGTAAGTATAAATAGGATCAAATTAAAGTCCTAGTAGAAGGACCTTTTAAAATACAACACTGATAATTTGTGCCTGAACCTGGCTAGCCTTGACGATTGATCCTTTAAATTCGCTATGCTACGCAGTGGTTGATGATCCGTATAAACCATGAATGGACGCCCCAACAAATTCGCTCTATAATTTTTTGTGGCCCATACTATTGCCAACAATTCTCGTTCAATTGTTGAGTACCTTGTTTCTGCGTCATTCAGGGCTCTACTTGCAAATGCGATTGTTCGATCAGAACCTGGCTCGCCCTGTGACAGCACTGCTCCTATAGCTTCTCCACTTGCATCTGTTGTCAATACAAATGGTTTTGAAACATCTGGGTATGCTAGAACATTAGGTGCAATAATTGCTTCCTTAAGTTTTATAAATGAATCCTGGCACTTGTCTGTCCATACAAAACTGGCATCCTTCCGCAACAGTTTATTAATCGGTAGTGTTAACCTTGCCATATTCTTAACGAATTTTCTGTAATAATTTACTAAACCTAAGAAGGCTTGTACCTGTTTCTTGGTCCTGGGTACCGGAATATTTTTTACACATTCTATTTTATCGGGATCTGGCATTGCGCCTGACTCCGTGCATTTGTGCCCTAAATATACTACTTCACGCCTTAAAAATTGCATTTTTCCGTATTTAATTTCAAATTATTTTCCCTCAATTTTTCTAACACCTTACATAGTCTAATTTCGTGCTCCATTATGTTTTTTCCATACACCACTATATCGTCCAGATATACGAAACAATCAAGTCCCTGCAATCCTGTTAAAATGTGGTTCATTATTCTTTGAAACGTAGCCCGTGCTGAACGCTGTTTTTTCTCTGTGGCGTTCATCTACTAGCACTTGGTGATAACCACTTGCAAGATCTAATGTTGAAAAATACCTACTGTGACCTAATTGATCCAAAATTTCATCAATACGAGGTATTGGAAATACTTGTTTAATCGTTGCGTCGTTCAATTTTCTGAAATCTATTACCAGTCTCCATTTTTTCTGTCCGTCCTTGCCACTCTTTTTAGGTACCAACAATAGTGGTGAATTCCAAGGCGACGTGCTTGGTGATATAAAATCGTCGTCTAATAACTTCTGCACCTGTTTGTTGATTTCTTCTCTGTGAATATGTGGTAATTTATGTTGTTTTCGGTTAATCGGAGGTTGGCCGTCATTTGTAGGGATTTCATGTTTTAAAATAGGTGTATACGATAGCTCATCACCCTCTAACAGAAATACATCATGGTATGACGCACATATTTTTTCTATGGATGCCTTCTCTTCAACATTTGCATTTGGATATAATTTTAATGAGTCAAATAGTTTGCATATTCTGTGTCGTATGTTTATGCTTTGTACGCTATTCATTGTGCCACTCACTGGTTCCATAAATTTATTATAATTTGAAAATTTGAGCTGTATGTTCTTATTCAATATTATATCTTTTTCTGTTGAGTTTAAAACTGAAACGTAAACACTATTTTTTCTCACATTTGATATGGTTTCTCCGATATAGATTCCTGGTGAAATTTCCTGTTTTTGAATTATTACTACGGGGATCTTGGTTCGTAGTGGTAATCTGGCGATACCTTTAGATCTTGCTGTTATTTTTATTTCTTCACTGTATAATATTTTGTTTATTTCATCTAGTGATCTGAGTGGTAGTGTTACAATTTTATTTGTGTTTCTGTCTATAAAGGTTAATCTCTTTTCCACTGCATTGATGATTGCGTGGTTCTATAGATTATCTCGTCCAAGTATACCGTCTGCCGGAACTCCCTGATCCTGCATTATTGTATGTAACGTCAGACTGAGCCTTCTATGTTCCATATGTTGAATTTCAATTGATCCTGCGGTGGTTACATTTCCCCCAAATGCTCCGCTCAGATCTTTTGTGTCTTTTAAATTTCTCTCTAGCTTATTATCTAAGCTAGAGTCTGCACCAGAATCTACTAGTAATATTAGTTTCCCATTTTTTGCTTCCTTACAAGGAATTTCTATAAAGACATCATTTAATTTTGATATCTGTCTGAATTCCCCATGTCTACTATAAATAATGCGATTTTTCTTTGATTTTGTATATAAACTTAATTTTAATTCCTTAATATTTTCAATATATTTACTCATATTTTTATTTATATTATCCATTCCTGAAGTAATCAAATCATTTAATTTCTTCTTATTTTCTTCTATACATATCCTATTTATTATGCAATCATAAAAATTATTTTTTGCTGTTAATGCTACTGTGCCGAAAACGTTCAACGTTAATACAATTAGTGAAATAAAATGATCTGCCATTATCCTACCATTGATAACGAACGTATCCACTGCCGCGCACGGCGTCTGATTCACAATTCCTATCTTCTTTGGCCTGATTTCGATTATTATTCCGATAATTATTATTGTTATTATAATTATTATTATTGTTATTATAATTATTATTATTATAATTATTAGTTCTATTTTCATTATGATATTCCCAATTATTGTTGTTATTATATCTTCGAACATTATTATTCCTATGATTGGCTTGCGTATTATTCTCGTAGCCATCATTGTAATCGTAATTTATTGTTTGTTGTCTACGCGTGCAGTTTTGCTCCGGTTCCGGCTCCGGTTCATTATTTGCACATCTAAGGCTCGTTTCGTGGCCGTAATTGCCACATTCTTGACAGTAAGGCATGTTTTTCCGACTGATACATTCGTTCCTCGTATGTCCGTCATTCCCGCAAAATGAACATGTTGGAACAACGAAAGCGTTTGCGAGCATTTCGTGCCTAAATGATCCACTATTGTTTCCTATAACAATTTGTTCGCATGTTATTTGTGAGGCCCTGTTATAGTGCACCTCTGGGGCATTCAGTGTTGTTTCTATTACACGCCCACTTTGTATTATCTCCAACGTTTCTACTGCTTCCTCTATCAGTGAATCTAGTGAGTTTGACTTATTATTTAGCATGTGTATTTTCAGTGTGCTGTCTTTAAGACCTACTTTAAAAGTCTTTTGTATGGATTTGTCTAGTTCCATTAACATTGCCTCATCCCCTATGCCGTTATATTTTTCTTTTATTAATTCCAACGCCTTTGTTTTCAGGACATTTAGGCGTCTTGCAAAAGGTCTAATTTCTTCCGTGGATGTTTGATAGGCATGATTTATATCATTTATCACTGAGTCTAATGTTATGGTTTTAAGATATGTTCGCTTTATTAGAGTATATAATTCATCTAATCTGCTAAATTGAATTCCATTAACTAGTTCAAATGCGTCTCATTCTTAACTTAACACATGATATAAATTCTTTTAACTCTGTTTCATTCGTAGCCTTTACCGCTAAATCACATCCTTGTATGAATCTACATACTTCAGAGGGCAGATCATTGGAATCCGTGCCTGAGAACGTCGGAACCAAACGGTTCACGGTCTTTGCAATATGTTGGATACTCATTTTAAAATCTAGGAAATTAACTTTCTCAATATTACTGGTATCACTAGTGAATTTCTATTTAACTTCAGATTTTTCTCGAAAGATTTTCCTTATTTATTTAAAAATTTATTATTTGTTTACACCATGTTTTCATTATTTTCCTCAAAACTCACTACAATACAATATATATTTTATTTTGTCCAATTTCTCCATTTAATTTTGTTGTTTCATGTTGTGTTTTCTTTAATTTTCATTGTAGGGCTTCCATTAAAAATACGTCATTTACAACAAAATTTTTTAAATTTCCAAAATAAGATTTTATTTAAATTATTGACTATTTATTTTAAAAACATATTTAAAATTTTTTTTTCTTCCATCTAGAGCGGTTGTTTTTGGTTCTAAAACCGGCTGCGCCAATGTTAAAGTCCATACTTCATCAACTGAAATATGGCGTTTACTAAATAATAACACTACTCCATTTCAAGTTTATCCTTTTTATAATTTTTATTTCCTTTTTCTCTTCCACTTCTTGGACTCACTTCTTAATCTAATAACAACTCCCTTAAAAACTAAATAACTACAGCTTATATACTAATACTTAATCTAAGTTTCAATGCTACTTTTCCAGTGTCTTTTGCTGCTTCAGCCTAGAAACATAATTTCGGCCAATCACAGTGTGTTTTGCTGCTTATGCCCAGAAGCATAATTTTAACCAATCACAAGTTCCGTAAAGAACTCAAGTTCGATCCACAACTCGACTTCTTAACGCTGACCGTGAAAGCAACTCTTGCATAATCAGCAACCCGCGATGACATTGAATTTAGACCATCGCAAAGTCATTGAATTGAAGTCATCTTTGTTTACAAACAAATTGCACCACGTGGTTATTTTCTTCAAGCTAGCAACTTGACGCTGCTGCGAATTTGGTTTATAGTTACAATTGCTGACTAAGTAAATTGTCGCCGCTTATTTTGGCAACGACCAAAAGGTGTGTCATCAAACCAACATCATTTACTTTTTGTTTTAACAACAATTAGAATGCATATAATATTATTTAAATATTTAGCAATTAATATTTAGCAACAGCAAATACCCACTAGAAAAATATCAATGAACTGTCACGCTATGAGTGACTGTCATAATGCTAACTCTCAACAAATTGACGCATAATGTTAAATTACAGTGGTTATTAAAAACTACGTACAATTTATTTAATAGTAGTATTCAAAGTACTTTCTCAAACTGCAGTAAACCCTGACACAACAGAAAACAGCCGCTTTTTCCAAAATAAATTTCACATTTCGGAGAATGTTAACTTGTTATTTTGCAAAACATTTTTAAGTGGTAAATAATAATAGTTTGGCGCTATATCTTCGAAAATCATAGGCAGAGCCCTTTTACAACATTTGAGCAGCAATGTAATATACTGTTGAAACAGAAATATACTGTTGAAAATCGACAGTAACCAATGGTTATTTTACATTGTACAAATCGACACTTTTCCTTGGCGATTTTTGTTTAAAACTGTACGTACAACTGTTAACTTATAAAACTGATCAATGAAAATATTTGACATCATATTTCATTTTTAATAATATAAAAAGTTGTCAAAACATAATTTGAAACAATTGATTTTAAAATTAAAATAAATAACGTGCTCGGCCCTGCACTATTCCATGCACCAAATATCGCGTAAGCTACTCATTTTTAAGATTCGAGCCCGAAGTGATTTCTTAAAAAACAAACTGCGATACTACACACACAGAAATATACTGTTTTGGGCTACTTTTTTTTCAGCGAGCAGGAATTAGTAGATATACTTCTAAATTGTGTGCGCGACAATTTTACTCAATTATAATACAAATAGAATACATAAGTTTTATATACATAAATAAAGTTGTTATAATAAAATTTCAATTGGAGGTTTATCCAATGCTCACCATTTTGGAGGTTGTCGCAACTTCATGATCACCGATTTGGTGGTTACCACAATCTCATGTTCACCAATTAGGTGAAGTTATTTAATAATCATAAGGAAAAACTTATTTTCTATAAAATATCTTATGACAATTATTGTTAAAAACCTTTTTGGTTATATGGATTGACTCGTCATTTAGAGTTTTAACCAATTTCTCAAGGCTGCCAGGTAAAAATCTAAATGAATCTATAAATCTAAGTTGAAAACTATGATATTTAGTCTAATTTATAGTTTTTAATATAGTTATAAATAGATATTATACATTAAGAGGTATAATATCTCTATACACTCAGAGAACACACAGATTTGTTGCGGCAACCAACTAAATTGTCCTACCGAATCATTCGGTTGCGCAACAACTGATAAAGTAGTTGTGACAACCTCCTAATCGGTGAACATGAGGTTGTGGTAACCTACAAAACAGTGATAATGAGGTTGCGACAACCTCCAAATTGGTTAGCATGAGGTTGTCGCAACCTCCTAGTCGGTGAGTATGAGGTTTTCTAAACCTCCAATGGAAATTTTATTATATCAAAGTTATTTATGTATATAAAACTTATGTATTCTATATGTGTGTAAATATGTCGCGCACACAATTTAGAAGTATATTTACTATTTCCTGATCCCAGAAAAAAAAACACTATGAAAAGATACATGCATTTTTATTTATTTCCTCATAACCAATAAATAAAAAAAAAACGAATTCTATTGGACACATTTTTTATTTATATTATATTGCACTAGCTAATGAGCAATTTGTATTGAATAAATATATTATTTTATTAATATTTGTATATTTATTTCGCAATGTAACTTAATTAATGAATTTCCTATTGTTTTCGACATGTGAAAATTTTTGACGTTTATTTATTTCTGCGGAGAACGGAGAATAACTCTTGCCAACAGATACTACTTTGGGCTCAGTAGGCAATTGAGAAGTAGAGCCCTCTCTCGCCGTACAAAAATAACGCTCTACAAGTCACTCATCATGCCCGTCCTACTTTATGGTGCAGAAACATGGACGCTGGCCTCCACCGATGAGAGAGTACTGGGAGCGTTCGAGAGAAAGATTCCCCGTAAAATCTTTGGCCCTATCTGCTTTGCTCGATGAGGTCGAATGAGGATGAATCATGAGCTATGTGAGTTATTCGACGACATTGACATAGCGCATCAAGATCCAGCGGCTTCGCTGGCTAGGTCATGTCGAACGAATGGATGAATACACTCCAGCCAAGAAGGTGCTTGAATCGAAACTCGAAGGTGGACAGCGTAGAAGAGGGCGTCCAAATCTGCGTTGGAAAGACCAAGTTGAGGACAACATGGCAACGCTTGGTATTTCTAACTGGCGTCAGCGCGCGCAAAGCAGATCTGACTGGCGCGGCTTCATCTCAGCGACCAAAGCCGACCCACGGTTGTAAGAGCCATTTAAGTAAGTAAGTATTTATTTCTGCATGTATCCATAATTGTTGGCAAGAAACTGGCAACCGAACTGCTGATAGACATGAGTGTAGTGTAATTATATTTTACACACATTATTATAATATTTGCCCACTGTATTGTCATGCGTTGCATAAAAGCTCTTTTTAAAGCTTTAACTATTCTAATGCACGCAATGTAAATAACAACGATGCGTCGCTGCTTTGTTTCAAGCACTGCTTTGACTCGTTATTATTACGATCGCTACAATAACAATTGTATGCACACGCGAGCATTGAACTTGCCGCGATTGCCGAAATATGCAACAACTAATAAGCGCGAGCATTGAACTTGCCACGAATACAGAAATATGAAACAACTAATAAGAAGCGCTGCGCGCAAAATATAATAACAATAACAAATTAGGCAATGCATGGCAAAAGAACGATAGTTACATAGGAATTTAAGGAATCGAAATATTGTTAGTTTTAAGATAATGTAATTTTACAAGACAATTTTACAATTTACAAGACAATGTAAATTTACAAATAAATTAGAATGAAATCAGCATCAACTGCTTTCTCTTCTCCTGCTGCTTTTAAATAAGCTAAGCAACCAAAACCCATAAGAGCTGCTGTGTTTTGAATTAAACACTTAACGCGCCTCTTGACCTGTGGCAGTAATGCTGGTCACCCTGCAAAAATAGGAACATATTAGAAAATAGAATAGGGCACGACCAACATATATTACATGGCGATCCTGCAAAAATCAGTCGAATTCTGACGCGCAAGTCGAGTAGACACAACAAAATTTTGAACAACAATGAGCCAAGCAGCAACAACAACACAACAAGGGCCGAAGAAGCTGACTATTGAAGAGTATCGTGCAAGGCAACTGAGACATAAAGAGAAGCAGCTTACGGCAATACCTCAGCAAGAAGTAGCAACCACCAAGAAGATAAAGAAGAGAGGCGGGAAACTGCAGAAAAGTTTGAAGCGGCTGGGCCACCTCAAGCAACTCGTAAAAACGGAGGCGACTCTTCCATCGTGGGACGACGCGCAGAAGATTTGGAGGGAGATCGGCGAAATTGATGCCGAATTGAAAAAAAAAACAAAAAAAATATATAAAAAATAAATATATAAAATAAATTTCAAAAAAATATGTATTTAAAAAAAAAAAAATGAAAAAATTAATGAAAAAAAAAAAAAAAAATTGTTTTTATTTAAAAGAATATATATAAAAAAAAAATGGATTACAATACTTGCAGTAATTGCAACTGCAAACTCAAAGAAAATGAAAAAAATTACAACTACACTTTGTGGTCACTCATTTCATATTAAGTGCTTCAATGAATATTTAAATAAGCATGCAAGTTGTCCTTCGTGCAACGAAATAATTTTATTTTGGTTTGCCGAAAATGAATCAGATGAGGAAACATAAAAGTAAACATTAATATATATGTATATTCTATAGAAAATAGTAAAAGAAAATATAGTAAAGAAAAAGAAAAAAAAGAAAAAAAAAAAAAGAAAAAAAAATAAAAAGAACAACAACAGTAGAAAACCAACATGAATATCATGTTTAAATTATTAGATTTAGTTATGTATTAACAAAACAAAATGTAAATAAATGTTAAGTATGGAAATATGCAAAAATATACTCGAACTTTTAAATCAAATATTAAAGAATTTTAAAAAATCTGTCATTAGAAAACTCTCATTAGAATCTATAAATAAGAAATTTGAGGAACTTGAAACTCAATAATAATATTCGAAAAAAATTTTGAATATATAGAAAAAATAAAAGCAGATAAGATTTCAACAAATTTTGAAGAAACTTATTGCGAATTATTGGAATTTTTAGAAAAATTAAAAATAAAAAATATAACAGAAGAACTCATAACAAATACAGATACGTCGACAGGACAGACGCTGATAATCAAGATTCATATACAATTAAATATAAACATGTCGAATTTCAATATTGAAACGGTGATGAAGGTAATACCAAAATTTAATGGTCTTTTTAAAGAACTTGAAACATTTTTAAGAATAACAGAAATTATATATGATCCAAGTAAAATAAAATTAATTGAATTTGTCTACCATGTACAATTAAGTACAAATGTCAGAACCTCAATCATTGCGGCAATTCAGCCAACAAATTTCGAAGAACTAAAAAAACTTTTAAAAGAACGTTACAAAATAAATACAACAATTCCACAAATATATACAAAACTTTCTAACTTTACACAGAAAAATGAGTCGATAACGTCATTTAAAGAACAGCTTATGACAATAATATCTGATTTAAACCATTTACAAATAGAAGAATTAGGCACGAATCCTACAACAATTGAAAAATCAGTTGTTATAAAAATAAATGAAAATTATGCATTAAATATTTTTAAAAATGGTCTTCGAGACGAAATAAATCAAACAGTGTTTGCAGCTCAACCAAAATCTTTAACAGAAGCAACAAATTTAGCATTAGAACTAGAAACATCTCAGAATACAAACAATATTTTTTACATGAACAGGAGAAATAATTACAACAATACAGGTAGACGTTTGAACAATAATTTAAACAATCAAAACAACAATTATAATAACAATAATAATAATAATAATGGCAGATACAACAATCATGGTAATAGAAATAATAATAACTATAATAATAACAACAATAGCAGATACAATAATAATATACAAAATCAACTATATAACAATAATCAGAGTCAAAATGGGATGCACAATAATCAAAATCAAAACAAGAGAAACCAAAATGCTCACTATAATAATAATAATAATTATAGAAACAACAATCATTCACAAAACAATAGTCAAAATCAAAACCATCAATACAACAGAAACCAAAATTCTCACTACAATAACAATAATAATAATTACAGAAATAATAACATTAGAATATTACAAAAAAACCAGGAAAGCCCGGAGGAGGATCCGAACCATTCTCCACCGCAGGGCGAGAATTAAGAATATATAAAGTTTCAAATGATTTATCAAATTACGTAACATTCGAACTTAATGGTAATAATAATGCACTCAAATTTTTAGTAGACACAGGTGCAGACATTTCGTTATGTAAAAATAAAAACATAAAATATATAAACACAGAAAATAGTTGCAAACTAACAGGTATTACAAAAGAAGAAATTTATTCGTACAGGTTTTATATTTCAGAATGAATTTCATGTCGTAGATTTAAATTTTCCAATACATTTAGACGGCATTTTAGGAAGAGATTTTTTAATAAAACATATGTGCATACTCGATTATGAAACATTCACAATGACTGTTAATACAAAAAACAATGAGCTGGTGCTACCATTAAAAACCAATTTAGAAGAAGTAAAATGTATTAAGGTATCACCACGATCAGAGGTAATACACCATTTAAATTTAAATCTTAAGGAAGACAGCGTAATCATTAATGATGAAATAGCAAAGGGAGTTTATGTAGCTAATACAATAGTACCATGCAAAGGCATATGCCATATTAAAATTTTAAACACAACAGATGAAACTGTCGTTATCTCAGATATAACAATAAGAACAGAACCATTATCTGATTATAGAATACTCGCCACACAAAGAACAAATAACAATGACACACGTTTTAAAAGGTTAATGAAATTGCTTAACATTGAAGGAAATGATGATAGTGCTAAAAAACAACTTCTAAAAATTTTTGATGAATTTCAAAATGTGTTTCATTTAGAAGATGAGCCTCTGACCTCAAACAATTTCTATAATCAGAATATAACATTATCAGAAAATACACCTGTTTATATAAAAAAGTATAGACTTCCGCATACACAGTATGATGAGATTAATACTCAAGTACAGAAACTATATAATGATAACATTATTGAAGACTCAGTTAGTCCATACAATTCACCACTTTTACTAATACCAAAAAATTCGAAAGATACAATAAAATGCCGTTTAGTTGTAGATTTTAGAAAATTAAACACAAAAATTGTTAATGACAAATTTCCATTAACACGTATTGAAGATATATTAGACAAATTAGGTCGCGCAAAATATTTTTCAACCTTAGATATGACAAGTTCATTTCATTAAATAAGTTTAAACAAAGCGTCAAGACAATTGACTGCATTTTCAACAAATAACGGACCTTACCAGTTTAAAAGATTACCTTTTGGTTTAAAAATATCATCAAACAGCTTTCAAAGAATGCTCACGATAGCATTAACAGGATTCCAATGCAATTTTATACGTAGACGATATTATTATATTTGGTTGTAGTTTTTCCAACCACAATGAAAATTTAATTAAAGTCTTAGAAAGATTACAAAAGTATAATAATAATCGAGTTTTAGCTAATACAGCTAGCTTGCACTTTCAAAGCATAAATGCTTGAAAAAATGTACCCACTAATACACTGAACCAAAAAAGTACATATCTACAATGAAAAAGTACATTATCACAAAGAATATTTCGTTAAAATTGGTCCAATGTAATTGTTCATTGTCACAACGAATTTCCGGTAATACTTCAATGTACAAATTCATTGAATTACAATGTACGGATCATGAAACAAAATGACAAATATTCATAATTACAATGAATATTTCATTAGCTATATTGAATGCGAGAGTTCATTGTCGCAATGAATCGAATAAATACTTTAATGAACGAGAACGAGAATTCACAAAAGTGAATTCAGAAAGTTTTTTCATTTTATTATTTTAATGTAAATTCAATTAATATATACATTAAATATAATAGTATAATATAAATTATATGTAATTTCGCACTTCATTTCACTTCATTTCGCAACTACTTCTTACATTTGTCGCAGGTTTCTGCGAATTAATAGCAGCAGAGCGCAGCTAACGCTACTAGCAACGAACACGAAAAACGAACATGCAGTATTTCAATAAATATAATTCATTGAAGTATGAAAAAAATCATTAAATTTATTTGTGCGTATTATGAACACTGATTCTTACTGAAAATGAACTGATCATTAAATTCACAAACAAGTTACAGGACAATGTACATTGTCACAATGTATCTTGCATTAAAACGTATGAATTTGCCTCTATGAACAGCATTCGTTAATATTATGAACCCGTTTATTTTCTGTGTAGTAGTTGGGCTCGTAACAAACGCATGCAGTTGTTAAAATATCTACAATATTATTTTTGTTATTAAAGCTTCAATCTACATTTGAGTTGACTTTTTGACAGATTAACATTAAAATGTCTGCAATTATTAACTATATTACACATACGGTTAAAAGGTGATGATACAACATAATTTGTTCTACTATAGTAGAACAAATTATGTTGTAAATGGAAGATAGAATAATGTATCACCATTTCTACTACTTCTACGATTTTGGTTAAAGGTTATATATCGTAGAAGCTCTGGTGAATCCAATTTACCAGTAATGAGTTGATGTATATAGATTACATCTGCATTTTTTCTGCGATCTTCAAGTGATTTCAAGTTTAATAGCTTCAGCCGATCCTCGTATGGTGGAAGATTGTAATTATCAACCCAATTTAAACCATTGAGAGCGATCGAATTTGTTAACGAAACTATGAAACAAGTTTGTAAAATATTAGATATTAGACAGATCTTTTCAACACCATATCATCATCAAACTGTAGGCACGATTGAAAGAAACCATAGAGTTTTAAACGAATTTTTACTTAATTTTTCACAATATAATGAATGGGATAAGTGGATATCATATTATACTTTCTCTTATAACACAACACCGCATGTTGATACTAATTATACACCCTACGAACTTGTATTTGGCAAATTGCCACAATTACCGAATGACACAATACACGACAACGAACCAATTTACAATTACGACCAATACGCAAACGAACTAAAAAAACGAATACAAATATCAACAGAAAAAGCTAAAAATGTAATTAATATCGCAAAACAACATGATAAAAATGTAAAACCAATAAATTTGAAAATTGGAGAATTCGTATATATAAAACTAGAAAGTAGAAAAAAGAATGAAAGTCCATATAAAGGACCATATGAAATTACACAATGTAATGGAGTAAATTCAGTTGTAAATATAATTGGAAAATATAAAGAATTTCACAACAATAATTTAAAAAGAACAAATGAAATAATGTAAATATATACTTAATATTAAGTAATAAGTAATTAAACAAAACATTATAATAATGTATTACGTTATAAAAATTTATAAATTCAAAAATGTATAAATTTTATCTTTTAGGGTAAGGGTGTAGTGTAATTATATTTTACACACATTATTATAATATTTGCCCACTGTATTGTCATGCGTTGCATAAAAGCTCTTTTTAAAGCTTTAACTATTCTAATGCACGCAATGTAAATAACAACGATGTGTCGCTGCTTTGTTTCAAGCACTGCTTTGACTCGTTATTATTACGATCGCTACAATAACAATTGTATGCACACGCGAGCATTGAACTTGCCGCGATTGCCGAAATATGCAACAACTAATAAGCGCGAGCATTGAACTTGCCACGAATACAGAAATATGAAACAACTAATAAGCAGCGCTGCGCGCAAAATATAATAACAATAACAAATTAGGCAATGCATGGAAAAGAACGATAGTTACATAGGAATTTAAGGAATCGAAATATTGTTAGTTTTAAGATATTTTAAGTATAAAAGACAATGTAAATTTACAAATAAATTAGAATGAAATCTGCTGCTTTTAAATAAGCTAAGCTACCAAAACCCATAAGAGCTGCTGTGTTTTGAATTAAACACTTAGCGCGCCTCTTGACCTGTGGCAGTAATGCTGGTCACCCTGCAAAAATAGGAACATATTAGAAAATAGAATAGGGCACGACCAACATATATTACATGAGGTTTTTGTTTGTCATGTATTTTGTTGATACAACAACTTACTCAATAACAAATGCACGAATGTCAATTTTGGCAGAATGAAAAATGCATTCATGAGATTACGGCAACCCAACGTGCAGTTACGCGAACTAAAATTTCGGTTGTAGAAAAATAAGGTACGTTCATTTTAATGACATGAGGTTACAACAAATGTATTTCGGTTGCAACACTGAAACGTTGGTTCAATTAACCTCATGCCAAAAGAGGATTTTTCTGTGTGTATAGTTCCCTCGACTTCGTTTAAATATTTATAAATAAATGAAGATCATATTTTGATAAATTATGTGTTATTACCGGAAAGAATTTAGTTCTTTTTGTTTTCAAATTACATTCTGTATGAGCAGATCCCAAATACTTTCCGGTAAAATGACAATGATGCCGTACTTTTATACTAATACTATTACTTAAATTATTTTTACATATACTACAGATTGTTGATTGACGTATGTAGTCAGCAGAGATCTCCGCATTTAATTCAAATATATTTTATTATTTAATTCTCTTTTCAGTAAATTTTTAATTTTATTTCTTATTTTATCGAAATATTCATGTGGATTAATTAGACTTTCGTCATCAATAGGTAATATGTAATGACATATTTTATTTTTAAATGCTTTGTGTACCTATTTAAATTCATCTTTATATTCAATCTCTGATGTTCTCTTATGCGCTGTAGATCTTAAATGGCCTCTCCAAAGGGATTTGTGAACTGTAACATTATAGTTCTCACAGTCCCCGTAGATGATGTTGATGCGAATTCATATTCATTATTCAGCGAATCCTCATATTTTCCTAGGTTTGAAGGAATTTCCTCTTTAAAATGTTGACAGGAATGATGTTTCAAAGTATTTGCCCTTCTAAAAGTTTTACTACACTTTAAGCAGCTAAACTTTGTATTCTCATGTATTGTCGATACATGTCTCTTTAAATTATAGTTTTTCGCGAAGGACTTTGAACACAATGCATAGGAAAACTTTTTTTGTAATTTTTAATGAAGTTCTCGAAGTTGCAAACAAACGAACACTAACTTAAATTATTATTTTGAATATTTAAACTTCAAAATTTATAGGAATTATTGAATAAAAAAAATGCAGTATTGCAGTAAAGATGTGTTACTGCAGTTTTAATTTATTGACTTCCGGTGTATTTCACTACCTATACTTTAAATTTTTCTGAATTCAAATTTATATATTCAGTTAAATATATATCATATTACATACTTTGATATATAAAGGTGTTCTATACAATGGATATAATAATAAATTTTACTCGCTTTCACACTTTTAATATTTCAGCATTAAAAAAAGGAGTGGCAATTTTGCGCGAATTTAAAATTCTCGACCAAAAGCAATTTGAAGCGGCATATCCTGCGAAAACATAATTTTTCGTATTAAAAGGCAAAAACTTATACTTGTAAGTAAATTATTAAATATATTTTTATTTTTTTTTTATATTAATAATAATTTTACTAACAGCAAATCCTCAAATTGAAATACTAGATGTCGTAACACTCCCGCCAGTAAATTTAATAGATGTTGGAATTAGGGAAGGGTTGTTAGATGATGGACTAGATGATCTATATCTTAACTTGGAAGATCCTAGGAGTTTAAATGCGGATTTAAATTATTGTAATTTGATGGACGATGATGATGATAATATTTTATTAAACACTCTACTCAGTTTTAAGCAGATAATACAATCATAAATTTTATAAATTATTTTTTATCTTGTTTCAAATCGTTTTAAGAATAAATAAAACAATATGTATATATGTATATATAGATACGTTTTTATTCATAACGTAAATCGAACAGAGCCATCCCCAATACTTCTAATTGTCGTCTTCGAAAAAATAATAGACCACTTCTTCTCATTTATCTATATTAATAAAAAACGTGTTTTTTTCTCTTGCACTAACCGGCCGTATTTCTGAACAGATTTTAATGATACAACAAATATCGCCAGAAAAAGCTAAAAACTAAATTACAACAACCATATGAAAAAGAGAACTGCATTGACTGCGCTCACTGTGGTTAGTGCAGTGTATCACACTCTCGCAGAATTTTTGCACACATGACAACAACTCTGCCGCATGTATTTTGCTTCAACACAGCAAACAGAGAAGAAAACGAGTTGAGAAAGTTAGGTCACATGGGTAAGTTCGGTCAAATGGGGCGGATTTTATAGTCGGTCGGTGCCGACTATGGAATAGCCTACACCTTTGGTTGGGATATTAATGCGGGTTATTTAATTGCATACCTTAATTTTAAAGTTTTTAATTATGCTGAACCTCCCCACCCTCAAAATATTATTCACATATCCGAAATTTACGTCTTATATCCCCATAAATTAAAAATTAATATAAAAGTATAAAAAACTAATAAAAAAAATTTGAAAAATATAATTCGGCGGACCACGCCTATATTTAAAATTATGTAAAGCTAATATTTCATAGATTTGATTTTAGTAATTTATGGATCAAATTTTCACTATGAAAACCCGGGAAATAATGAAAAAAAAAATGTGGGCGGATCAGGCCCATTTTTGAACCACATATTTTTTAATGAATTATAACAATATGTTTTAAATTTTATAACTATATCTTGAATACTTTTCGAGTTATTAGTTCCTAAAGAGTTATATAAAAGTGACTTGTATTGGAGGTGGACATGTCCGTAGACCGATTCGGCTCATTTTCAAACTCAGTTCCTACTTTTGGCTAAAATATATTGAGACGATATTTTATCGCATTCTGAGCAGTCTTTCTCAAGTTATCGTGTATACGGACAGCAAGATAGACGGAATGACAGACGGACATGGCTAAACGGACTCGGGTAGTGATGCTGATCAAGAATATATACTTTTCCATACCGGACACGCCTCCTAAGGGGCGTTACAATATATGCACAAAGTTAATATACCCTGTACATCATAAGTGTAGGGTATAAAAACAGAAGACTCCACGAAAAAGAGTTTCAATGATTTTGTTCAGAAAATAAGTTAGAAAATTATTAAGTGAAATGAAAAAACAACTTATTTCGACAACGATAAATATAACCAACTGCGATTACAACAATTTTAATTAAAATTAATAAAAATGTTAAAGACAAAAACCGAAAGTTAATTTTAAAATTTATTTAAAGTGTTATCAGAGATTTTAAAAATACATAAATGATTTAAAATAAATTTAAAAAAAAATAATTAAATTAATTAAATTATATATAATTTAAAAAAATATAAAGTTGCAAAGAAAAGTCATTTTATTAAATTGTCTTGCGTGATTTTTTTTGTTATTATTAATCTATTTTTTTGAAAACAATCCAAAGAATTTTATGATGTACGAAAATATATAACAATACTCACAGAATGTCGTTAATATTTAAATATAAAATATTTTCATATAATCTATGTTTTTCTTTTATATTTAGAAACAAATTTTCAGCTAGCTGGATGGTTTTTACTAGTATTATATAAATATGGATCATCGGTTTCAACTTTTCTGGAAATTCTTGCTGGTAGATAAAACCATCTATTGTCTGTTAGATGTACAATTAATGTTGTTCCATTAATTGTGTTTTTTCATTCAATTTTAGAAATCCTGAACTCCTGATCAATGGCCAAGTCATCTACTCTTATGTATGTAGAGAAGTTTCCTTTTGCTAAACTAATAATTTCTGCGAAATCCTTAAAATAAAATAAATACCTCAATTAATAAATAAAAAAAATAAAAAGAAAAATATCTTACCATATTTTTTCTGTTCCGATCGAATTGTAATGTAGACGATAAATAAATTTAATTAAAATTTCGATCCATTTATTTATAATGGATATCTCTTTAAAATGAGTTAAAAAGTGAATTCCATTAGTAAAAATATACTCAATTAAAATTTTAAACATAGTAAATATAATCAATCTCAAGACAAAAAACTATATAAAAATATACATGTTCTAACATGCTCAATCTTTTAAACTTATAGTATAGAAAAAGATTTAAAAATTATCCCAATGGAACCTTATGGCTCCATTCATTCATATAACCAAATTAAACGACCATGACTATGTAGAATAAAATCCACTACAATATCCCGTATAGTAAATTGACCTTGAATTAAATATATGTCAATGCATTAATAGAGCAGTGCCTTAACCTGTTTACAACAAAAAAAAAGAACCACCAAAATCTAATAATAACATTCATTCATGTAGCGAAGTTTTAAATTACATTCATCGTTCCTCAACAAAGTTTCAAATTGAACCCTTTGCTCCTCAACTCTCTTGATGATCATGCAAACTAAACAATCAAGTATAAATATAGTATACATTATAACTATGTTAACTGAAATTTAATTGCAACTATAATATTTTACAGCAACAACATTAATACGTTTGTAAATATCCTCATTTACAAAAAAATGCTTACTCCGATATAATTATCCCAAAAACAACATTTACTCTTTACGGCTGCATGCACTAAGAAGAAAATGTACCATTAAGTACTTTATGGTACGACCATTAACCTTATGGTTCATGTATTAATAGTTTTTTCTTTTTAAATCAAAAGTTTTCTAATTATTTCAATAGTATTTGAAAAATTCACTACCATAAATTTAAATATTTCAATTTTATTATTTTAAATAGAATAAATACTGTTGTTTTAATGGTTTCCTCCTATAATAATAAACGAGGTGTAAAAAAACATAAAACGAATACAAACATGTTCGTTTTGTACGTCATTCTGCGTGTTTACTCAAAATGGTCGCATGTATTTTTTTTGTAATAATCCACATTATTAAACGTGACATTGGTAAGGACTCAATGTATTTAATCTAAATAAATTATATTTATATATTTATTTATATTTTTATTTATTACAGAAAATAAATAATACATCGAACTTCTATTATGGCAACAGACTCAAAAATAACTGCAGACTCAAGTACTACAATCAATTATTGGAAACCAAAGCAAACATTAAATGTTTTATAATCTTTTGCAGCAAGAAGTATAGTTTTATGTGTGTGTTGTAAAAATGAATATCAATTTCGACATTTGAATAAAATAATATATACAATAAAATAACTAAAATACATTTTTGTTTTAATAAATTATTAGGAAAATGTAATTCGACTTTACCATATAATTAATAATACGTATCATTAAATTTGTATAGGTCTTTCTTATTGTAATTAAAATATCACATTATAAAATTTATGGTACAACCACACATTGTATTAACAGTTTCAATATTACTGAACTAATGGGACGCATCCTATTGACCAATTTTAATGGTATAAATTATTGTTTTTCTATTGAAATACTATCAATTTACCATGATTTTTTTCTGGGTGTAATGACGATGGCGATGTATAAACAGTATACTGTTTTAATTCTACAATAATTAAAAATACATTTGATTAATTTTCTTTCAATCCAATAAAAATGACTCCGCGAATTCTAATGGAGTACCTTTTCCAATTATTCATCAACTATCTTCCTATTTGTAAGATGTTTAATTGATGGTTGCTACACTCAGAAGAAAATGTACCATTAAGTACTTTATGGTACGACCATTGATCTTATGGTTCATGTATTAAAACTTTTTTCTTTTTAAATCAAAAGTTTTCTAATTAATTCAATAGTATTTGAAAAATTCACTACCATAAATTTAAATATTTCAATATTATTATTTTAAATAGAATAAATACTGTTGTTTTAATGGTTTCCTCCTATAATAATAAACGTGGTGTAAAAAAACATAAAACGAATACAAACATGTTCGTTTTGTACGTCATTCTGCGTGTTTACTCAAAATGATCGCATTTATTTTTTTGTAATAGTCCACATTATTAAACGTGACATTGGTAAGGACTCAATGTATTTAATGTAAATAAATTATATTTATATATTTATTTATATTTTTATTTATTACAGAAAATAAATAATACATCAAACTTCTATTATGGCAACGGACTCAAAAATAACTGCAGACTCAAGTACTACAATCAATTATTGGAAACCAAAGCAAACATTAAATATTTTATAATCTTTTGCAGAAAGAAGTGTCGTTTGATGTGTGTGTTGTAAAAATGAATATCAATTTCGACATTTGAATAAAATAATATATACAATAAAATAACTAAAATACATTTTTGTTTTAATAAATTATTAGGAAAATGTAATTCGACTTTACCATATAATTAATAATACGTATCATTAAATTTGTATAGGTCTTTCTTATTGTAATTAATATATCACATTATAAAATTTATGGTACAACCACACATTGTATTAACAGTTTCAATATTACCGAACCAATGGGACGCATCCTATTGACCAATTTTAATGGCATAAATTATTGTTTTTCTATTGAAATACTATCAATTTACCACGATTTTTTTCATAATCATAAATTTGAAAGATGTGTTGCTAGCAATATTTATCGTATTTCACGGATGTTTGAGATCTAACTAATTTGTAAATAACTTGATATTTAGGGCTGTGATTTTCTGGAAATCATCTTTGTTTTTTATTTTTAATTTGTTTGTTATACTTTTTACCAACGCGTACCTTCGAAGTTAAATTCAATATAATTATTCTAATTTATTTATTATAATTATATTAACTATTTATATTACTTTGAAATTTTAATTTTCTTATTTTTAGCACCTTTTTGTTTCCTAAATTGTTTGAAAATTTTAAATTGTCTTTATACCAAATTTTTGATTTTTGGTGTATGCTTCCCTCATTGAAGCGACATTCCTGCTTCTGTTTATAAACGGACTTCCATTTAAACTCCATTCAATATGACTGCTTTGGATATTTTAATCCGTGCGGCAGATAGACTGGTCGAATTTTAGTCATCATTTAATGACATTTCGGTTGACAACCATCATAAATTTCACTGGAAGTATTCAGTGATGAATTAAAATAAATAAAAAACCAATATTATTAAAATTTGAATCATTTTTTAACATAAAAATTGTGCTTGGAGTTGCTGGTGTTATGTTGTTAATTCGATTAATGAAACAAAAAAAAAAAATTAAACCAAAGATCGTTGTTTTGGAAATATCGTTTCACAAAAAACATGTGCATTTTTGTACAACCAAAAATGTTTATTTTGGGAACTCCAAATTTTATTAAATAACATTTTACTTTAGATGTTCTAAATAAAATAAAATATGTTTTTCTGTTTCTTTTTATACTTTTTTAAAAACCGTTTTAAACCGGTATAAAACCGAAACCGTTTATATCGGTTTTGGATATCGGTTTATTCCTGATTTTCATATAACGGTTTTGGTTTCGGTTTTAAAAATGAAACGGTTTTAAACGGATATCGGTTTCGGTTACGGTTTCAATCCTTGATCGTAATTTACAAATGTGATTATCTCTCTTTGCGATTTTTCTATTCAAATAAATATATAAAATGCCAGTGTACTAAGAAAACAAGATGTTTATGAAAGTCTTGCTGCAACTATCCGTTTTAAATTTACGCCTTGTAGCAAATATTTAAACATCCCATAAGTTTCAAAAAAGTTGCAGCAAAACTATTATTATTTATTAAATATGACGTATATGCAAATAGTTACGAGATGTTTGCCACAACAGCAATGAAAATTGAGATATGTACAGTTGACTGATAGCAAACATCCAGAGTGCTTGGACATTTGCAGAAAAACTTTTAAGGTATTTTTACATTTGACTAACATAAAAAAGGAAAATGGCGTACTTTTTCCTTACGCTCGATTTATCCACAACATTGAAGTAAATCAAATGGTGTAAAAAGTGCCAACTCAAATATTACATTTTATTGGTAAAAGTGAAAATAAAATATACTGTGATTTAAAAAATCAACACGTCATGGAAAATATTTTTTTTTCAGAGTTTACTTTTTCGCCGGTCAGACTTGGATCTTCTGCGAAGAAATTTCTAGTCGTTGTACAATTTTACCTCCGAAGAATTTATAATGACGATGGCGATGTATAAACAGTATACTGTTTTAATTCTATAATAATTAAAAATACATTTGATTAATTTTCTTTCAATCCAATAAAAATGATTCCGCGAATTCTAATGGAGTACCTTTTCCAAATATTCATCAACTATCTTCCTATTTGTAAGATGTTTAATTGATGGTTGCTATGCATAATCATAAATTTGAAAGATGGTTGCTAGCAATATTTATCGTATTTCATGGATGTTTGAGAGATGGTTGTCTCAAATATGATCTAAATAATTTGTAAATAACTTGATATTTAGGGCTGTGATATTTCTGGTAATCATCTTTGTTTTCTTAGTGAGCTTTTGTTATTTTTACTTTACAAACTTTTTACCAACTCGTACCTTCGAAGTTAAATCCAATATAATTATTCTAATTTATTTATTATAATTATATTAACTATTTATATTACTTTGAAATTTAAATTTTCTTTTTTTTAGCACCTTTTTGTTTCCTAAATTGTTTGAAAAGTTTAAATTCTCTTTATACCAAATTTTTGATTTTTTTTGGTGTATGCTTCCCTCATTGAAGCGACATCCCTGCTTATGTTTATAAACGGACTTCCATTTAAACTCCATTCAATAAGACTGCTTTGGATATTTTTATGCGTGCAGCAGATAAACTGGTCGAATTAATGACATTTCGGTTGACAACCATCATAAATTTTTACTGGAAGTATTCAGTGTGAATTAAAATCACTTTAGTTCACATTTAAAACCAAATATAATCAATGCTTGCAATTCCTGGATTGCAGGAAGACTCCGCAGACGATGCAGATATTTCTGTGGTCAAAGGAAAATAAAAGACCATATTTCAGACTTACGTTGCCAATTTATCAGCTATAATGCTATTAACCAGCTCAGCGAAAGTTCTACCGCTTCAGCTGCTGCCTGCCGCGCCTCCGATGATTTTTCATCAAATAATTTGCGCCTTCCGCCTTGCGACACTGATGTGTTCGACGAAGATTATAGTTCTTAGCCTACGTGCAGAGATCTCTTCTCTGCCATTTATATTAACAACTCACGTCTTACAGATGTTGAGCGTCTTTACCATCTTTTGCATAAAACGAGCGGTTTTGAATTAACGTGGAGAAATCTCAAGGACGTTTATGAGAATAAGCGTGTCAACGGCGAACTTAAACTTTTATTCGACGTTCCTGTCGTAACCTCTGAAAGCGTCTGGCATCTTTATCGATTTATGATATCGATACAAAAAATTGGGATCCCATCCTAATATTTCTATGCTCTAAACGTTTATCTGAAGTAACCTTGGCTCTCTGGGAACTGCCTTAATAGGTCCAATGAGCTTAACGACTGTAAAAGTGCTTACTGTTGCTCAGTGTGTAAAAAGCGTCATCATAGGCTTTTACATAGGGATGTCTCGGAGGCTTCGGCTTCTTTTATGAGCAGTGATACGACTACATCGGTGACCTGAGGGTCTCGCCCTCCGCCATTCAACACGCAACCATCTTTTAACACCATACAGTCCACTTCAACTCCATTCATGAGCTGTGAGCCGATTACGTGGGCAGGGCCAGGATCACCATGCAACACACAAAAAATTCTATCTTATTCTGATTCGCAAACTTCAAAAGTCCTTCTGGGCATTGCCATTATTAATGTATGTCACATGGGTATTACGTACTCTGCACGGGTACTAATTTATTCTGCGTTTGAAACTTATCTTATTTCAGAAAGCCTGAAATAAAATAAAAATAAAATGTTTTTTTTATTTATTTTTATTAAAAATCTTTAAACATGCACAGTGGAACATTATAATAATAGAATTCATATACAAATTTTTAAATGCATAAATAAATAATTCTTTTAAAACTGCCACTACAAGTGACAGCATCAATAAATGCACAATTGCACCTGCAGACGCTAAACCAGGCGATCCAGGCTCGCTTTATATTTGGTACAGTTACAGTTGGTCTCAGTCAGTACATAGCGTAGGCAAGGAATTCATGGAGGCTTTTGTAATAAAAACATGCCAAATTCTGTTTGTAAATCTAAACACTGATTTTTATTTGTAGTTTTTTCACATTAGTTTCAGAAATTATATACTGCACTATATTATTCTCTGTTACTATTAGTACTTTTTATAACACAATTTATATATTTATTTAATTTACAAATAAAATTATTAACGACGCGAACGCGTTTTCTCAACATTCAAAGACACGTACGCAGAAAATGCCGATCAACGAGTGTCAACTTTATATACAAGAATTATTATTTTTTTGTTTTCAAACAAACGCGAACGCGTTTTCTCAACAACCGAAGACACGTACGCAGAAAATGCCGATCAACGAGTGCCAACTTCGTATACAAGAAGAATGTTGCAAGAATACATTTATTTAAATCCTATTTCTTTTTTGTTTATTTTTAAACATCAATATGTTCAAACGATGGCAAAAGATGGCGTAGGTAGAAAATGCTGCAGAACGTTGCCAACTTCGTCTGTCGATAAATTATCGAATTAAGACGTCGCGAACATATGTTCGTATTTTGATTTGATTAGCATTTTCTGTGTTTCGAAACATAGTTTAAACCAAGTAAATTGCCAAAAAATAGTTTATTCAAATGCAATTAAAATTTTATGTTGGTATTGTAACATATTTATGGTAAATTTGACAGATTCTGCTGGACAATATAATAATATTCACACGTGAACAAAAATAAATTCAATTTCGATTATAATTTAATTACACTTCATTCCTAATACATGTATAGTAATTTCGTATTACTTTTTAATTACATTCAAACATATTCAAACAAATCTTTTCTATCCGTGTAGCCACACAGTTGCCATTAAAGTATTTGTTTTAAATCATGCGAAATATACTTATTTGCCACCCAATTGCCAGTGAAAAAGTCCCGGGGCGAGGCTTATTTGCCACAAATTTTGATCCATTAAAGTTTCGCTTCACCTATTTGGAACTTGAACTGTAATTTTAACATGAACTGTAATTTATGTGTAGATTAAAAATAAAAAAATTAAAGATCCTACGCAGTGCCATTAACGTGAATGTTTGTCCTGTAATAAAAAATATGCATGGCATAATAATAGAAGTCTTTACGAACAGAGTTTTCGGCAAACTACAACTCTAATTTAACAAACGGTTCAAGTTTCCGGTTAAAGCTTATATTCCACCCTCTCTAATTTTTACGCGCACATAAAAAATGCAATTTGTGAAAATTTATTAAAATTGTGATTTTCTTTATATTTAAATTATGCTTTTCTGGATGTATGTTTTTGCAACACAACTTTCCATAAACATATGTAGTGGATTTTATAAATATGTCGAGTATAATAATATACATTTATTAAATTTTAAAGTTAATTAGCTACATTATATATAAACATATTCCTATTAGGTTCCTCATTCTATACTTGCCACATATCTGGAACATAATACATTTAATAATTTGCCACTTTTTGCCACCTAATAGCAACAAAGTTAACTCCGCCCTTTATTGTATATGTTCCATTATCAGAATGAATGACTTATATATCACAGCATTGCGACATATTATTGCGTATGTTCCATACATGTTATTAGTCACCTCTTTAGGACTACATATTATTAGTTTGCAACACTGGTGTCAGAGGTAACTTAATAGGTACACATATGCCACAATAGATTGTGGCAATTGTCGAGCCGTGGTTGCTTGGGATGGTTGTCGCCCAATCAAAAAACTCGAAACCAAATTGATCACGTTGTGATTGACGGAAAGCACGCTACGAACGTGATGGACGTACGCACTATCCGAGGTGCCAATATGGACTCGGATCATTACCTTGTAGCATCCAAGATCCGCACACGCTTAAGCGCTGCGTAGAACGTACGGAACCAAACGCAGAGAAAACTAGACGTCGGAAAGCTGCAATCACAACAGACAACGCAAGCATTTTACACTCTACTCTCACACCTGCTTGGACAAAACACTCCTCCTCTCGATGATATAAGCGCGCAGTGCACTGTGGTTGGACTTATACGAAGTGTGTAACGAACCCGGTTTCTGGTCTATAGCCAGGGCACGCTCAGCGGACTCCAGGTGTTCGTATGCGTTACAAAATTTATATTTTTGCAGGGATCCCCGAGGGTTTTAAATAAAATGCGACGCGGTTTAATTTTATGTTTTATATAAATTCTTTAGTTTATTATATTTCATTAATTTATTTAAATGCGGCATCCTTCGTGCGAGAGAGCGGCCTCGGCGGCTTGTGTATGCGAGAGATTCTGTCTAGCTCATAACCAGAGCGTATACATTCTTTGCCGTAAGTTAATCTTGGGTCCACTTAGCGCTCGCTATACGTAAAACAAACAATAAAACGAGCCACTAAGCAGTTCCCTGCAACCCACTTAGTGCTTTTGCTGTACGTAAAACAAACAATAAAACAAAACACTAAGCGGTTGTCTCCATGCCTGCACTAAGTTCTCCTAATAGTAGCGGTCGTCGTTCGTATCGGTCGAAGCGTATGGTAAGTCGGTCGGCAGCAAATGAGAGCGATCTCTGTTGCGTGCTGGGTTTTATACGCGTTTCTTTTCGCCCCTGGAATCTGCTTCGCCGTGAATGTTGTTGTTTTGTTGCCTTCATCTTGGTAGCTTTGCTCCCAGACTTATTCTCGCTTCGGTTATTGGAAAGTTAGCGGCCGACGTTGGTGACGCGTTCATATTGTTTCGAAGTTGGGCTGCGTTTAATATCGCAGCTGCGTTTATTTTCTTTGTCGTCGTAAATTTAGGCAGTTATTGTGCGAAACCATTTTGCATAAAAATGTGTCGTCACACCCCTCCTTTACTTCGGTGGGGGTAAACGGATGTGCGTCAGATTTGTGATGGTTATCGTCCCAGAGCAATTAATCCGTACTCGGTATTGGTTGCCATCTATGGTGCGAGTAAAGGTCACCCGCTTTTTCAGGTTTTTGCTGACTTGCTTCGGTGGCTCGATCAAAAAGCTCGCGGAGCCATTGTGTGGTGTTTGGGGTAGTTGTTGTAGACCCTGAGCCTTCTTCCAGGCAATTGGCTGCTGATTTGTTGTGACTATCGCTGCCACGGTCGCTGCTGCTATCACTACTGCTATAACTACTGCTGTCACTACCGCTACCGCTGCTACCACCACGCTCGGAAATAGCCTTCTCGACCGGCTCGTATGTCTTCCTAGCAGCCGCACTTCGCCATGGAGTTGCTGCTACTGGTGCAACAGATGAGTTTTCTGTTGCCGTCGTCGTAATCGTTGTCACCGGTTGCACCGCCATCTGCTGTGGTGCGTTTGTCTCCTGGTCTGCCGTCTTCTCCCGCGCCGCTTGGTGGACATCGCCCTGATGCCTTTCATGTATAGCCGTCTGTTGTGTGACGCCATGTGTCTCCCGTGTTGTAAGCCGTCGCGCCGATCGTTTCTGCTTCGTCTTCGTCACAGCCGTCCGCTGCATCGCCTTCGTTTTCAATGCCACCTGCCGCATTGCTGCAGAGAATGCAGATATCTGCGCCGCCGCCACAGCTCTCCGCTGTGTGCTGCTCAACGCCCCTTCTGCGGCCACTTGGCGCGCATCTGTTGTCAGCACCTTCATTGGGGCAGCCGCCACCCCGTCCGCGGTCACCTGCCGCGTTACCGCTGATGGTACAGCCTTCTGCACAACCACCACAGCCGCCCGCTGTGTGGCATTTGTTGCCTTTTCTGCAGCCTCCTGCGCAACCACCACAGCCGTCCGCTGTGTGGTGTTCGTCTCATCGTCTGCGGCCATTCGCCGCATTGCTGTTGTAGACACAGCTTCCTGTGCAGCCGCCACAGCCTTCCGCTGTGCGGCGCTCGTCTCCTCGCTTGCAACAGTCGTCCGCTGTGTGGTTTTCGTCTCCTCGTCTGCGTCGCTTGATCCCTTTTGTACGGAACTCGCAGCCCCCGCTGCTATTGTCGCGATCTCGGCCATCTGCCGCATCGCTGGCTCCGCTGAAGTCGCAGCCATAAGCTGCGTTGCTGTTTCTGCTGTTGTGCTTTCGGCCGTCTGCCGCGTCGCTTGTTGCAGCACCCGCTGTACTGGACGCCTTGCGATGTCGGGCCATGCTAACCCTTCCGTTGTTCCAGCCTATCTGGCCAGCATTTCACCACGCTATTTCACCACGCCCAGCTCCGCCCACCTTGCCCGTAAACCACTTGCGACGATCGATGGGGGGTTCTAGATCCCGCAGTGGATCCTGGCGCAAGGATTGAATAAATCGTTGCATATAGTCCCCACAGTCCGTCTGGTTGGGTTGCTGCGGCACCGCGACGTGATGGTCTGGCATATTGAGCTCCGTGAACTCAGTTCCCGCCGCGCCATTCTTGCGTGAGGTCAACGTCATAAACTCCCGCAGCCTGGCAGCGGCGTGCCGGCGAGTTTTGGTGGCCATAGAGTCCATTATTAATATGCATGCACTTTTGTCATTGGTTTGCTGCCCTCCATTTGACTGACCGGCGTTTGACTGCAACGCCCCGGGATTGCAGATCGCCGCCAAGTACCAGTGACGCTGTTCGTTGATTGGTACGAGAAGCAAATCGTACGCGAAGGGGTCCACCCGCTTCGTCCAAGAACGTACGCGCATAGCCGTGTCCCGCAATAGGCTGGTATAGAAAAATGTGTCGTATCCATGGATTCGACGATCTGGTAGCACGTCAAGACCATCCTGTAGTGACCATCGTAGCCAGAAATTTACAATATTGTCGTTGAGGAAGCGCCCTACCGCTAGGCAGCGGTAATCTCCATCCGAGATGTTGACGCCCCGCCCCTCTGGAGGGTATGTAAAAAGGCGGCGGTTGTCGGTATCGCGAACTGCTGGTTCAGTGCTCAACGCTGTAGATAGCGCGTGTGAAATCTCTCCGGTCTGCGGCGTAAACGGGGTCCCCACCTGTAGTTGTTTGTCGTTCTGCGTCTGCATGTAGCTAGGTGCTGATGACGGAGCACTCGTGAGTGAATTGTAGGCGACCGCCGTTACTTCTGCCGCTACATTTGCTTTCGTAGCTCCTGATGTCGTTGCCTCTTCTTGAGCTGCACCGAAGGCTGCGGTGAATGGCACGGCTGCGCTCGCGCTCGATGTTGTGGCTTTTCTTAATATTTCGCTCGTCGTTGTTGCCTCTGCTGCCGCGCCTGATGCGGCTTCAAATGCTGTCGTATCTATTATACGGAGCCTCTTGCCTCCCCGACCACTGAGGACTTCCACGTCGTGTTCTCCCAATGGTTGCGTGAGCCTCTGTTGGCAGAGCGCAATCAATACTTTACGCCGATAGCTGCATGCACTCTCCTTAAGCTTGAGGTCGTCGATGCCAGCCATTATTTATTTATTTTCGCGTGCAAATAAATAAGAAAAATAATTAGTTTTTATTCCACGCACCGGCACTAAAATTGTGCATAAAATCAAATGTAAAGTTTTGTATAATTTAAGCAAGTAATTTGCGCACTGACACTAAACTGTGTATAATTATTATAATAATTTTCGCACCGACACTTGTTGTTCGCTTTAAGCATGCGTAACGAATGATGTTAATGTTAATTTGCATGCCGAATATCGTAGGATTTGTTCGTGCAACACTTGTTGCCTCGTGGTACGATGCACGCCGCGAATTTTGAATGTTAACGGTTATGCGCTGCGGTTACACACATTGTTTTTGTTATGTGTGTTTGTTCGATGCGCAACTGGCTCTCTGAGAGCCTGAGCGTTTGTGCGTCGGCGTCGAAAGCTTCGGGGGTGGGTTCTGTTTATACGCGCGGTACGCATCTCTGCAGCTCGCAGCGCGCTGTGAGCTTGCGTGTTATGGGGGTTGTTTTTGGTTTCGCGGTCAAGAGCGCAATTTATGCTTTTCTTCGAACGAAATGGATTCGAACTTTTCGACGCCGGCGTCGCCGTTACGCTACTGACAATTTTTCTACGTTTACACGGCTGAAATTCAAAAATTTCCCGTGACGCGGAGGAGTTTTCTCTGTACTCTGAATTCTTGAGCCTTTAACGTTGTTTAAATATTTTCCCGAACTTTGAGTTTGTGTCCTTTGGACGCGAAAGGGATTTACATGTACGGGCGGTGTCGCGCGAAAAGAGTTCATAATTGTTGTCGGTGTCGCGCGAAACGGGTTTGAAATTTTTGCGACCGAAGTTTCATTGTTGCCACCGGCATGATTGTCGCTGATTCTTCGTGGTCGACTGCTACGCTGTCGTCTCTGCTGCCTTATAGTTGCTGCTATCGCTTGCGTTGATTCGCCTGGTTCGCCGTCCTCCTGGTGAAATTTCTTAATTTCGCTGATATGTGCTGTCCGCGTTTTGGCTTGTCCTAGCCTCTTTACCCTTGCTATAACAGGCGAGTCGAAATTAATTATGCGATAAGGGCCATCATATTTTGGCGCCAATTTCGCCGCAAATCCCTCTACCGCCTTTGACAAGTGGTGTTGCTTTACGAGCACCAGCTCACCGACTTCCGGTTTCCATATCCTGCGTCTCAAATTGTAGTGGCGCGCTTGATCTTGCGCCGACCGCGCCAACTGTCGCTTCACAATGCCAAATATTTCTCGTAGCCAGTCTGCTCGTTCATCAGGTGTCTGCGTCACCACGCCTGTTCCTACGGTGACCGCATCGTACAACGCCTTGGGGAGGCGCGGCTCGCGTCCTTGGGTCAAGTACGCCGGGCAGTAACCGGTAGTCTCCGACACGCTGGAATTTATTGCCAATGAAATTTCCGGCAGTTGCTCATCCCATCGATTTAGCTGGTGACCAGATAGCTGCGCGATTATAGTTTTTAAAGTCCGGTTGGCCCTTTCCGTGGGGTTCTCCTGGGGTGTATACGGGGCGGTAAATTGCTGTCTAACGCCCATATCAAGAAACCGGCGAAATGATCTGCTCGTGAACTGTGCTCCATTATCCGTAATGAGCACCTTGGGGACGCCGTATCGCGCCAAAATGCGTTCTCGAAACGCTCGTTGCAAACTTTCACTCGTCGCCTTACGCAATGGTACCATTTCTGTCCATTTAGAAAATTTGTCAAAGAAGACAACCAGCATGGTGTTGCCATGCTTCGAGCGCGGTATGGGACCTACAAAATCTGTGCACAGCCATGACCACGGCTCCTGCGCAATTTTTGTCAACATTTTACCCGCTGGTTTTTGCTGCGACGCCTTGTATTTTTGACACGACTCGCAGTTACGGACATATCGACGAATTGTCCGAGACATGCCTGGCCAGTAGTATCGATTTGATACTCTAGCGATTGTCTTACGGACGCCCATGTGGCCCGCGATCGCGTCATCGTGAGTTTCACGCATTACTTGCGCACGGCGCATCTTCGGGACGCACAGCTTCCAAGCTACGCAGTCGCAGTCATCAGTGTGTTGAGGAATGTGGCGATACAAGTTGCCCTCCTCAATGGCATAATCAGGAAATTTTCCCGGTTGCTCGCGTACCTCCATCATGCGTCTGTCCGTCCACGCGCAGCGTTCCTCGATAGGGGCCACCTCGTCTGTCTTTCTCAGCGTTTCCATCGGCTGCCTCGATAGCGCGTCCGCCACAACATTCAGCTTCCCCTTGCGGTACTGAATGTCGAAGGTGTGCTGCTGCAATTCTAGCGCCCAACGCGCGATACGCCCAGAAGGGCTCTCAATGGAGTTCAGCCACTTGAGAGACAGGTGGTCCGTGATTACCAGGAATCGGTAGCCTTCCAGGTATGGCCGCATTTTCCTTATACCCCAGACGATGGCCAGGCACTCCTTCTCCGTGGGGGAGTAGTTTTCCTCAGCTTTGTTTAGCCTGTGACTGGCGTACGCTATGACGCGCTCCTTGCCATCAATGTCCTGCGTCAACACGGCCCCTAAACCTCAGTTGCTGGCGACGGTCTGCAACATGCCCGAGATATTTTATTTCGCGCTTGAAAAATTCGCATTTGTCCTGGTTTAGCTGCAGCTTTGCCTGCCTCAGACGCCTGAAAACTTCACGCAAGTTTGAGATGTGCTCCTCCAGCGTAGATCCTGTGACGACAATATCGTCCAAGTAAGCGAACGCGTGCGGCTCCATGTCGGGCCCTATGACACGATCCAACGCCCGCTGAAATGTCGCCGGGGCTGAGTGCAAGCCAAATGGCATAACACGCCACTGATACAGCCCGCGACCTGGCACCGTAAACGCAGTGAACTCCTTGCTGTCCTCATCCATGGGGATCTGCCAATAACCATATTTCAAATCCAGGCTGCTTATATATTTTGCATTACGCAGGCGGTCAAGGATGTGGTGAATGCGCGGCAGGGGGTAGTCGTCAGGCACTGAATGCGCATTCAGTTGCCTGTAATCAATACACAGCCGCCATTGTCCAGTCTTCTTTTTCACCAAAACAATTGGTGCGCTGTGGGGGCTCCTCGACGGCTCAATGCACCCTTTCGCGATAAGCGCGTCGACTTCCTCATTGATGCTCGCCTGCATCGCTGGATTTTTGGGAAAATAGCGCTGCTTAATGGGGCGATCGTCCTTCATTATTATTTTGTGGGTGCTGATGTCGCTAGTGCCACCACCACCTACAAATTTGCCTAGCTCGTCCTGTAAAAATGTATCGATTATTTCCTGCTCGTTGCGTTGATCAGGCCGCACCACCGTGCACACCTGTGATTGATCTGGTTGCTGCTCCCATTTTTGCAGCGTGACGCTCTGCCCGCCGCAACTGAAGGTGGCTCCCATCTGCTGCAAGAAATCCATCCCCAAGATGATCTCGTCGACGACTTCTGGCAGCACCAAAAGACCCAAGCGGCACTCTTTGTCACCTAGTCTGACCATCACTTGAATTTCTTCGCTGACGCGCCTGGCGACGCCGTCAGCCATTTTCACCCGAACGTCTGTACTCCTGCAGTTGGTTGGAGTTCGAATCATCTGCGCGCAAAATTCACTAACGAAACTGCGTGTCGCGCCTGTGTCAAGCGTTGCAATCGCCAACTCGGCATCTATGGCGATTGTCGCGACAATGCGTGTCGCCTCCTGCTTCAATGCTACTGCTGGATACGGGGTGAGTTCTTCGGGGTCGCCAGCCCTCGCTACTGGCGGTTCCCCCTGTAGTTTCCCGAGCGTCGTCTACAGCAGTCCAAGGTACGCACGCCCCTTCTACCGCACTCCCAGCAAAACATTACTGCAGCATTTCTGCAATCCGCCTGGTAGTGGCTTGCACTCAGTAGAACAATCTTACATGCGGCATCCTTCGTGCGAGAGAGCGGCCTCGGCGGCTTGTGTATGCGAGAGATTCTGTCCAGCTCATAACCAGAGCGTATACATTCTTTGCCGTAAGTTAATCTTGGGTCCACTTAGCGCTCGCTGTACGTAAAACAAACAATAAAACGAGCCACTAAGCTGTTCCCTGCAACCCACTTAGTGCTTTTGCTGTACGTAAAACAAACAATAAAACAAAACACTAAGCGGTTGTCGTGAATCTGCTTCGCCGTGGAAAGTTAGCGGCCGACGTTGGTGACGCGTTGATATTGTTTCGAAGTTGGGCTGCGTTTAATATCGCAGCTGTGTTTATTTTCTTTGTCGTCGTAAATTTAGGCAGTTATTGTGCGAAACCATTTTGCATAAAAATGTGTCGTCACAAGTGAGCGGCCAAAAATATTTCCAGTAAAGGTATCAACGTACAACTTTGGTCACGGCTTCATAAAAATGTAAGAATTATTTAGTGATAAAATGGGCGTGTTTGTAGCACTCCCCACCCACCCCCTGCCACCTCCTTCCTCCCTGTGAAGCAAGAAAACATTTTTTGTCGGAAATTTGTTTTTTAAAACCTAACAGGTTATTAATTTCGTTTCGTTTAACAAAATAAAAGAAAAAAAATAATAACCATATATTTCAAACTTTATCAAACAAATCAAAAACCATAGTATAAATGTACCCTATTCGGGAAGACATGATCATTCATGGTCAGATCATGGTCGGATCATGCTTGTTATATAACTAATCGTGTCACGAGAAGCTAAAAACACAATAATCAGTTCCTGATCATGACCCTAGTACATTTTCTTCTAAGGAAGTCGTATCAAAAGCCTGCTTTGGTGTATGGAAGAAAAGTCAAAAAATGGCGCTTTCGGGCAGCTGATATCAATGCTATAGAATTTTAAAATGTTGGCTTATATTAAGATATAAATCCCATAGGAGAGTTCAGGGGGGTAAACAACTAAAATTTTAACTGAAATTGTAGTATGTGGATGAATAAACTCCATCAATGGTACTGGGACAACACAAATTTTATAAAAACCATACGATAGGTTAAGAACATTAAAATTATTTAAAAATAAAGCTAATTCCTTGCTTTTCAATATTCATTTTGAATTAAACCAATGTTGTTTTATATTATTTTTATTGTTTTTAAATTACTTATTTACTTAAATGGCCCTTACAACCGTGGGTTGGTTTTGGCCGCTGAGATGAAGCCGCGCCAGTCGGATCTGCTTTGCGCGCGCTGACGCCAGTTAGAAATACCAAGCGTTGCCAGGTTGTCCTCAACTTGGTCTTTCCAACGCAGATTTGGACGCCCTCTTCTACGCTGTCCACCTACGAGTTTCGATCCAAGCACCTTTTTGGCTGGAGTGTTTTCATCCATTCGTTCGATATGACCTAGCCAGCGAAGCCGCTGGATCTTAATGCGCTTGACTATGTCAATGTCGTCGAATAACTCATACAGCTCGTGGTTCATCCTGATTCGATACTCGTTAGCAAAGCAGATAGGGCCAAAGATTTTACGGAGAATCTTTCTCTCGAACGCTCCCAGTACTCTCTCATCGGTGGTGGCCATCTTCCATGTTTCTGCACCATAAAGTAGGACGGGCATGATGAGTGACTTGTAGAGCGTTATTTTTGTCCGGTGAGAGAGGGCTCTGCTTCTCAATTGCCTACTGAGCCCAAAGTAGCACCTGTTGGCAAGAGTTATTCTCCGTTTGATCTCCAGGCTGACGTCGTTGTTGCTGTTTACGCTGGATCCCAGATAGACGAAGTCCTGCACAATGTCGAACTTGTGGGTGTCAAAATCAGCTTTTTGTCCAAGACGCACGGACTCTTTTTTGCTTGTTGACACAAGGAACTTCATCTTGTCCTCGTTCACCGCTAAACCCATTCGACGCGACTCTTTCTCCAATCTGGAGAATGCTGCGCTGACTGCTCGTGTGCTCCTGCCAATGATATCAATATCGTCGGCATATGCGAGCAGCATGACACTTTTGTTGAGGATAGTGCCGCTTTGACGGAGTTCGGCAGCTCGAACTATTTTCTCCATCAATAAGTTAAACAAAGTCGCACGATAGGGAGTCACCCTGTCTGAAACCTCGTTCGGTATGAAATGGCTCGGAGAGGTCTTTTCCTATTCTCACTGAGCAACGTGTGTTGCTCAGGGTCATCCTGCAAAGCCTTATAAGTTTCGCAGGTATACCGAACTCAGACATTGCGGCGTATAATCCCTTATCGGAGTGTCGAAGGCGGCTTTATAGTCGACTAATAGGTGGTAGGTGTCGATCTGTTTTTCTAGGGTCTTTTCCTGGATTAGGCGCAATGTGAAAATCTGGTCTATGGTGGACTTTCCAGGTCTGAAGCCGCACTGACAAGGTCCAATCAGTCTGTTGACGATGGGCTTCAGTCTTTCACAAAATACGCTCGATAGAACCTTGTATGCGATATTGAGTAGGCTGATCCCACGGTAGTTGGAGCAGATAGTGGGATCCGCTTTCTTAAGGATTGGGCAGAGTACACTGAGGTTCCAGTCACTTGGCATGCTTTCATCCGACCATATTCTGCTTACGAGCTCGTGCATGCTCTCTATTGGCTCTTCGGCTCCGGTCTTAAACAATTCAGCAGGCAGGCCATCAGCACCTGCGGCTTTGTTGTTTTTCAGCCGAGCAATGGCTGGTCTGACCTCGTCATGGTCGGGTGGCGGAATCTCAACGTCGTCATCAAGTACTGTGGTTGCCGGGTTTGCTTCTCTATCGGTGGAATTGCGGTCATCATCACCGGGCAGCAGTTTAGCGAAGTGATCCCTCCATATTTTCAGTGTGCTCTGAATATCTGTCACTAGATTTCCGTTCCGGCTCCGGATTTTGAACATAGGCGTCTTATTTTCTCGTAGAATTTTCGAGCCTCATTCCTGTCCCCATGCATCTCAATCTCCTCACACTCACGTCTTTCTGCCTCTCCTTTTTTACGCCTGAAAAGACTTCTCTCTTCCCTCCTCTTCTCTTTGTATCGCTCCTTCGCAGCTCGCCTAGCTACTAACTGCAGGGTGGATTTGTACGCAGCGTCTTTCTCTGCAGTGACACTCTTGGTCATACCACTGATTCCTCAGGGGGCGTTGGAATCCAAGCACCTCTTCGGCAGCCGTACGCATAGAGCAGGAGATATGATTCCACTGCGCGCTTATATCATCGAGAGGAGGAGTGCTTTGTCTAAGCAGGTGTGAGAGTCGAGTGGAAAAGGCTTGCGTTGTCTGTTGTGATTGCAGCTTTCCGACGTCTAGCTTTCTCTGCGTTTGGTTCCGTACGTTCTTCGCAGCGCTTAAGCGTGTGCGGCCCTGGCTGCTACAAGGTAATGATCCGAGTCTATATTGGCACCTCGGATAGTGCGTAGTTGATTTCGAGTTTTTTGATCGGGCGACAACCATGTGGCCTTGTGGATATCAAAATGTTCGAATCTAGTGCTACTAACTACCATTTTTCGTGCAGCGGCGAAGTCATAGAAGCGCTCTTTTGTCTCGTCATCTTTCTCGTTCGTCGGAGCGTGTGCACAAATTAGGCTGATATGGAAATATTTAGCCTTGATGCGGATTGTTGCCAGCCTTTCGTCCACGGGCGTGAACCTAGAGACAAGGTGGCGGAGTCTCTTGCCGACCACAAATCCACATCCAAATTCGTGTCTCTCCGCATGGCAGCTGTAGTAGATATCACAGGACGCGTGTTTCGAACAACCCTGTCCCGTCCATCGCATCTCCTGGATAGCGGTGATGTCAGCCTTATATTTTTCGAGGATATCTGCCAGCTGGATAGAATCACCTTCCCTATAAAGGGACAGGACATTCCAGGTGCATATTCGTAAATCATGGTCCTTAAAACGTTTGCGTGGGTCGTCATCGTTGTAATCGGTCGTTATCCGAGGCTTCTTTTTTGTTTTCATTGGGCGCATAGGTTTTTTCCGTGGTGGGACCCAAACCCAACGCACGAACCCTCACTCTGAGGGAGATACTCGCCACTCACTTTAGCCGACTTCTACACCGGATGGTATAGAGCGCCGTCTCCAGGGACTTCCACGAGGAGGACTTCCACCGAAGTGGAGGTGTCACCATTTGATAATTTGCCAATTCTGGTGACCACTGAGTTGACTTGAGACGACACCGACAAGGATTGCGCTGGCTTCGCCATGTTGAAGCACTCAGACACGTTGCCTTGTGATAACCGCCCCCATAGTTTTTAAATTACAAAAACTAATTTTGTCGGGCTCTAGGTCTACCAAATGCAATATGTATTTTGCACTGGTTCAAAAACAACAACAGTAATTGACAAAAAAACAAAAACTTGTTGGCCGACCGTACAGCTGTTTCGGAAGCAGCCAAGCTTCCTCATCAGCGGTCCTGTATGCAGTTTGTGCTTAGCTAAACCTATAACTTCACTTTGTATAATGAACAAAATGCGAATTTGGTTTTGCACAAAGTGACGAGAAGGCAAGCAGCAAAAACTGCACCAAGTTTATTTTTTGTCAATTACTGTAGTTGTGTTGCAGCATGTTCGTATAGGCTGTAGAGTCTCTACAGTGTTCAAATACGAGAACTGCACTTTGTATAAAAATTAAATCAATGGATTTGAATATTTTTATGCGCCGTGCCCTTGCGTCACAATTTAAAGTTGTTTGTTTTTATTCGACCTTAAAATAGAGTAATGCAAAAACTAATTTTGTCGGGCTCTAGGTCTACCAAATGCAATATGTATTTTGCACGTGTTCAAAAAACAACAACAGTAATTGACAAAAAACCAAAAACTTGTTGGCTGACCGTACAGCTTTTTCGGAAGCAGCCAAGCTTCCTCATCAGCGGTCTTGTATGCAGTTTGTGCTTAGCTAAACCTATAACTTCACTTTGTATAATGAACAAAATGCGAATTTGGTTTTGCACAATGTGACGAGAAGGCAAGCAGCAAAAACTGCACCAAGTTTAATTTTTGTCAATTACTGTAGTTGTGTTGCAGCAAGTTCGTATAGGCTGTAGAGTCTCTACAGTGTTCAAATACGAGAACTGCACTTTGTATAAAAATGAAATCAATGGCACAATCTTCTCCATTATTAAGTTGAAGAAGTCACACGATATGGAATCGTCTTGTCTGAAACCTCGTTCGGTATTAAACGTATCGGTGAGGTTTTCCCAATTATCACTGAGCAAAGTGTGTCGCTCTGGGTCATCCTGCAAAGCCTTATAAGTTTCGCAGGTATACTGAACTCAGACATGGTGGCGTATAGGCGACTTCTTATCGGACTGTTGAAGGCAGCTTTGTAGTCGACGAAGAGGTGGTGGGTGTCGATCTGTTTCTCTTTGGTTATTTCCAGGGTTTGGCGCAATATGAAAATCGGTTCTATGGTGGACTTGCCAGGTCTGAAGCCGCACTGATAAGATCAAATCAGTCAGTTAACGATGGGCTTCAGTTTTTCACATAATACGCTCGTTAGAACCTTATACGCGATATTGAGGAGCCTTATCCCACGGTAGTTGGCGCGTATCGTGAGATCGCCCTTCTTAAGTATTGGGCAGAGTATACTAAGATTACATTCGCTAGGCATGCTTTCTTCTGACCATATTCTGCTGATGAGCTGGTGCATGCTCGTTATGAGCTCATCGCCTCCGGTCTTAAACCACTCAGCAGGCAGACCATCCGATCCTGCGGCTTTGTTGTTTTTCAGCCTATTGATGGCTGTGCAGATCTCATCACGGTCAGGCGGCTGTATGTCAACGCCGTCGTCATCAACTGGTGTTGTCAAGCTGTCTTCTCTAACAGCGGAGTATTTGTCATCATCGCCTGCTAGAAAATCAGAGCAGTGCTCTCTCTATAATTTCAGTGTACCCTAGACATCTGTTACTAGATTCCCGTCATCGTTCTGACAGGAAGAGGGTCCGGTCTTTAAACCTCCGGTCAGGCGTCTTATCTTCTGGAAGAATTTTCGAGCCTCGTTCCTGTCCATGCATCTCAATATCTTCACACTCGCGTCTTTCTAATTCTCTTTTCTTGCGCCTAAAAAGATGTCTCTCCTCCTTCCTCTTCTCTCTGTATCGCTCCTTCGCGGCTCGCGTAACTACCGACTGAAGGGTGGCTCTATATGCAGCGTCTTTCTCTGCAGTGGCTGCGCGACACTCTTCGTCATACCACTTGTTCCGTTGTGGGCGTTGGAATCCAAGCACCTCTTCGGCAGCCGTACGCATTGAGCGGTAGACGTGTGTCCACTGCGCGCATATATCATCGAGAGGGGGAGTGCCTTGGGCAAGCAGGTGTGACCGGTATAGGCTTGTTCGGTCTGTTGTGTGTGCAGCTTACTGTCGTCTAGCTTTCTTTGCATGGGTTTCCGTGCGTTTTTCGCAGCGCATAAGCGTGTGCGAACCTTGGCTGCTACAAGGAAGTGATCCGAGGCGATGTTGGCATTTCGGATCGAGCGTACATCCGTCACACTAGAAGCGTGCCTTCCGTCAATCACAACATGATCAATTTGGTTGCGCGTGTTCTGATCGGATGACCGCCACGTGGCTTTGTGAATATTGAGATGCTGGAATCTAGTACTACTATTTACCATGTTTCGTGCTGCGGCGAAATCGATTAGCCTCATTCCATTGTCGGAGGTGTTGTCGTGGAGGCTGAATTGTCCAACCGTTGAACAAAAGATACCCTCATGGCCCACCTTGGCATTTAAGTCGCCAATCACAATTTTGATGTCGTGACTGGGGCAGCGCTCATAGGCATCGTCGAGGCGCTCATAGAAAGTCCCTTTAGTTTCATCGTCCTTTTCATTCGGCGGAGCGTACGCACAAATTAGGCTGATATAGAAGTATTTTGCCTTGATGCGGAATGTTGCTAGTTGTTCGTTCACGGGTGTGAACCTAGAGACAAGGTGGCGGAGTCTCTTGCCGACAACAAATCCACAACCATCTCCGCATGGCAGATGTAGTAAATGTCCCAGGATGCCTGTTTAGAGCAGCCCTATCCTGTCCATGTCCGGTTACTGACTTGCGCGTGCACTACACCATTCTGAACCCCCGAAATTGGAAAATACCATTAAATACTATGATACCATGACATTGCCTTTCAGTTTATATGAAAAGATTTATTTTTGTATACTACACCCAGGGAAAAAACATTGTAAATCCGTTATGATTCATAGTAAATTCGTTATATATCTTAACGATATGAAGTCAAATTTACTTATAGTAACATCATTATTTTTTCATAGTAAATTTTTCAAATTGTCAAATATCATAAATTTACTATGTTTCATTTTAATTTACTATGTACAATAATGATTTTTTTACTATCTTCTACATATGAATTTACTATGTTTAATAACATTTTTACTACAGTAAACCAATGAATAAAAATATTAACATTTCAATTTATTATATTTATTTGCGGTTTTCAAATATTCACACTAATCGCAAATGAAATAGTTTCGTCGCCGCACTGTCCGCCGCGCATCTCCAGCGACTGCAACACATTTCCGAGGTACGCAACCTGCTGACGTCTTGGGGACGAGTTGATGCAACGACCGCTCTTCTGTATGCCGAAGCATCGATGCGCAGGCTGTGCCACTGAATGGATCTGCAGCTAACAATGCATCCCGTCACTGATTCGATTCAAGAACCGACAGCAAGGGGCAGAAGTAAATCCAATAATATTGAAGCATCTTAGGAAGGTGTTGCTACAATATGAAAATATAAATTTTAAATTTAATTAATTAGTTACAACTTACCCGCGGTCGGTCGCCGCTTTTGGACATTTTCCATAAGTGTTGATAATGTCAAATGAAATAAACCGCCACGTAATCCCAACGTCTTCAACACAGTGCGTAGCCTGCCTCAATCGCGCACAACATTGTGCAGTAGGATGCTTCCGTAGACTCCAGTCAGCCGCCCACTTCGCGGGTCCTTGACACTGATATCCAAACTGTAATCCAAATAATATTTGATTCTTCGACTAGCAGAATGTGTCGTATCAGCTAGAACATGTACAAATAAATTTAAAAGTTGAATTTAATTTGTGACATCTTACCCGGAGTCGAACGCCGCTATTGAACAACTTTTATAAATGATGAAAGTCGCATAATTTACTATGAACTACTAATGATCATATCAATTCATAGTAATTTTACTACAAACAATAACGAAGTATAAAATGTTATTGTGCATAGTAAAAACATATGAAACGTAGTATAATTTTCGATATAATTTTTCCCTGGGTGTATAAAAACAAATAATTGTCCTATTGACAAATTTTAATGGGATTTGAGGAAATTTTTTTCTGGGTGTATAAACTCAAATCTGTGATTATGGGTCAGTGCAAACGCAAAAGGCTATGAGACGAGTGATGGCATCATGAAGGTGCTATGCTCGTCTCAAGCCAATTTCGATTGGATTGCCACAGCCGTTGCTAAAATCCCCTCCTTGGGCAAATCGCGCTTCGCTGTTTTCAGCTGAGACGAACCCAAACGCAGGCGAGCAATATGCTGGATACCTGGTCCTATCAGGAAAACAGCGGAAGTGTTTTCCTGCCTACGTGCTCAGAACCAGGGCATCGAAACGAACGGATGGAAAATCTATAGCCATAAACCAGAGCGAGGTCCGGAGGACAAGGAGGGCTCAACCCAGGAGGGCTCAACCCATGACATCTAACGACCAGAAGTCGTTAGATGTCATGAATCCAAGTACGACAACCATCTAAACACTGGTAATAAACCCACTTTTGTGACTGCTAGAAGACAGGAAGTGATTGACCTTACTTTGTCTAACTGTAGACTGGGAGAGTCAATCTTTAACTGGAAGGTTCTTAAAGAAGATTCTTTATCGCACCACAGGTATATCGAGTTACATACTGACCGAGAGGTCCTGCCCTCTATGACGGTAAGAAACCCTAGAAAAACGAACTGGGCACGCTTCAGACATGAACTTGAGAATTCCCTCAATATTCCTGTCAGAATTCGTACCAAAGAAATTATTGAGACGTCCGTTCAAGTTATGAACGATGTCATAAATTCTAGTTTTGTACGAACATGTCCGGTACGAAAAACGTTATCTAGACCTCCCGTTCCTTGGTGGAACGCTTGTCTTGAAACCTTGCGCAAGGATTCCAGAAAGCTTCTAAATAGGGCCCTAAGGAGCAACTTAGACTCTGACTGGTTTCTTTATCGAGCTAAGCAGAAAGAGTATAAGAAACGAATTCGTAAATCGAAAAGTGTTTCCTATAAAGACTTCTGCAGTAGCATCGAATCCTGCAGTGAGACTAGCAGATTGGTCAAGTTTCTTAAAAGAGACCGAACTGCTCGACTGGACTCACTGCGGAGACCTGATGGCTCGTATACTGAGTCTAAGACAGAGGCACTCAGTGTCCTAGTTGAGACTCACTTTCCGGGAAATCAAATCCACATAGGGGCACTTTGTAATCCCAGCACTGGGGACTGCAATAACAACTCTAATGTGACAAAACATGACTGGCAGGTTGCCAGATTGGTTGTATACGATGAAGCTATCCAATACGCAGTGGCCTCATGACCCATTAGTATGATGTCCTTCATACTAAAGTGTCTAGAAAGACTAGTTGAGCTGCACATCAGAAAAACATCGCTGTCAAGGTACCCACTATCATCAAGACAACATGCCTACCAACGTGGAAAATCCTGTGAAACAGCATTGCAACATCTGGTTGGCCGGATCGAGCATGCTTTTCAGAGGAAGATGTACGTGATGGGCATATTTGTTGACATCGAGGGTGCTTTTGATAATGCGACTTTTGATGGAATGTGTGACGCAGCTAGAAGGCATGGAATAGATGAAACATTGGTCAAATGGCTAAGGTCAATGCTAATGTTTAGGACCATCACTTCGGAGGCGGAGTGCGGTCAGTATATTATGGCAGGGGTGAATAGAGGTTGTCCTCAAGGAGGCGTTCTCTCCCCCCTGCTCTGGTGTATGCTGGTTGACTCTCTAGTCAACGATCTCGATGGACCAGGTGTCTATTCCCAGGCCTATGCAGATGATGTTGCCATTCTTGCCACAGGCTTTTCCCTCAATGAGGTCTGTGTTAAAACACAAAACTCGTTGAACCGAATTGACAGCTGGTGTACTGCAAACGGACTTTCCGTCAACCCTCACAAAACAGGGATTGTTCTCTTCACTAGGAAAAGAATAATGACAGGATTATCTCTACCAGTACTTAAGGGTGTCACTATTCCTCTGTCTAACGAAGTAAAATATCTGGGCTTAACTCTAAATAGTAAACTACTTTGGACAAAACATGTTGAAAATAAAATTTCGCGAGCATTGAATGCCTTCTGGCAATGCAGAGGAATTTTTGGGAAGACATGGGGACTATCGCCGAGCAAAACCTTATGGATTTACACGGCAATGATAAGACCGATGATATCATATGCATCGGTAGTCTGGTGGAACAAGCTGTCGCGAAAATGCGTGACAACTAGTCTTGCCAAGATTCAGAGAACCGGGTGTCTGGGTGTTACGGGTGCCTTTCCCACTAGACATTGCACTTGACACTCCATTAGACACCTGTCTACTGGAGATGCCCTCTGATGCAATGATAACAGAAATATTACCAAGACGAAATTTTGAGGTCTGCCAACCTGACATTCAAGACTGGCTAACGCCTGACTGTGAGCCAGGTAGAGGGTCACACCGCATTTTCACAGACGGCTCCAGAACCGATCAGGGGTCTGGTGCTGGAGTGTTTGTGGAACCGGATGACCGCAGACTTCACTTCGCCTTAGGCGACAATGCCTCGGTATTTCAAGCCGAAGTCTATGCTATACTTATGGCTATGGACTACATTGCGGATAATAGATGGCAGAACAGGGCTATATCAGTTTGCAGCGATAGTCAGGCTGCTCTTATGGCTTTGAACAACCAGGTCATCACATCCAAAATTGTACGTCAATGCAGATCACGTCTCAATTGTGTTGGTAAATACAATACACTGAAACTGATTTGGGTGCCGGGCCATAAAGGAGTTTCGGGCAATGAAACATCTGACGAACTAGCACGTGCTGGATCTGAGGATAATCCATTTGGACCAGAACCTGTGCTTGGACTACCTGCATCTACGGGAAAATTCGTCATCAGCTCTTGGGTCGCCTCCGCACACAAGAGCAGATGGCTGAATGAGACGAAATGGAGATTCTCCAAGCTCATGACACCGACGATAACCAAAAGATCGGCCTCGTTTCTACTTTCCTTAAGTAGAAAGGAGTGCAGAAAACTGACGGGACTTCTAACGGGACACAACGCATGTGAAAAACACATGAACGCAATCGGCCTGGCCGAAAGCGCCTTATGTTCTGCCTGCTACGAAGAAACTGGCACCACAGAGCACTATCTCTGTGACTGTCCAGCATTTTCTAGAATTAGAAGGCAGATCTTTGGCACAGACGTGATGAGAGAGGATCAGCTTCACTCTCTATCACACAATAGCCTTCTTAGATTCAATAATGAATCTAAGAAGTATCATTAAAAACCAGGGAACTGGGTCACAGCACAATGGATATAACCCTGTCTGAGTGCAGTGGCTCTCTTTTTTATCCCACATTAAAAAAAAAAAAAAAAAAAATGGGTATTCACGTACCGATCTGTTATGACATCTTGGTTTATTATCTAAGCCAGGTTTTAAATCGTCGAAATATAAAAAAACGACTTTATTAGATCTGATATTTTTCAAATTTTACCAAAAAATATTTTAATCGTACTTTTTTTCTATTAAAATATTGTTTTTTTTGGAAGTTATTCACATTAATTAATTGAAACATTTCGTTGAAATACAACTTTTTGCATTCCGTTAAACTAATATAGCATTAGAACCACACTCAGAAAAAAAATACCATACAAACGGTAGTTTTTTTTAACATGATAAATTATTATTTTAATCGGTAAATACGATTAGCCGCGATAGCAGCTCAGTGGTTAGTGCGTTGTACTGCGAGCCGAAAGATTCCCGGTTCAAGCCTCGACTGGGGCTAACAACATCTTTTCATAGACACATTTTTCTATACCGCGATACCTCTCGGCAGTAAATTGCAAACCTACGAGAGTAAAGTGGTCACACCACTTTGAGTACAAATATAACACACACAGTTCAAAATGGTGAAAGAGCTCGGCCTAAGTTCTTATAGGACTGTAGTGTCAAACTATTATTATAAATACCATTAAATACTAGAAAATACTAGGTATTATATTATTTTTGAGTTAATATGAATATAATTATTTTTATGGGATATCAAGGGGTTTTCTGAGAGTATAAGTTGAATATTAAAGTTAGTCTCATTTGAAAGATGATGAATTGGTTTTTCTAATGGTGTACTCGTTTTCAAAACTTTTAATATCCAAAGAAGAAAGATGGTCAGACAGGTTTAGATCCCTTATTTTATTTTGTTTTTAATTCATTATACTTTTATAACAATAATGCATTAACACTGAAAGATTAAGAGTGTCACCTCATGGGCTTACTATTTTTGAACATTTTCTCTTTAATTTTTGTTATGTTGTTTGAAGTGCGTAAACATTCTTAAATTTAATACCTTTTTTTTCATTCTTCATGCTTTTTTACGGAAAATACCATGAGAACAATGTAATAATTTTTCAAATTAGAAATAATTGTATTCCATTTTGTTTAAAATATATTCAAGATATTTGAATACCCATTACTACGATGTTTGACATATACATAAGGGCCAACATTTTATTTTTATTTTAAAATGTAATAGGACCTTAAAGATACATTGTTCTGCTAGAGTTTACCACAAAAAATTTGAGTCGAAAAAAAAGTTTTAATAATAATGAACATTTTTCTATTATATTTTTGTTTACTCAAATTTTTTGTGGTAAACTCTAGCAGCACAATGTAAGTTGTAGGCCCTATTACAACCTTTCAATCCGGCCTAATGTACATTATCTTTTTATTTATAGACAAGCTTAATGAATTAACGCAGTTCTAACGTCATAAAAAATTAATTGACAAAAAAAATAGTAAATCTATATTTTTCAGTATTGGTGCATTACACTGCCGGACAAAATTCAAATTTTGACATGGTGCAGTAGAAGTTACAGCAAATATTGGATTCATTTGTTGAGCTGATTCCGATGATGCTAATAGTTTAGTCAAATTGGCTCTAGTTTTTAAGATATATAATCTCACAATATTTTAGTATTCTTTTTTTTAAAACTCAAATAAAAGATAAATATGAAATTATCTTTTAGCTGATTCCGAAAATGACAACAGTTTAGTCCAATTGGCTCTAGTTTTTAAGATTTATAAAAAATTTGTTTTCGAGATATAAGCAAAAGTAGTTCAAAATTATTCAAAAAAATAAAAATGTTTTGAATGAAAAACTTTATCACATAATGGACAAAAATGCTTAAAATAATTTTTATATGAAGTTATGTACTGTGAAGTATCCTTTTTAGACCTCCATTTAAGAAAATGAATTACGACTTTTTATGCGTCTAATATCGAAAAGATAATTTCATTATTTTCATTATTTTGTAAAAGAAGACCAAAATAATGAGAAATTGAAAAATGGCCTATATCTTGAAAACTAGAGCCAAATTGACAAAACTATTTTTGGAATCAGCGCCACAAATGCATCCAATATTTGATGCACCATAATGAGTGTAGAGCAGTGTTATTAATATAGAACTACGATCAGTGCCGCCACAAGAATTCTCAGTTTACCACAGCAAATTCTCACAAATTACCACAGAGGATATTTACCACAATTTCCCTCAAATTACCAAAAAATCCTATATTTACCCCAAAATACTACATTTACCACAAAATACCTCAGTACCAAAAAATAGTACTTATTATCAAAAAATACTATATATTACCACAAAATACTCCACATTATCACATTTTACATCAAAATAATTAAGAATTATATTAACCGATATATATATATATATATATATATATATATATATATATATATATATATATATATATATATATATATATATATATATATATATGAATAAAATCAATATGTTAATTAAAAATGACTAAATATCTATAAATAATATCAATAAAATAACTTAGTTACATAATTTTTAATATATTTTCATTACCAATATTAAAGGTAATCTTAGGAATATTGCTATAGTAAGCAAAAGGTGAATAAAGAAAATCTAAATATGTTGGAATTCTTATCTAAGTAAAATAATTCTGACGGTTTTAAATCTAAAGGCAGAAAAATTCTATATGCGGTATTTTTTATTCTACATGACAGAAAAATCGTACATGTGGTAATTTTTTTCCCACATGAGAGAAAAATATGACATGTGGTAATTTTTGCGATGAAAAATTATCGAAGAGATGAAAAATTATCGAAAGCATATTTTTCATACATATCTGGCGACACTGACTACAATGGTAAAAAAAATAAAATTTCGGTATTAACCACCAAAATCAGTTTTTTAACCTTAGGACCATAATTTCTTATTATGTTTGTGTTAGAGGTTTTAAAAATAAATGCATTTTATTATATTTAAATGAGACCCAGTTTTACCATAATTAACTTATGATTTACGTGCAAAATGTTGAATTTCATGGAAATTACCCCATGAGTGCTAAGTTTCAAGCAACTGAAAAATAGTAAATCTGAAAAGTGCCCGTTTGACGTGGATAGCCCGATATAACTTATTTGCACACATTTACCTTCCACAAACGAAAATGAAGCAAAATAATGCGTTATTTCTAAAGTTTTTTATTCGATGTTTACTACTTTTGTAAAAATATTTCATAAAAAATATAAATTTTTGCCAAAACCATAGCGTCTTAGGGGAAGGGGCGATTGCCCTCTTTTCCCCGTCGATTCGCCACTGCCTCGTGAAGCATTTCGTTGCCATCAACAAACTAGAGCAGGTGTTCGGCGTGCTTTTTCTTCATCACCAGATCGCAGTAGTTCCAGATTCGACATTACCCAAATAGTATCGACCTCAAAATAGTTTTCCCGCGGTATAGAAAAATGTTTTCTTACATATCACAATATACGTCTATGTTGCTAATAATCATCATTTACGGGACCAGAGACCATCCATCACAATTTGGTTTTTGATGCTATTGGCCCTAGATTAATGAATGTTCGTGGAGTCTCAATTGGAACAGTTAAAAATGCATGGGTCAAACTAACTAACTATCAATGAATATCCTCATTTACAGAATGTCTATATCACTTGGATTTTTTTATTTGCACTTCTGTGTGCAAATTTACATTTTCCTATCTTGAGTTACTTATGTAATTTAAACTCAACATCTACGTAAGTTATTTTAAAAGAGAATAACTTTTTGAAAAACCAACACATTTAGCTTACCAAAACTTTATAATTTATTAAACTAGGTTAAAAAAGACCTGAGTTATAGGTTATTATACGACAAAATAATTCAAATTTGATTACATTTTTCAATTTTAAAAAATAGTTAAAAATCATCTTGCAAGATAATCCACACATTTATATTATTAAAAGTAAATTCAATTACCTTCCGAGATAGCAAACGTGCGTCGCACAAACCATCATGTCGTGCGGGCTCACATTGTGCGTGCTATATGCGAACAAAATGAACACGCAACGTGCGGACGCACGACATGAGTGCGTAGTGAGAGCTGTGTGCGAGCACAAAAATATTACGAAAGTCGCATTAGTGCGGGATCACCACATGCGTACGAATGAGAGCAGTGTGCGAGCACATACAAATCACAAAACTCGCATTCGTGCGGGCGCACGACGTGGTTGTGTAGTGAGATTATAGTGCGACCACTAAAAATAAAACAATTTCGTAAAAAATCAGGCGTAATGCGAGCATAGTGCGAGCTCACAAAATCACAAAAGTTGCATTCGTGCGAGTAGTGTAGTACAAATATAAAAGCTATATTTTACAAATTGCCATTGATTTTTCCAACAATAAAATATATAAAAAACAATAAATATAAGCTTGTTTCTCTTTCGTGTTACCTTTATCGTGTTTCAACCATAAACTTGTAGGTAAGTTTTTATTTACTTATATTTCATATTCATTGTTAGCAGGTTTCGGAAAGATCGCTCAATACCAAAACTATGTAACTCGCGCAGAATCAAATGAGTTACAGCCTTCTTTATACCAAGATAAAGAATGCTGATAACTGGTCCCTTTGCCTGGACTTGTTGTTCTTAGAATTTTTGTGTGCCGCATGAAAACATATCAACGTAACACTTCGAACATTATCGTTAATTTGGTTGTAAGTGATTTATATTACAATACAAATGCTTGTGTATTTTTGTAAATTTCGTAATACTTTATTATTTTCAGTAATTAGCAAGCTTGTATGCAAAAAAAACTGTTAAAAAGAAGGCGGCGAGGCGAGTTGCGCTTTTTTAAGACTTTTAGCACTGAAACATTATTTAGGATAAAAATAACCAGTTGGGAAGGTTAGATCACATGGGAAATTTTAAAGTAGGTGTAATTATGATAGTTAGGATTATCAAAATTATAGTCGGTCTAAGCCGACTATAAATACCCTACACATATGTGTGGTTACCATTAAAAGTGATATATAGGTCACCAGGGTATACGAATCCTGAAAATACCTACAAACATTCAATCGTTGAAGAATTTCCATTCATTTGATACCCATATTTACAAATGGGTAGGTGTACCGAATTTCGATTTTTATTTTGTGAACCACAAGTCTTTTCGCCGGAAAACATTATTATCATGTATTTGAGCATGACATCAATATATATTTGACCAAAAAAGTTTACCTAAGCACGTATACGTAAGAATTGATCATTTTATGTACATTTTATATGAGGTATTTGAACATAAGTGGTCGGATCATAGGTCACAATGGACCGATCTTCGACTCAGGAGGTCATGCTGATCAAGAATATATATACTTTTCCATACCGGAGATGCTTCCTTCTGGGTGTTACAAACGGCGTACCAAACTGAATATACCCTTTCACTCTTAGTGTAGGGTATAAAAAGGAGCGCGAGCTTTTACGAGCATTCAACTGGTTGTAAGTGATTTATATTACAATTTATTTTGAGAATTGCTTTTGTTGCTATTTTAAAATACTTAATACTAGTAAATAGTCAATTTCAAACTTTTTGTTGTTTAAAATGTTTTATTTTCTATAGAGTGTGAAACGGTCTAATATATATATACTAATGTAAATTATATTTTTTAAATTATCTTTTATGTTTAAATAAAATGTCAAATCTCATATATTTGTATTTTCCTATTTTATTTTAGCCGCATTCGTGCGAGCTATATGAGAGCATTATGAGTCTCATTTTATTTTGTCACAAATACGGCATACTATTTTTGAGCACTCGTGCGGACTATATGTGACTCATATGCGCTTCACACAATTTTCTCGCACTCGTGCGAGTATATTGAATCTCAAATGCGGCGCACACTATTATTTTCAGCACTCGTGCGAGCTCTATGAGGCTCATATGCGCCTCACACATTTTGTATATTGAGGCGCATATGCGTCGCATACTTCTGATTTTTTAAATTTTGTACGCACTCGTGCGACTATATTGATGCTCAAATGCGACTCGCAAATGCCTCGCACTAATGCGAGCGTATTGAGTCTCAATTGCGGACACACGATTGCTACTCCGTGCGCGAATGCATGAGACTTTTTTATCAGGCGTGTGCTCACAGTGCGGGCATAATGAGAGCATTTTGCAATCTGGGTAATCAGAACTTTTGGAATTATCAAAATTGAACAAGAAACAACAAAGTTATGATCGATTAAATTGTTATTTATATAATAAAATGATTTAAACTAGTTATTCCCACATTATATTTACCAAATCAAGTCAACTATGACATTAAAGCTCTTTGGTTTTGGTTAAATTTAGTTATGCAAGGGTCAATTAAAATGTGTTGGTCAATAATGCAAAAACTAATTTGTCGGGCTCAAATTGGTCAATTACACTGTGCGCACATTTGACAACAATTTTCGACACCAGAAATGAAAGTTACATATTCTTATGGATTTGGACATTGAACAATGGCGTTTTCAGTTTTTTCCCTACACCTCCAGTTTCAAGGATATTTGAGAAAAACGAAAAACCACGTTTTTGATGATTCTATAGTTTGGTAAGCGTTGATTATAATGTCAGACTTATTTTTATTTTATTCAAAACATGCATAACAGAACACAAATTATATGAACATATCAATTTTCAAAATCCCTTTAACAGAACCTGAGATATGATGCAAAAAGGACTAATTTTTGGGCTAAAAATATTTCAATCCTGTTTTATTCAAACAAATCGTAAACATCAAAATTGGGCATGCGAATTAAAAAAATTAAGTTTTAAAAAATAAAATAAAAATTATTAACCATAATAGATTCGTAGAAATATTAGTAACTCGTACGTCTTTTTTACTCTTTTATAATATTATTGTGGTAAGGGAGATAGTTGGGTCAAATTTATCAATTTATTGGACCTTTTTTTACCGGTTATGGGTTTCCGTATTTGTAAAATATTATTATGAATCAGGATTTATATCTGGTATTACGAGGTTCAATGAATTGATAACTGGAAACTGAGAAACAAATGCTCAAAAAGGGTCTTTTTTTTAGCTCAAAAATTAGTCCTTTTTGCATCATATCTTAGGTCCTGTTAAATGAATTTTAAAAAATTATATGTATATATAATTTGTGTTCTGTTATGTATGTTTTGAATAAAATAAAAATAAGTTTGACATTATAATCAACGTTTACCAACCTATAGAATCTTCAAAAACGAGGTTTTTCGTTTTCGTTGTTCTTAGAATGTCCAAATCCATAAGAAAATGTAACTTTCATTTCTGGTGGTAAAATGGGTGCGTACAGTGTTATTTTATGATTTTTCAAAAGAGTCCTTTTTAAGGACATACAATTATAGTGCAATGATAATTATCACATGTTCAGGCAAAAGAGATATAACTTAAATTTTTCAAAAGCATATTTTATTAGCTTTAAAATGACACCTCGACGGTGTTTATAGCAATCTCGATCAATAGATATTTTAATATGAACAACCTACAAAAGTGTTTTTTTTTCTATATTTTGTAACTTTGGATCACAGGATCTCAGGATAAAGATGTCTAAGAAAATTATTGACCAAAACATTTCAATTGACCCTTGCAACACAAAATTTTACCAAAATCCAAGAGCTTTAAATCTCATAGTTGCCTTGATTTGGTACATATAGTGTGGGAATAACTCGTTTAAAACATTTTATTATTTAAAAGACAATGATTTAATCGATCATAACTTTGTTGTATCTTGTTAAATTTTCATAATTCCAGGGTAAAAATGCGTGGCTTATCTTGCAAGATGATTTTTTTTAACGATTTTTCAAAATTGAAAAATATATTCAAATTTGAATTATTTTGTCGAATAATGACCTATAACTCAGGTCGTTTTAAACCTATTTTAATAAATTATAAAGTTTTCATAAGCTAAGTATAAGTAACTCAAGGTAGGAAAATGTGAAATTTCACACAGAATTGCAAATTAAAATAAACTCTAAGTGATACAGAAATTCTGCAAATGAAGATATTCATTGTTTTTCCGTGCCTATCCAAAAAAAATGGGTAGGGAATTTTGTATACGACATTTTTTGGAATTTGTAGCACAGTGTAATTATTTTATTTATACAATAATTTTTGTGGCGGTACAATATACAATCCTGTCATGGATTTATATCGTAATATTTTTAATCATTAATTTTTATACTAGGGTGTATTTCTTTATTCATTCTGGAATAAGAATAGAATGAACAGAACAGTTTGATATTTTATCCGAAATATCTAGAACACTGTGAATAAAGTAGCAGTTTCAGAATAACCAGAATAAAAAAATGTAAACATACATTAAATATCATTTGAAAATCAAACACTTTTAAAATTAACTTTTTAAAAACGTTGCTTATCAATTTGGAGGTATGTCACTAAAATTCTAGCACATAACAATGCATCGTTCGTCATTTCACATATTTTTCTTAATCAAAGAGGTTCCGTACATGCTGATTAAAAACTGCAGTACCAAACTCGCATTTTGCGATGCCACAATCTTGTATATATATGTCCTCGCAATATGCAGTTCTTAATAATTTTTAAAAAAGGACACCAATAGCTTACGACACACGCGACAAACCACCAATATCATGCGACAGACGCGACTTCATTAAAATAATAAATTTAATTTGTGTAAATAAATTCTAATTTGACAGTTTTATTCTGTGTATTCTATGATTGAACTCAGAATAAACAGAATGCGTTCTGAACGTTCTGTTTTGAATAAAGTAACAGAATTCGGATAAGCCAGAACGTTCGGAATAAATAAAGTAATAGAAATATTTAAAACGGAATATTCTGAACGTTCAGAACGAATAAAGAAATACACCCTTAGTGTTTTTTTTTATTACATAGGTATGTCCAATAATTTATTTTAATAATTTTTATACATGTGGGTTGACAAAAGTGGGCGGACAGTGAAAAATATCGAAACATTATTTTTTGCAGAAATCGGTAGCACATATCGTTGCATGCGAGACGGTATCATTTGGTTAGTAACCTCCAAAAGGTGAACAAAACTCCATTTCTGACCAAACATTTTTATTTGATAGCGGATATTATATGACTAATGGTGCCATTTGTACACCCATTTTCGGGGTCATAAACCACTCCAAAGGGTACCATTCGATTTCCCACGATGTCTGCTATCAATTTCTTCCGAAATTGCGGTACCATACTTCTTCACCGGTGTTGAATATTCTGGCTGGTTTTGCTTTTACGAAAGTCTCCTCTGCTCAGATCCTCTCCATAAAAATTTCTGCTGTGCTTTCGTTGAAGTTAGCGCATGGAGTTGTACGCAGACGTAAAAGTTGTCAAATTTTTGTTTATATTTGTATCTGGCATTTTCTTCAGATGATTTTTAATTGTCTGTACATACCTCTCTACTTGCCCATCAGATGATGTATGATAAGGTGCCGTGGGAATATGTCGAATTCCGTTTGATTTTAAAAACGTCTCAAACTTATTCGATACTAAATTACGACCATTATCCGACATGATCGTATCTGGAATTCCGTATGTAGCGAAAATATCTTGAATCAACTCGATTGTCTTCTCTGAATTCGTATTTCCGGTGATTTTCACTTCAACCCACTTATTGTGAGATTCGACTACGATGAGGAAATTTGTACCCAAATTTGACCAAGGTTTCAGGCTTAACGGCCACGGTTTTGCTGGTGCCACAGGTGGGTGCTTGCTTGTTAAAGCACTAGGGATCGTAAATAACGGTTATTATTATTTTTTTAAATGAAAAAATCAACGTGTTATAAAAGGTTTATGCTAATTTTGAGAATGCAGAATCAATTAATTTCGCATGCAGAATTGAAATCTGCAATGATTTTTATTTTTTGATTTTTACGGAAAAAATCAAAAAATAACGAGTATTTTTAAATTTTGTGTTTGCTTACTCAGAAATAAAACTCAAATTTCAATTTTTACTTTAAAAAATCAAAAATAAAAATTAAAAATTATTTTTTTTTTTTTCAAGAATAACGATTATTTTTTGATTTATACTTTTTATTTATACTCAAAAATAAAAATTAGGGTGCGAAGCGTTGTGCGTAGAATTACGTGTGCTGATGAAGAAGAATTACGTGTGCTGGTGGTCAATATTACTAATAATAATAGTTTGGCGCTACAGTTCTGAACAACCCCTCACCATTTGAGCTGTGCGGGTTATATTTGTACTCAAAGTGGTGGGACCTACAGTTTAATGCCGAACGGCGGGGTGAGAGTTATTTAGGCAATATTTTCTCACGTAGGGACAGTCGCTGCAATCGAACCGTGGACCTTTCGACTCGTAGTCGAAACCACTAATCAATTGAGCCATCGACGCTACAGTATTACTGGTCAAATTCTGTGTGCCAAAGTACGAGTATCTATATCCCTTGGAATGTTTCAAATGACGAATCTGTTTCGTTCAAATATGTGTAAAACTGCAGTTTATCGGCCAACTCTCATAGAAAAAAAGATCCTCGTTCTTTTAAATTGGAACTTATATTGGACGAATAGGAATATAGAGACACATCCAACTATTTCATTGGAGCATTTTTGTGTGATTATGTTCCAATGTTTATAACTTCACATCCTTAAGCGTCAATAAAACTTGTTTGGATTTATCTTTTCCAAGGATCATAGATATTGCTTCAATAGAAAATTTCAAACAAAAATTCCAATGACGTACTTGGATGCTTTTGTAATCCCATTGGATTCACCCAATATAATTCCAATGACACATTTGGATGCTTCTGAATTCACATTGGTACAGATTCACCGAAAAAAATCTAATAATGCTCTTGGGTGCTTCGGTAATCCCATTGGAACAGATTCACCCATAAAATTTTCAATGACGCACTTGAAGCTTTTTTTTTGTAATAACATGTGTTCCAGTAAGTAAGATGCAGGCGAAATTTTTTTTCAAGTTTTATTTATCGATGGCCCCAAATTAATTGTAATACGGACCACCAGCACACGTGATCCTTCGAAAGTGTTCACTAATATCATCCAAATTAGTACTAGAATCCATCCTTTCCATCGTAAGAACATTATTTTTTGCTGCACATCAAATTATGCACAACCGCTCCGCACCCTAATTTTTATTTTTGAGTAAAAAAAGTATGAATCAAAAATAATCGTTATTCTTGAGCAAAACAAAATAAAAATTAATTTTTATTTTTGAGTTTGAAAATAAAAATTTAAATTTGAGTTTTATTTCTGAGCAAAATTTTAAAAATCAAAAATAATCGTTATTACTGAACAAAAAAAAGTTTTGTTCAAAAATAATTTTTATTTTTGATTTTATTTTTGTATATTACTCGTAACTTTTACAGGCTCTGTAAAGCACACTTCTCGCATCGTCTGACTGTCATCTCTATGTTGCAGTCAAGACCTGGCCACCAAAAATAGCTTCGCGCTGTCGCCTTCATAGGTGTCATACATTGGTGAACTCTCATCTTTTGGGCGTACTCCCTGCTTATAAATCCCAGGAACGTAACATCTTGCACTGCAAAAACACACTTGGATATCTCAAGCATAAATCCTGCTTCATGTATGCGTTGTAAGTGCTTTGCAGGCGTTCCCAGAGACTGTGATCACCAATATGTCGTCCAAGTATTACGACAACTCCCTTGATATTGTACAGAATTCCTTACATGATACGCTGGAAAATTCCCGGTGCTGTCGATATCCCAAAAGGTAAGCGTGTAACTTCAAAAAGTCCACGATGAGTGTTGAGCGTAAGTATCCTGGCTGACTCATCATCCACGTTCACCTGCGTATAAGCGCGATCTAAGTCCAGTCTCGAAAACCAATTAGTTTAGTTTATTTTCATCAAACAGAGTACAAAGCTCTTACAGACTACTTAAATGATACAAATTATATAAACATAAATTACTACAGATAATCGGGGGACTAATTACAAAAAAAATAACTTAAAATTAACTAACATTGACTTATACACCATGTGGACCAACATTTAAGCACTTTAGAATGTCTTTGAATGACTTCTTAGAGGAACTAGCAAATAAATTAACATGATCAAGAACCATATTGGTTTCTACAACGAACGGTCGGGTCATTACGTGAATAATTATTTTTTAAATTGAGTTCACGAAAATGAAATTTAAATCGGATGTAGTGTAGATGGGTAGTAAAAGTCGATCAGAGATAGAAGTAGGGGACATTGGATTTGATTATGTATTAAATGTCGTATAAACATTATTGAAGATATCCTGCGTCTTTTTTCTAAAGAGTCCATATTAATTAAACAACATCTAGTGTAGTAGGATGGTCTTTCAAAATTCCAATTCAATTTGTAAAACATAAACCTGGTAAAGTTTTTTTTGAACGGATTCAATCCTTATGGAGAGAAAATTAGATGCTGGATTCCAAATCGTGGAGCAGTATTCCAGGTGAGGTCTGAGGAGAGATGAATATAGAGATATGAGGGTGTAAGGGTCGGAAAAGTCCGAAGCATTTCTTTTTAGAAACCCAAGCATAGAGTTAGCCTTAAAGTAATTAGATCAATATGATTTTTAAGTTCAGTCTGGAATCAAATAATACTCCAAGGTATTTTTAGGGCAATCTATCAAGTAATGTCGAGTTTATATAATATTTGCATTGAAGATGGGTTTTAGATCTACTAAGAGTAAAACATTGACACTTAGATACGTTCAAAGGTAGATGATGCATCTCACACCACAGGGATACAGAGTCGATATCTTTTTGCAAAAGAATCTGGCCAGAGAATGATGTGATGTGCCTGAATATCTTTAAATCATCGGCAAATAATAGGCAATGCGAATGATGTATGACGAGAGGTAGATCATTGATAAATAACAAAAATAACAACGGACCTAGATGACTGCGTTGCGGAACACCTGATGGCACGTCATTAGGTTTGAGGGGAACTCACCTATTTTAACCAGTTAAGTACGATTAGAAAGATAAGATTCAATCCACTTCAAAAGATGAGAGTGAAATCCGAGAGCAGAAAGTTTGAATAAAAGAATATTGTGATCTACTTTATCAAAGGCTTTCGTGAAGTCAGTGAATATCACATCAGTTTGCAACTTCGACGAAAAGTTTTTTATTACGTAGCTGGTAAAGATGGTTAAATTAGTGACGGTTAATTTTCCAGCTAAAAAACCATGTTGATGAATGAACAAAATATTTTTTACTAGAAATGACAGTTTACCAAATATTACTTTTTCAAATAGCTTGGGTATGACTGCAAGTTTGCAAATTGGTCTGTAATTGCATATATCTTGTTTAGGTCCGGATTTATGGATTGGAACAATGTGGGACAATTTCCACACATCACGAAATTATCCACAGCCCAGGGACTTATTAAAGACCAAAAGTAATGCCAATGTCAGTGATATGACACACTTTTTGCATAGTAAAAAGCAATACCATCAGGTCCTTCTCTTAAGTTGTTTTTAGATTAATTAGGGCATTTTCCACGTCAAATTTAGTTAAGGATATATTTCCAATGTCTAATACAAGTAATTAATATAGATCTAAAACTATGAGGTGTATTCGGAGAATACACTAATTTTAAATAATCTTCATTTAATAGAAATAATGATAATGATTAATTATAATGAATTGAAATACAAATAATTTGGTTGCCGAAAAACACGTCTTAGTCCATCGCTGTATACTGGAAGAAGGAAGAATTTAGCAAACGTCAGAACGAACGTAAACAATAAAAAAACAGTGTTGACATCAGTCAACTATACTACATATAGGAAATGTCAATCCAGACAACACAAAAACTCGCGATATATGATATATTTCTGCATTTTCTTCAACACCGCTAATTGACAATTCTACAAACTCTGTCGGCTTCCCCGTTGTTTGTTTTTTTTTTTTGTCCATTTACGCTCGCGTGTGATGTTTTCATAATGCATTGCTTATTAGCTCCATTATCAACGAATACGTAAACAGTCAAGATTTTGTTCTTGTCGTATGGGAACTGCAGGAATGATTTGGAAAAGTACCGTATCATCGTCCCTATTTGATTTAGCAAGATCAGAGTGTAGGAGTGAATGGTTGAAATGCGTACAACCATTTTTTCCACATCTTCGCTTAGAGAAACATTTCGTAACTAGGTGATCAAATTTCAAAACGGGAAAAACAAACACGAATCGATTTAACTGTATTCCAGCGCTATGGAAGTCAAATTAACACAAATTACTCAAAAGGCGACTGTTTTTTCTTGCAAAGAATCTCTAAGGCGCAGTACATTATGTAGGGGTGAATAAACTCTGTTTATTGTACTTCAAAGGCCTCAGTATATGTTTGTCATTCTTCCGGAACACCCCAAAAATTTAGGCAAAGTATAGATCTCGTGTGGCGTTGATACTGTTGAGCATATTAATTCAATGAGTGTTGCTGACAGAGTTAAACGGGCGTAACTGTAGAAGCCGTGTTACTTTATACTTCGGCAGTGATGTTGACGTTATTCAGCCTTATCGTGAACACTTGGGGAATATTCTATTCCCTCGGAATTTTTTGTTCCCAGGTATCGGCAATCTCCCAGGAACAGCAATTCCTCCAGAAATCGAATTTGAGTTCAAATGTAGCTTCAACACATTGCCAGACTTTTTATTTATGCGTTTTTTGGTTACCTTTAACATTTCAGATAATAAATTTGTAAAATAATATTTTATTATAATACTTATTTGGAGTTAACTATAATTTTATGCACAAATTTCACATTTTTTAACTTAATAAAAGTTGAATTTGCAATTAGAACTGAACATCAGGCAACGCTAAATCAGCTGTTTGGCCAAATGTCAAACAGTGTTGTTGAATAAAATTGCGTTGTGTTGTGCAATTAAATATTGAAGTTAAAATTATGTTAAACTACAATACAAACATAGAAAATGACACTTAATTGTAGTTTTTCATTTAAAAATTTTTGTGATTATACTGCGTTCATTTTGCAAGAGTTGAAAAAATTCCCCAGCCTTTGCAATTTTTGCGGTGGTTGAATATATCTGTAAAAAATGTGTGCAGAAATATGTAACTAATTTTTATTTACATAATGTTATGCTATCCATTGATATTTGTTAACTAAATATAAATAAAAGTATAGTTAATTAAAGGGTTGCTTTTAATTAATAATTTTCCCGAATGAAAATAATTAAAAAATTCTTCACGATACCTATTTTCCACCAAGGGTAAACATTTCCTGATGAATTTTATTCACAATAAGGCTGTTTGTGTAACATAGTTTACAAAGAGACGCTGGCAGATATGTCGGTTGAGACGCGGACGGTTGCAGATGCGTCGGAAAATAAGTTGGAATAGGCGGTTGCACACAGAGAAAAATATCAATGACATGTTTATATCAATCATATTTGGCGCCAAAGTTGTTTGTTGTCTTATTAATTACGTACATAATTAAAATATTTAATATTGAATTTAAAAAAAATCAATTATGTGCATGACAAAAATTACGTACGTAATTAAAATTTCCAATTACACAAAAACAAAATATTAATTATGCATATTAATTATCATGTACATGATTTTATTTATCTCTATTTATGTTAATACAAATTATTTTTTGATTATACAAATATGCAATTTTATTACATGATGAAAACTCGCGGACGAACACAATCATAACTCTTGGCGAAAATTTTCTTGAGAGGAAGATTATCTTAAAGCAGCATTTGGCGCCGCATGTTTATCTTTAGCTTTTGCTAAAGATAAGTTTCAGCAGGAGTCAAAGTTTTATACAAGATATATGCCGGATATGATCGCAAGTGTGTACCATCCGTAAACTGTTATCTATAAATACAATAATTAAATAAAATAAATACATTACATAATTATAACATACCCGTCCGCGAAGATTCATGTTCCGTAAAGTACATCATTCCAGTAGGATGGAGCAGATGAACATATATTGTTATAATCTGCAATTAAACCAATTAATTAAATTTAAATATGCATGAAATAGTGGCAACTTACGCTATGAAAATTTTCAAATTTTGGGCGATTTGACTTTTTGTTGTTTTCTTGATTTTTCATTTTGTCATTAATAAATTTTGACACACTTTGAGGTTTACAATGTTTATCATTAATTTTGTATTGTTTATCACTAATATTTTTAACAACGTACATTGTATAAAATACAACGTTTTTTAATTGAAATATCCGTTGTTCAGTTTTCTCTATGCATAGATTTATATTAAGGTTAAGACAAATGAGCAAGCGTAGACGTATACACGGGCGCAGATAAGGTGCCCGTGTATACATAGATGGGCGGAAGTGCCATTTGAGATTCGGATTGCGGCCTATATATGGATCGAGCTTCGGTCATTGCACATATGGCAGAATTTCTGAGATTACATTCGGACATAGGAGACGTTGGTTGAAATTCGTGATCGAACAGAGAAGCCAGCAGAGGCGTTGAATGAGGCAAGCGCTGAGACAAAGGCAATGACAGCGACAAAGGCTGAGACAGAGACTCTTGCTGACACTGCGACGATACATTCGGTTACGGATGCATTGATTGAGTAGATTGTATGAACGAATCCAAACGAGATTGCTGAATACATTTTGCCACCACCAATCTTGCCGGTGCAAGATTGGTGGTGGCAGTAATCGCGTTGGCATCGTTTTCGGCAGTGTTGGCGGCAGCATTCATTTCGTTGGCGAAAGGCATTTCAGTAAAGGACATCAGCGGTGAAGACGGCGGTGTGTGGTTCACACGAATTGTAGGCGGAAATATCTGACTAGTTCTTCTTTGTTCCATAAAATGTGTTATTTGGACACCGCGGACACCAAAAACTCAATTAAGACAATTAATAAAAATGTTACTGTTCAAGCTCTGCCAAAGTAAACAACGAAATTTTAAATATTTCGAAAACGTTTATTAATAGTATTTTAATGTGGCTTGAACAGATGAAAAAATAAAAAAAGATAATTTTTCAAAAAAAATATTTGACAAAAATTCAAACAACAAAATCAAAAGTACACCCAAAGAACGAATCAATTGGGGCAACCGTCTTTTTTTGCCAACCGATTTATTTAGTTCTGTCAACATTCGACTGATTCAGTTGTTGCAACACCGCGTATCAGTTCACACAACTAATGAATACAATTGACACAACCAATTTGTTTAGTTGTGGTAGCCAATTTAATTATAAGAAATCGGCCATTTTACCTAGCGCTCCAACGTGTTGCAAACACGAAGTCAGCGTCACAACAGCGTTCCCGAGATCGAACATTGCCGACGATTCGTTGTGCTGCTGACTTCGTGTTTGCAACACGTTGGAGCGCTAGGGCTGCATATATAAATACAACATATAGAAACACAATAGGAAGTACTCTGTAGAATAGTAGGTCTCTAGTGATAGAAAGTATAATTGAGCATGAAAAAACCGAACAGTAAAAACGAACAAGCCTTAAAACAATTCCAAATTTTGTTTAAGACGTGGCACGCACTGTCCGCAGCACAAAACAAAAAAATAGTGAAAAAATCTGAAATCGCCTTAAAACAATTCCAAATATTGTTTAAGACTAAGACGTGGCACGCGCTGTCCGCAAAACAAAACGAGTGAAAAATGTAAAGCTTGCGCGACTGGTGTTGTCCTGCTTTGGCATCGCTATTATGCAAGACAACTGATTTCACAGTTGAATCAAATAAATATTGGTTGCTACAACTTAATGTTATATAGCTATCTATTAAGTCAACTAAATATTGGTTAGGTCTCATTTTTAATTTAGTTGCCGTGGCAATGGAAACAAAAAAATTGAAAATGGATAAAAAGTTTGTTTCCCCAATCAATGTTGCAGTTGCTTTAACTAATAGTTGGTTACGCTTCATACTATTGTTTACCATAAATGAATTTCAGTTGAAACTGACTAAATTTGGTAGATGCAAATGAATATTCGTTGAAACAACTGCACGTCAAGCAATTATTTTTTGTGTGTATTCAGAATGAAGTATTTATGGACATAACAAGTATTTAATGAACAATGCTAGTCCTCCTCTATGATGCTGATGCATGGATGCTTGCCAACACCGATGAGAAAGTTTTAGGAGCGTTCAAGAAAAAGATTCTTCGGAAAATCTTATCCCGATATGCGTTGAAAACGAATACGGAATCAGATGGAACGACGAGTTGTATGATGTTCAAATAAGTAAGAATGGCGTAAGTTGGTTCATATAACGGAGGCTGAACACCACATTGGGGTTTTTAGTAATTTTGTATTGAATTTACAGTTAGTTTATTTTATATTTAAAAACAAAATACACAAATGAATCCAAAATAAATAATTTAAAAATATGTTAGTTCATTAATACATTTAATATATAATTTGATTTTTTAATTTATTTTCATTAATATTATTACTTTGAATACTCTTTAAAGAATTTTAAAATCCCGAAATGTCAGTTTTAAATCCCGAGATTATTTCGGGATTAACTTTAGGCTAAATCCCAGGGTCCCGGGATCAACATTCCTAATATGTACCCAATAAACCAAAAACCTGGATATTAAGTGATTTTCGTATGTATATTGAACATGGATATCGAAGCTTTCACTGGAGAAAAGCGTTCAACTTTTTGTAATTGTAAGCTTGAAAACCATAGCGTTCTCCAGCAAAACTGGTAGCTTTTTATCCAATTGAATGTAGCCTTTACATAAACTTGAATTCCGACATACAATATACATTCCGGGTTTAACTTAATTGTAAGCTATAAATAAAATGTGATTCGCCCTTCAAATTACAGCTAAATTCAAGTGCATATATTTCCCTAATTAAAGGTTTAAATATAAAATAAAACGCATATAAGTTATAATACTATATATTAAAAGGAATTAAAGTATGTTCTACAGCTGCTTAGCCACTTACACCGGTGGCAGTGTAGAGGAACTTCTTGTAAAATCCACGACGTTCCTCGAAGATCAAACCAGTGAATCCAATTGCGCTACTGCGATGTATAACATTGCCAGGTTCACGTAAAATATCAATGTTGTCTGCGTATGAATGAAAATATATTAATATTTCATAAACGTATCCGTAAACCTTGGCCACTTACATTGTATATCAGCTCATCGTGCATTTTCCGTGCGGTAGAATTCTCGGGATGATTTTCGTGTTTGGACCTGCACTTATATATTAATTGATTTGTCTGTTTACTAATTCAAGCGAAAAACAATGATCTCACTGATTGTGCGAATACAGCGGCACATATGTAGTGGGGAAAAAAATTAAAATTTTCTTGTTGACATTTAATTTATCACGTCACTGGGTTGCCACTGAGTAATTTTGTGTAGTGAATTTCGTGTCAAGTTTTTTTAACTTCGAAAACCAACGTTGGAATAACATTCATTTCTTCGGCTTGATCATGACATTACATCCACACTGGTTGAAAAAGAACATTCTCCAAATTTATCGAACCTTAAACTCATTGCTTAATGGGTATATATTAAATTAATTTGCACATTAATATTACTTTCAATCATATAAATGGCTCTAATGTGCTCGATTAAATATAGAACGAATAAAATGAAAATAAATGTAGAAACAAACAATAAATCAAGAAACGGTAATTTGTGATTTTTTTGCCAATTTGAACCAGAACAAACATTAAATAACATCGATTTTAGTTCCATCAACCATACCGCACTTTTTACAGCATTTTAAAATTATGAATTTTTGGAACTCTTCAAAAACAAGAAAATAATAAACAATATAAAATTTAAATAGTTTTATTTTTTATATCTGATTATAATACAAATATATAACTAAATGAGCCCTCTCTTCTGTTTGTAGTCCTCGAGGTTAAGCGACCTTTTCTGAACTGGTTCATTTACTTTAGGGACAGATTGGGGAACTACATTTACGTAATGCACTGCAAATAAAACACGTAAACATATATTGAAATGTATTTATAATATAAATATTGTCAACCTCACCTGGTAATGATACATCTAAATTAATATCGAAGTCGTGCAATGAATACAAACTATAATCTTTGGTTTCATTTGATTCTATGTCCGTTTTAATGCATTCTTTTTTTTATTATGTGATTGTGATACAGAGTTTTGCTCTGTTAATTGATTATCTTTTTTTTCATTTGTCTTAAAGCCCATACGTGGTTGAGTAATACGTCTTGTAAAAGGATCAGATATTTTCATTCCCCTATTAGCACGTACTTCTTCTAATATTGCTTTTTCGGCATCTTCCGCATTGCGTTTTCGATTGCGATCATTTATATACGATATTAGGCTTATGCTACTTGATCTCTTTTTTATTCAATTCAGATGCTCGGCTTTCCAATTCTTCAATTTGCTGTTCCAAATCACGTGCCACATCATATTCGCCGCGAAGAATTGCTGCATCTCTTTCTTTCATAATACAAGTCTTACGCATTGCATAGTTAGTAGAGCGATTACGAAATTTATTTTTCTTCTCAACTAATTCTCTTTATATTCATAATTTAATGCATCTTTAATTTCGCGAAGTTTGCGCTCTAGTAAATCTAATGTGGGGATTGGAACCCTTTGCTGTGTGCATACTTCCTGCCATTTGTTAAATTCACTCTCTGTAAATCAGAGTGTGGGAGTGAATGGTTGAAATGCGTACAACTATTTTTTCCACATCTGCGCTTAGAGAAACATTTCGTAACTAGGTGACCAAATTTCAAACAGGAAAAACAAACACGAATCGATTTTACTGTATTTCAGCGCTATGGGAGTCAAATTAAGGAATCGGGAACAAGATGCTAACGACTAACACTCACCTTTGCGATGGTACAGCACATCTTTTGTACACTAACACAAGATTATTTCCAAACTAACTTAATTTCCCATATTTGGCATTGAATTGGCAGGCATAAAATCTGTGACCAAATTCACGTACACTTTAATCAAGGACAGTTGGTTCTTGTCCAAGCATTATGCATCTGTTAGCCCACTGAAGTTGTTTTGAAATTGGTAGTTTCGCAATTAGCTCCCTTAACAATGTTGGATTTGTTAGTGATGATCGCCACGTGCTGATTGTAAAAACGCAGCCATGTTCAAAATTTTGTTTGCGAAACAAACGTTTCCTCCAATAATACGACAATGAACGCAACATTGCAAAAATTACTCGAAAGTGATTCAACGGGCGACTGCTTTTCCTTGCAAAGCATCTCTAAGGCACATTACATTATGTAGAGGTGAATAACCGAACTTCTAGTTGTACTTTCAAAGGCTTCAGTAAATGTTTGTCATTCTTCCGGAACACCCCAAAAATTTAGGCAAAGTATAGATCTCGTGTCGTGAATACTATTGAGCATATTAATTCAATGAGTGTTGCTGACAGAGTTAAACGGGCGTAACTGTAGAAGCCGTGTTACTTTATACTTCGGCAGTGATGTTGACGTTATTCAGCCTTATCGTGAACACTTGGGGAATATTCTATTCCCTCGGAATTTTTTGTATCGGTAATCTCCCAGGAACAGCAATTCCTGTAGCTTCAACACATTGCCAGATTTTTTATTTATGTGTTTTTTGGTTACCTTTAACATTTCAGATAATAAATTTGTAAAATAATATTTTGTTATAATACTTATTTGGAGTTAACTATAATTTTATGCACAAATTTCACATTTTTTAACTTAATAAAAGTTGAATTTGAAATTAGAACTGAACATCGGGAAACGCTAAATCAGCTGTTTGGCCAAATGTCAAACAGTGTTCCCACTGCTGCGTTCGTTCGTAATTACGACGTCTTTACGATCAAAACGTAAGACATCCCTGACAAAAGTGTGCGACACTTGTTCAGATTTACGAACTAAATAGGTTCTGTTACAGACTTAACGCGACATAGACATCTCACCTATTTTTCTGAAGTATGTCTGAGAAAAATTACGTACAAAACAGAGAGAGCAAAAACGAAAACGAGCGAAGCAAAGCTGATGACACATTTTGGTCAGACTTTTAGAACAGACATTCAAAGCAATGTCGGACGTAATCTGAGACCCAAAGGAAAATTGATGACAAATAAAACAAATTCATTTCTACTGTTTATTACAGTGTTTTTTGTTTAACTTTTTATATAAAAATACTCGTTAGAAATACATTTAAAGCAATATTAAATATAAAATCACAAATATATCAAATAAAATACCGAAAAAATTTCATTTTTTTTTTAATTTCATATATATATGTATATGAAAATTTATAAATTTTAGTAGAAACTGGAATATTTAGTAAAATTAGATTTTGGTAAAAATATTAATTTTTAATAGAAACTAAATAATTAAAAGTTTTAGGAAAATATTAGTTTTTAGAAAAAATTTAGTATAAATAAAAATTTTTAGTATAAACTGTAAAAATTGTAATTTAAGTTACAATATGATTTTTTAGTAGAAATTTGAATTTAGTAAAGATTTGAAATTTTAGTTTACATTAGAATTATTAGTAATAGTTGTAATTTTTTGTAAAAATTGTAATATTTTTAATTTAGTAATAAAATTAATATAATATAAATTTTATTAATTATATATTTGTCATTTAGTAAAAATAATTTAGTAAAACTTTCAATATTTAGCAAACGGTATCACCACATAAATAGAATATATTGAAATCTAATAAGACACACCTTAATGTCTTGGAACATGCATTCCAAGCGATTTACATAGTCTTCCGGCATGCTGACCACACAGACACTCGACAATGTCTCCCTCATTTTCACTGTCAGCGCTAATAGCAAGAATTAATCTGCATTGGAAGCACAAGTTTTAATAAATATGGACAATTGGTAATAGTTAAAAAGTTTGCGCACCTGCGTATAAGATGAACATTGTTAGCCGCTTACTCGGCGATGTGCGACTCAGCAACATGTCGCAGGTGGCCATCAGTTCGGGGTTTTTGATTTCCGGTGCCGTATAATAAATGCCGCCATTGCGATTCCAATGGGAAATTCAAGCTAATACAAAACACAACGTTAAATAAATTGTTATTATATGAATTTCAAATGAAATTTCTGAATTCCAAATGGAAAATATCTTATTTTAATTAATATTTTCTGAATTTCAAATGGAATTTCTGAATTAAAATTGAAATTTCTGAATCCATAATGGAAAATATAAGAATTTTATTTGACATTTTATGAATTTGCAATTTCTGAATTTTACATATAATTTCTAAATTCTAATTGATTCCAATTCCAATAAGAATTATGAATTAAATTTAATATTTTCTGAATTTAATGGAATTTCTGAATTACAATTGCTATTTTCTAATTTCAAAATGGATAAAATATGAATTTCAATTGATATTGATATTAATTAAAATAAAATACTTTACCCTCGTGCTGTGCCACTTGGACTGCACCTCCCAGTATTTTTCCATCAGCTGCTTAAGTTCCTGCAGATATGAGACCGCAAAAAAATACGCATTAAGCAGATCAAACGGACGCGTATCGAAATGCAAATAAACGCCTAAATATTTTTTACTCTTTGCCATAATATATTGTTCATGTGGATCAAAAAAGAACACAATATCCGCTATCCCATGACTGTTGTGATTCGTCGATGAGATTTTTAATCGAGAGTCCTAGACGTATATTCAACGAAACGAAGACGGTTTGACCGACCGTCAAGCGTTCAAGTTTATTGACCTGTTTCGTGCATTAGAATATTAACTAATTTAGTATATTTGAAATGAATTATTTACCTGTGGTGACGTCAGCATGCGACCCGAGCGAAAGAACTCTTCGAGCGCTATTAAATAACGCGATTCGTTGAAAGTCGGCAGATAGACCGCCTTAACCGCTTTCAGATTCGCATATAGATACATGAGAATAACAAAAACAAATACAGAGTAGAGAATCCTAAGAGGTAGAAAATTATTATTATATTATAAAAGAATTCACTTGCAAAAACAAGAGTATAGCATATCTTTTTATTGAAAGAATTCAAACAAAATCAGTCTACATTCTATTGAAAGCTGAAATATGCCCGAGTTTAAAAAATATTTTAAGATTGGCTTACATTTGATTTTGGATCAATGTCAACAGATAAAGGCACAGAAAAGAAGCAATTAAATTGACGCAAGTCTCCTGTGAGCTGTCTTTGAAGGCGACATCGGCAAGATTGCCGCGCACGGCATGATGCTGTGTCAGAGCAGCTCTGCTAGCGCCACCTAAAGAAGAAACAAGAAAAAAACATCAGAAACAAAATTTGTAAAAAGGCCGAATTGAATTTTAAAGAATTATCGTTACAAATTTTATATAAAATGCTATCGCAAGAGATGACCCAGTTTTTGGAAAAGGTTGATTGAAACTTAAGTAAAGCAACCACCCACCTGCAACGCCCACAATCGCCATCAGCAACGTCGAACCGCACAATACGTACGTGCTGTACAGCGGATGCTTGGGAAGCACATAAATCTCAACGCCCATGGCGAGATCAATCAGAAAATCGGCCCCAAACGCCACTTCTTCGAGTCGACGTTTAGCTAAAATTATACTTAATATTGTTAAATTGCATGGAACAAATTAATATAAATTATAACTTACTGTTTGGGTAGAGCCAAGGTGTGGATAGAGTGTCTAGCAAGAAAATTTTCTATTTGATACAATTTTATGACGTTTAAACCAACGACTACATAATAGTTTATTTTTTGTTTCGTTTTGAACGTAGCGACAACATGAGAGCGCAAACAACCATTTTTTTGTATTCTCTCCCTGAATAAAAGTTAAAAAGGGAAACGGTTGATCTGACACAACATGGTTGCATTTCAGAGTTCAGAATACTTCCGAGCGGAACTGAGAATACACTGGGTTGTTGATTAAAATTGCGTTGTGTTGTGCAAATAAATATTGAAGTTAAAATTATGTTAAACTACAATAAAAACATAGAAAATGACTCTAAAGGTCCATTCATATCAGACAGCACGTTGCGTATCATGCACGTAGCGTATCATGCACGATCATGCAAAGGCGTTCATATCAGCATCAAGCAAACGCACTCAGGGTTGTAAAACACTTTCATTAACTGTTATCGAAATTAAAATTAGAAAACAAATGTTTTGAATCTTTCAAGTCACACAACTTTCTACAAAATGTTTTAGAATGGTACATAGTTAAAAAGAGCAAAACCGCGTTGAAGGTATGTATACTTTTACTCTAACCTTTCCTCGAATATTCATCATATATCATTGTCTAATAATATTGACTCCAAACAGATGCAAAACAACCGTATCGTCTTGCGTGTTCAATTGGAAAACAAGTTACAGCTGAAAAAACCGTTTCTCCACATCAACAGCAACGTTGCTTCATTTTCACCAAGAGCGATTTGGCTGGGATTCGCTACAAATTCGTGAATTCTAAAGTGCGACCCCCTACAAAGTCCTATGACTAATGCGCCAAGTTTCAGGCTGGTGTTAGCAACTTGTCTGGCGTCTATTCAAATACAAAAATTTAAATTACAACTCTTAGCAGCAGGCTAATTGCAGCATTTTAAAATATATTAAACATTAATTAAATAAAGGTGCTGTAAAAAATAATTTCTTCCTCATATTTATGATTATCGTATAATTTAACACTGTGTAAAGTATTAAACTGCTTAAGAACATTATCTTGTGCGATTTAGCATCGGCAACAGTAGAGTTTATTTCGAAGTTGCAGCCGCTACATCGCTCTTACTAGCTGAAGCAATGTCAACAGCGCCACCGTATATGCCCATCACACGAATACATTTGGAGACCCATTTATTCCAGCGATAACTCTTCGGGTCTCATTGTTCCCCCAAAAAATTAGATCTTTTTCAGCTTCGCGTCTTTGTTGAGATTGCTGACGATTGTTTATTTAAATTTAATTTTATTTAAATTTTTGACGTTAATAAAAATGGGTAGTCTTGTTAAAATAAATATTAAAAAAATACTACAATATCACTAAAATCTCAAAATTTTGTAATAAAAATAAGAAGAAGCAGTAAATATTTTATATTTCTACAACAATGCAGACGGCAGGCTCCTACAAACATATTTTGCATGATACGATACGTGCATAAAGGGACCCAAAACGCATGTTATGAACACTCTCATATAAAATGTACTGGATAATATTTGTCGTGCATGATACGCTAGTGCATGATACGCAACGTGCTGTCTGATATGAATGGACCTTTAATTGTAGTTTTTCAAAACTGGCTGAATTTTTTCGGCGAAATAAGGGCTACAAAATGTTGTTCATGATACGTATTTTTTTAGGGAAACATTTTTTCCCTTTTCAAACATTGTTCACGATACCTATTTTCCACCAAGGGTAAAATTTCCTGATGAATTTTATTCACAATAAGGCTGTATGTGTAACATAGTATACAAAGAGACGCTGGCAGATATGTCGGTTGAGACGCGGACGGTTGCAGATGCGTCGGAAAATACGTTGGAATAGGCGGTTGCACACAGAGAAAAATATCAATGACATGTTTATATCAATCATGTTTATATCAATCATGTTTGGCGCCAAAGTTGTTTGTTGTCTTATTAATTACGTACATAATTAAAATATTTAATAATGAATTTTAAAAAATTCAATTATGTGCATGACAAAAATTACGTACGTAATTAAAATTTCCAATTACACAAAAACAAAATATTAATTATGCATATTAATTATCATGTACATGATTTTATTTATCTCTATTTATGTTAATTCAAATTATTTTTTGATTATACAAATATGCAATTTTATTACATGATGAAAACTCGCGGACGAACACAATCATAACTCTTGGCGAAAATTTTCTTGAGAGGAAGATTATCTTAAAGCAGCATTTGGCGCCGCATGTTTATCTTTAGCTTTTGCCAACGGGAAACTTCGGCGGGAGTCAAAGTTTTATACAAAATATATGCCGGATATGATCGCAAGTGTGTACCATCCGTAAACTGTTATCTATAAATACAATAATTAAATAAAATAAATACATTACATAATTATAACATACCCGTCCGCGAAGATTCATGTTCCGTAAAGTACATCATTCCAGTAGGAGGGAGCAGATGAACATATATTGTTATAATCTGCAATTAAACCAATTAATTAAATTTAAATATGCATGAAATAGTGGCAACTTACGTTATGAAAATTTTCAAATTTTGGGCGATTTGACTTTTTGTTGTTTTCTTGATTTTTCATTTTGTCATTAATAAATTTTTACACACTTTTAGGTTTACAATGTTTATCATTAATTTTGTATTGTTTATCACTAATATTTTTAACAACGTACATTGTATAAAATACAACGTTTTTTAATTGAAATATCCGTTGTTCAGTTTTCTCTGTGCATAGATTTATATTAAGGTTAAGACAACTGAGCAAGCGTAGACGTATACACGGGCGCAGATAAGGTGTATACATAGATGGGCGGAAGTGCCATTTGAGATGTGGATTGGGGCCTATATATGGATCGAGCTTCGGACATTGCACATATGGCAGAATTTCTGAGATTACATTCGGACATAGGAGACGTTGGTTGAAATTCGTGCTCGAACAGAGAAGCCAGCAGAGGCGTTGAATGAGGCAAGTGCTGAGACAAAGGCAATGACAGCGACAAAGGCTGAGACAGAGACTCTTGCTGACACTGGGACGATACATTCGGTTACGGATGCATTGATTGAGTAGATTGTATGAACGAATCCAAACGAGATTGCATGAATACATTTTGCATATACCTTAACTTATTATTAAACTTACAAACGGTGACAACAATTGTAAACGCGACAGGACTTGAAACATTGGTGGACACATCATCGTTGGCAAGATTGGTGGTGGCAATATTGGTGGTGGCAGTAATGGCGTTGGCATCGTTTTCGGCAGTGTTGGCGGAAGCATTCATTTCGTTGGCGAAAGGCATTATAGTAAAGGACATCAGCGGTGAAGACGGCGGTGTGTGGTTCACACGAATTGTAGGCGGAAATATCTGACTAGTTCTTCTTTGTTCCGTAAAATGTGTTATTTGGTGGGGCAAAAGGATCCAAGAAGCTCCGTCTCCAAAAGAACGCGGACACCAAAAACGCAATTAAGACAATTAATAAAAATGTTACTGTTCAAGCTCTGCCAAAGTAAACAACAAAATTTTAAATATTTCGAAAACGTTTATTAATAGTATTTTAATGTGGCTTGAACAGATGAAAAAATAAAAAAAGATAATTTTTCAAAAAAAATATTTGACAAAAATTCAAACAACAAAATCAAAAGTATTCAGAATGACTATTTATGGACATAACAAGTATTTAATGAACAATGCTAGTCCTCCTCTATGGTGCTGATGCATGGATGCTTGCCAACACCTATGAGAAAGTTTTAGGAGCGTTCAAGAAAAAGATTCTTCGGAAAATCTTATCCCGATATGCGTTGAAAACGAATACGGAATCAGATGGAACGACGAGTTGTATGATGGCCAAATAAGTAAGAATGGCGTAAGTTGGTTCATATAACGGAGGCTGAACACCACATTGGGGTTTTTAGTAATTTTGTATTGAATTTACAGTTAGTTTATTTTATATTTAAAAACAAAATACACAAATGAATCCAAAATAAATAATTTAAAAAATGTTTGTTCATTAATACATTTAGGGCCAGTTTTTCAGTGCTCGTTTAAACGTAGTTTAAACTCCGTTTAATTAATCTTCTCTTTAAATTAAACGTCGTTTATTGTTGTTAGCAGTTTTTCAGTGATAGTTTAAAGTGAACACAGACCAAGACAATACATATGGCACCGCAGGCAAATGACAAATAATTCTCTCGATTTTGACTTCTGATAAATGTCATTCAAAATTTAATAAATAAAAAAATTGTTTCAGAAAAATAAAATTAATGTAATTTTAAATTTATACAAGAGATCGAGCAACTAAAGTGCACGTGAGAGTTTTTTTTTTAATGCATAGTGTGCAGAAATACAATAATTATAAATAATTTGTGAAACAGCGCAGCGACAGAAAATAGTGAAAAGTGTTGTGCAAAAAAAATCATGTCAAAAACTTTGAAAGTTTAAACGTAGGTTAAACCATCAGCATCGGTCGTTTAAACTAAGTTTAAACGACGGTTGAATTTCACTGAAACAATCGATTTTGATTTTAAACGAAGTTTAAACCACAAACAAAGTTGAACTAGCACTGAAAAACTGACCCTTAATATATAATTTGATTTTTTAATTTATTTTCATTAATATTATTACTTTGAATACTCTTTAAAGAATTTTAAAATCCCGAAATGTCAGTTTTAAATCCCGAGATTATTTCGGGATTAACTTTAGGCTAAATCCCAGGGTCCCGGGATCAACTGAACGTGATTTTCGTATGTATATTGAACATGGATATCGAAGCTTTCACTGGAGAAAAGCGTTCAACTTTTTGTAATTGTAAGCTTGAAAACCATAGCGTTCTCCAGCAAAACTGGTAGCTTTTTATCCAATTGAATGTAGCCTTTACATAAACTTGAATTCCGACATACAATATACATTCCGGGTTTAACTTAATTGTAAGCTATAAATAAAATGTGATTCGCCCTTCAAATTACACCTGAATTCAAGTGCATATATTTCCCTAATTAAAGGTTTAAATATAAAATAAAACGCATATAAGTTATAATACTATATATTAAAAGGAATTAAAGTATGTTCTACAGCTGCAACAGCCACCTACACCGGTGGCAGTGTAGAGGAACTTCTTGTAAAATCCACGACGTTCCTCGAAGATCAAACCAGTGAATCCAATTGCGCTACTGCGATGTATAACATTGCCAGGTTCACGTAAAATATCAATGTTGTCTGCGTATGAATGAAAATATATTAATATTTCATAAACGTATCCGTAAACCTTGGCCACTTACATTGTACATCAGCTCATCGTGCATTTTCCGTGCGGTAGAATTCTCGGGATGATTTTCGTGTATGGACCTGCACTTATATATTAATTGATTTGTCTGTTTACTAATTCAAGCGAAAAACAATGATCTCACTGATTGTGCGAATGCAGCGGCACATATGTAGTGGGGAAAAAAATTAAAATTTTCTTGTTGACATTTAGTTTATCACGTCACTGGGTTGCCACTGAGTAATTTTGTGTAGTGAATTTCGTGTCAAGTTTTTTTAACTTCGAAAACCAACGTTGGAATAACATTCATTTCTTCGGCTTGATCATGATATTACATCCACACTGGTTGAAAAAGAACATTCTCCAAATTTATCGAACCTTAAACTCATTGCTTAATGGGTATATATTAAATTAATTTGCACATTAATATTACTTTCAATCATATAAATGGCTCTAATGTGCTCGATTAAATATAGAACGAATAAAATAAAAATAAATGTAGAAACAAACAATAAATCAAGAAAAGGTAATTTGTGATTTTTTGTCAATTTGAACCAGAACAAACATTAAATAACATCGATTTTAGTTCCATCAACCATACCGCACTTTTTACAGCATTTTAAAATTATGAATTTTTGGATCTCTTCAAAAACAAGAAAAACAATATAGAATTTAAATAGTTTTATTTTTGTATAGCTGATTATAATACAAATATATAACTAAATGAGCCCTCTCTTCTGTTTGTAGTCCTCGAGGTTAAGCGACCTTTTCTGCACTGGTTCATTTACTTTAGGGACAGATTGGGGAACTACATTTACGTAATGCACTGCAAATAAAACACGTAAACATATATTGAAATGTATTTATAATATAAATATTGTCAACCTCACCTGGTAATGATACATCTAAATTAATATCGAAGTCGTGCAATGAATATAATCTTTGGTTTCATTTGATTTTATATCCGTTTTAATGCATTCCTTTTTTTATTATGTGGTTGTGATACAGAGTTTTGCTCTGTTAATTGATTATCTTTTTTTTTCATTTGTCTTGAAGCCCATACGTGGTTGAGTAATACGTCTTGTAAAAGGATCAGATATTTTCATTCCCCTATTAGCACGTACTTCTTCTAATATAGCTTTTTCGGCATCTTCCATATTGCGTTTTCGATTGCGATCATTAATATACGATATTAGGCTATGCTACTTGATCTTTTTTTTATTCAATTCAGATGCTCGGCTTTCCAATTCTTCAATTTGCTGTTCCAAATCACAGAAAGAGATGCAGCAATTCTTCGCGGCGAATATGATGTGGCCATCTCTTTCTTTCATAATACAAGTCTTACGCATTGCATAGTTAGTAGAGCGATTACGAAATTTATTTTTCTTCTCAACTAATTCTCTTTATATTCATAATTTAATGCATCTTTAATTTCGCGAAGTTTGCGCTCTAGTAAATCTAATGTGGGGATTGGAACCCTTTGCTGTGTGCATACTTCCTGCCATTTGTTAAATTCACTCTCTGTAAATCAGAGTGTGGGAGTGAATGGTTGAAATGCGTACAACTATTTTTTCCACATCTGCGCTTAGAGAAACATTTCGTAACTAGGTGACCAAATTTCAAACAGGAAAAACAAACACGAATCGATTTTACTGTATTTCAGCGCTATGGGAGTCAAATTAAGGAATCGGCATACTTCCTGCCATTTGTTAAATTCACTCTCTGTAAATCAGAGTGTGGGAGTGAATGGTTGAAATGCGTACAACTATTTTTTCCACATCTGCGCTTAGAGAAACATTTCGTAACTAGGTGACCAAATTTCAAACAGGAAAAACAAACACGAATCGATTTTACTGTATTTCAGCGCTATGGGAGTCAAATTAAGGAATCGGGAACAAGATGCTAACGACTAATACTCACCTTTGCGATGGTACAGCACATCTTTTGTACACTAACACAAGGTTATTTCCAAACTAACTTAATTTCCCATATTTGGCATTGAATTGGCAGGCATAAAATCTGTGACCAAATTCACGATGCTACCGTACACTTTGATCAAGGACAGTTGGTGCTTGTCCTAGCGTTATGCATCTCTTAGCCCACTGAAGTTGTTTTGAAATTGGTAGTTTCGCAATTAGCTCCCTTAACAATGATGGATTTGTTAGTGATGATCGCCACGTGCTGATTGTAAAAACGCAGCCATGTTCAAAATTTTGTTTGTGAAACAAACGTTTCCTCCAATAATACGATAATGAACGCAACATTGCAAAAATTACTCAAAAGTGATTCAACTGGCGACTGCTTTTCCTTGCAAAGCATCTCTAAGGCGCATTACATTATGTAGAGGTGAATAACCGAACTTTCTAGTTGTACTTTCAAAGGCTTCAGTAAATGTTTGTCATTCTTCCGGAACACCCCAAAAATTTAGGCAAAGTATATATCTCGTGTGGCGTTGATACTGTTGAGCATATTAATTCAATGAGTGTTGCTGACAGAGTTAAACGGGCGTAACTGTAGAAGCCGTTTTACTTTATACATCGGCAGTGATGTTGATGTTATTCAGCCTTATCGTGAACACATGGGGAATATTCTATTCCCTCGGAATTTTTTGTTCCCAACAAGGATAGAAGAACCGAAAGAAACCGAAACCGATATCCGTGTAAAACCGTTTCATTTTTAAAACCGAAACCGTAACCGAAAATCAGAAATAAACCGATATCCAAAACCGATATAAACGGTTTCGGTATTTGGTCTAATATTTGTTTTTTGTTTCATTAATCGAATTAACAACAAAACGCCAGCAACTCCAAGCAAAATTTGTATGTTAAAAAATGATTCAAATTTCAATAATATTGGTTTTTTTATTTATTTTTTAGTAAAATATTTAGGGGACTTGGGGTTAAATGGGACTAGTTTTGAAAAGATCATTTGAATATTTTTTAAATTCTTTTAAAGGATCTATTCAATAGAATACCATTTATAAGTCTTTTAATGGATTTTTGAGGGATTTTTAAAAACAGCTCAATTTCGGACATAAACAAAAAATTGGTAATGCAAGAAAAAATGTGAAAAAGTTTCAAATTATTAACATCTCAGTAACTATTTAAGGAAATACGAAAAATGAAGTGCAAGTTCGACAAGTTTAAACATTTCAAGTATAAGGCAGATATTTGTTTACATTAGTGATGATGAAAAATTTCTTGTTCTTACATCTTTTTCTTGCAATTTTTTTTTAGCAAGAACAACAACGAGAACCAGATCGAGATTTTCTTGCAAGAAAAAGTGCAAGATAAGAACTTCAAGAACAAGAGCAAGTGTAAGACTAACACAGCAAGAAAAGCAAGACATGCGTTTTTTTATGATTTTAATGTATTTAATACGTTTTTAAGGTAATAATGAAATTCAAAAGAATTCATGATATTACTAAATATTGAACAACAAGTAACAATGGAAAACGTGCAAAATATTTATGAACGTGAACATTAATGAAGATGTGTGTTTTTTTTTTGTTTGTGTCAATTCTAAAGAATATAAGCATCTTAAAAATAAGGCCTGTGAAGCACTTTTGAAGCGGTAAATAGCTTTAAAAGAGCTTCAAAAGTCGCTTCAAAAAGATAAAACAGACAAAACAATGTTTTTTCTCTTTTCTTCGCTACGCTAGTTCGTTCATCGATTGTGCATATGCACTGTGCTATGCACATTATTACTTTTGTTTTACTTTTATATATATATAGTTTTTTTGTTATTTGTAAAATTAATTTTGTTTTACTTTTATATATATAGTGTTTTTGTTAATTGTAAAATCATGAAGTTTTCTTAAGTTCAGTTATATGTGCATTATTTCATTTAACTTATAAAACCAAAATAAAAAATTGTTACCCTGCAAGAAATTATTTGAGATACGGTACGTGTAGCATACGGATTTTTTTAATCTGTGACGAAAGCAGAAACATGCCTATACGAAATATTCTTTATATTTATTGTATATGCATATCGTATAATGTATGTCGTCGTTGTAGAATGAAGTCACCAAATACATTTTTAGGAAAAACTTAAATTTCGAGTTTGTGGATTAATATTATAAAAAGTAATTGATGCATTTTTAAAGTTGGAATATCTATTGATAGATTTACATTTTATTATCATAATGTAAAAAAATGGAGATCATCGATTAAAAATTGACAGATACATGAAGATGTTTGTAAATAATATTTAGCATTTTGAAAATGTATTTGGTGACTTTTCGTTCTACAACGTCGATTTGTAAATTTTATTATTGCCTTGATATTTTGAATTGTCTCGTCAACATTACTTGATTTATACAATTATTTCTTATTCTTGTTAAAATATAATTCAAATTTTTATATTATTGGATTTTTTTGTTATTAAAATGTTGAAGAAATTGAAAATATGGAAAATAAGTAACTTAAATACAATTAGTGTTCAAATTCTATTCGTTTTCATAATTAATATGCAGTTTAAGATATTTGTTTTCGATCTTTTATTTAAAATTTAAAAGATTTAAAGATTTAGATTACCATTTCTTGCAGTTCACTGAATTGTTGAAATTTAATTTCTTTGGCTTTTATGGATTGAAATCGTACAAAATTCTTCTTCTTTGCAATTCAGACCATATCTCAGGTGAATGTTGCTTTTCATTGGTTTGTGGTCTCGAAATTTTAATTTAAAATTTTTTCTTGGCGTATTCAATTAAATAATTCATATAACACAAAATTTTTTATTAAAATAACAAAAAACATTGTTTAAATTACCCAGTATCATAATTTGAACATAATTTAGCACCATATAAAAAATGTAAAATTATTTGAAAAATATGGAAATAAAGAAAATTTATACAAAAACCAAAATCAAAATCGAAACCGTAACATGGAACCGGTATACCAAAACCGTTTCGTTATAAAAACTTAAAACCGAAACCGTAACCGAAACCGAAACGCGGAAAAAACCGAAACGCGGAAAAAACCGAAACCGAAATCGAAACCGTTATTCGTTTAGGTTTCAATCCTTGGTTCCCAGGTATCGGCAATCTTCCAGGAACAGCAATTCCTCCAGAAATCGAATTAGAGTTCAAATGTAGCTTTACCACATTGACAGACTTTTTATTTATGCGTTTTTTGGTTACCTTAAACATTTCAGATAATAAATTTGTAAAATAATATTTTATTATAATACTTATTTGGAGTTAACTATAATTTTATGCACAAATTTCACATTTTTTAACTTAATAAAAGTTGAATTTGCAATTAGAACTGAACATCAGGCAACGCTAAATCAGCTGTTTGGCCAAATGTCAAACCGTGTTGTTGAATAAAATTGCGTTGTGTTGTGCAAATAAATATTGAAGTTAAAATTAAGTTAAACTACAATAAAAACATAGAAAATGACTCTAAAGGTCCATTCATATCAGACAGCACGTTTCGTATCATGCACGTTCATATCAGCATCATGCAAACGCACTTGTCATTAACTGTTAACATAATTAAAATTAGAAAACCAATGTTTTGATTCTTTCAAGTCACACAACTTTCTACAAAATGTTTTAGAATGGTACATAGTTAAAAAGAGCAAAACCGCGTAGAAGGTATGTATACTTTTACTCTAACCTTTCCTCGAATATTCATCATATATCATTGTCTAATAATATTGACTTCAAACAGATGCAAAACAACCGTATCGTCTTGCGTGTTCAATTGGAGAACAAGTTACAGCTGAAAAAACCGTTTCTCCACATCAACAGCAACGTTGCTTCATTTTCACCAAGAGCGATTTGGCTGGGATTCGCTACAAATTCGTGAATTCTAAAGTGCGACCCCCTACAAAGTCCTATGACTAATGCGCCAAGTTTCAGGCTGGTGTTAGCAACTTGTCTGGCGTCTATTCAAATACAAAAATTTAAATTACAACTCTTAGCAGCAGGCTAATTGCAGCATTTTAAAATATATTTAACATTAATTAAATAAATGTGCTGTAAAAAATAATTTCTTCCTCATATTTATGATTATCGTATAATTTAACACTGTTTAAAGTATTAAACTGCTTTAGAATATTATCTTGTGCGTTTTAGCATCGGCAACAGTCTAGTTTATTTCGTAGTTGCAGCCGCTACATCGCTCTTACTAGCTGTAGCAATGTCAACAGCGCCACCGTTTATGCCATCAGACGAATACATTTGGAGACCCAAACAATTTGATCTTTTTGAGCTTCGCGTATTTGTTGAAATTGCTGACGATTGTTTATTTAAATTTAATTTTATTTAAATTTTTGACGTTAATAAAAATGGGTAGTCTTGTTAAAATAAATATTTAAAAAATACTACAATATCACTACAATCTCAAAATTTTTTAATAAAAACAAGAAAAAGCAGTAAATATTTTATATTTCTACAACAATGCATGCGGCAGGCACCTGCAAAAATATTTTGCATGATACGATACGTGCATAAAGGGACCCAAAACGCATGTTATGAACACTCTCATATAAAATGTACTGGATAATATTTGTCGTGCATGATACGCTAGTGCATGATACGCAACGTGCTGTCTGATATGAATGGACTTTTAATTGTAGTTTTTCAAAACTGGCTGAATTTTTTTCGGCGAAATAAGGGCTACAAAATGCAGTTCATGATACGTATTTTTTTAGGGAAACATTTTTTCCCTTTTCAAACATTGTTCACGATACCTATTTTCCACCAAGGGTAAATTTTTCTGAGAAATTTTATTCACAATAAGGCTGTTTGTGTAACATGTTATACAAAGAGACGATGGCAGATATGTCGGTTGAGACGGGAACGGTTGCAGATGCGTCGGAAAATACGTTGGAACAGGCGATTGCATGGATTAATATTAAGATGAAGACAAATGCGCAAGCGTAGACGTATACACGTGTTGTAATTAAAATGTCGGTTGCTTAGGCGTGAAGGCAAATGTCGCAACATTCCATTTATAATTACCCATGATGTTCTACCAGAGAATGCCCAACGTTGAAGTTCCATTTTTACTATCATGAAATAATGAATACAAGTCTTTTCTTCTAGGACATACTTTTATTTAATGAAAGTTTTACTTATAAAAGAAACACGTCTGCACTCTAAGACAGTTAAAATCATAATCCAACTTAAAATATATTCTTAACCTCTACTCATCACCTCGGTCTCACCAATATTTACAAAAACCAGATCGGAGTGTCATCATATTGTGAAATAATCAATTCGTATGATCGTGTGGTGATCGTGTGAAAAACTTCTATGTGCCTTAGTACCCGGTACGCCGCATGCAGGTGCTACCTGATGAGGCTTACACTACAACCATATACTACAGTGTATAAGAGTAAGTGTGTCAACCCAGTGACAAGTTAGCTCCGCTCTGCCTTGATGCGGCCTACTGTATGCAACCATGTTTCGTAAATTCACCCTTTTCCTTTTTCAACTTACATTCGCAGAGAGCAATTTTTTAATAATGGCTGATGTTTTTGTTTGTTTGCTTTTATGTTCGTTCAGTTTAAAACGTCAAATGAAAATTTTCATTTAATTCAAAATGGCTGTGAGACGATGTTGGTTTTCTTGGTATTACAAATTAGTTTGTAAGTATTATAATATTTATGTTGAATATATATATATACAATTTAATTATATTTAGAATAATGTGAAATATAGCTGCACACATTGTATCGCCGTAGTGCAGAAAATGTTTCAATTGCGTTAAGAGGCTTGCTCTGCCGTCTTACGCTGCAGCGAACTTGTACAAGCAAGGCAAGTGGAATGTTTATGTTTTGAAAATGTTTACATTGATAAATTACTTTTCAGATAAAATCAATTTCCATTGCTATGAGTGCGCATATTGTGACGATGTCGAAAACCACTGTTATTTCAGCGGAAAATCTGTGCGCTCTCCAATCGCCGTCTGTTGTCAGACACATGCAACCGGCTGCCTTACAAATGCATTGAAGTTGTAGAGCTGAAGTGTCCTGATGCCGCTGAGATAGCCCCGTCCTTGTGTCCTGGTCCCCGTAACAAGTGGCGGGTGTGGCGCATTATTGCGCGTAATGTGCTGTTCCCATCGGTGGTGGCTATTAATCGCGCGACATGTCCGTCGCGAACAGCTGCGATAGATCTGCAGAGGAGCGTGATCCGCCGTATCTGTAGTATAAAATAGAATTAAAAAAAATAGAATTTAAAAAAAAAAATAGAATTTTGTGAGAATCTCGGTCAGAAAGAGAACGTAAAATTCCATTGGATTTCTATGTACAGTTTAGGCGTCAGCCGAACCTATTTCGCTCCGATTTCTGAGCAGGGTTCTGACAAAGAAGTACGAATGCTCCTACTTTTTTTAATGGAAAGAGGAGTTAATTCCGTCAGAACGAGTCACTGGGAAATAATTGTATGAGAAAAATATGAATGCATGCATAACAGTAAGCATTTTTGGTGTTACATTATTATGATTAATATGAATATGCCATTGTGCTTACTGGCGATGTGCATTATTCAATGTGCAGATTCTTCCCCCCTTATTTTAAGAAAATATTATTATTAATTAAATAATAATAGTTTTTTCTTTTACATTGTTAAAATTTTGATAAAATTCTTATAGTGTAGATTATTTTATTTTTAAAAATAAACAATTGTATATTACCTAGTGGAGATAAATAAATTCAAATTTAATGATTTTAAATTAAAAAAAAAAGGTATTGGCCCAACTTTCTAATTATTTGGCTGCATTAGCCCGCCTTTAATCTAAACATCTGAATTATAAAAGGAAATTAAATACAAACATAACTTGATCCCAATGTTTTTAGTGTTGACTGCTGCTGCCACAGTTCGGTTGGTGGTTGCTGTGATTGCGTTGACTGTAGTGTTGTTGGCTGCACATTATTTGTTGCTGTCACTGTTTAAACAAACATTGTTTTCATCTTTTGTCTTGATTTTCTTAGCTTTTAAAATTTGATGTCTTCTATGTTGCGTTGTTTTTCAGTCAAATTGAATCGTACTTTATTGATAATTTTGTAATTTTATATTTCTTAATATTAATACGGATTTGTCTTTTTTAAATGTTTTGAGACATTTTCTTCCTAGACAGTTTTTCTAGCGGAATTGTCATCTTCAGTAATAGAAATTATGTTCATTTGTTGAAGAAATTTCAGCATAATATGAAATTTTGTGATTTAGTGTAATTGTGGTAACTTTGTTGATTTCTTAAATTTATTTTTTCAATCAGGTTCGCATTGACAGCTAAATAAGTGTATATGGAATAGCTCCTTCAACTTATTTACATAATATTATTTAGTATATATAAGATGTAAAATGTTGTTGCATTATTATGGTAAAATAGTTGCAACTTTCTTTCTACATCCAAATCCATAGGGTAGCACCTTTCTCTTAATTAAACATGTATCGATGTCTAATTGTTGTCGTCCACGCCATAACTCTCACATGTCATTTTATCATTATTCTTTTGTAATTCATTACATCAATTTACCATTTTAGACCTTTTCCTAACAAAATTCAACGACCTTCTTTGGCTATTAAAATTTCAGCATATTGTCGTTTACGTTAATGTATATTGTTTGGTGGATGGCTTCTTCTTCTTCTTTGTCAGGATTCATTTTTAAAATACTTTTTTACTATAACTTCATACTTAATTTAAAATAATTTTTAATTTATATAGAATATTCAAATTTAATATATTCAATGTATGTTTATATTGAACATTTCATTTATTAATTTTAATAAAATGTACATGTACTTTAGAAATCATTAATTTTTCCTTAATATTTCATTACCACATGAATCAATGCTAGTCATTTTCAAAATTACTTATATATTTTTTTTTATGACCGCTAAATGATCTTGGTTAAAAGGTTTGCTAGTTTGTTTGTTTGTTTGTTTTTGTCACTGCATTAACTTATCTCTTTCATTTTCAGTCCATTAGTGCAGTGTTTCCTACATGCAAAACGCTGAATTGCATTTTATCTCTTATAATTATACCTGAGCTCCTCACTTATATCTGTGCTCCCCTTCAGTTTGTGCTCCGTTTACGTTTATCTGTATTTCAAGTACAACGATCTTTCTTTCGTTTGTTTCAATTGACAATGCCCTTGACAATGAAATTAAGGTTCTGACATTTCTCAAATATAGTGGAAATGTATATTTTATTTCTTTTACTAATTCGTACTGACATCTTTGCTTAATAAATATCTAATATAATTTTGTAAATTACTTTATTCCTTTATCTATTTTCACCATTATACATTTTTTAGTACATGATTTAATGCTAGTGCCTAATGCACCTTTTTATTTGAATAAGATTTAAAAACATATTCCTAAAAAAAATATTATTAACACGGCATTTCTTTACCTTATATTGTTGTTTGCAATAGTATGCATTTCATTTAACATGATTACGGTTTATGATCATCATGAACTATTGGTTCAGTTATTTATTTCTTTATTTAATTGTGTGAAACTTCAAAATTATATGCTTTTAATAAGTTGTTGGAATTTTTATACCCTACACTTATGAGGTACAGGGTATATTAACTTTGTGCATATATTGTAACGCCCCTTAGGAGGCGTGTCCGGTATAAAAGTATATATATTCTTGATCAGCATCACTACCCGAGTCCGTTTAGCCATGTCCGTCTGTCTGTCTGTCCGTTTTGCTGTCCGAATACAGAATAACTTGAGAAATACTGATCAGAATGCGATGAAATATATTCTAGCCAAAAGTAGGAACTGAGTTTGAAAATGAGCCAAATCGGTCAACGGACACGCCCACCTCCCATACAAGTCTCTTTTATATAACTCTTTCGGAACTAATAACTCGAAAAGTATTAAAGGTACAGTTATAAAATTTAAAAGGTATTTAAAATTCACCTATAAATATGTGGTCCAAAAATGGGCGTGATCCGCCCACTTTTTTTTCATTACTTCCCGGGTGGAGTAATTTGATCCGTAAATTATTAAAATCAAATCTCTGAAATATTAGCCTTTCAAAATTTTAAATATAGGCGTGGTCCGCCCAATTATATTTTTCATATTTTTTTTTTAGTTGTTTATACTTTTATATAAATTTTTTAATTTATGGGGATATAAGACGTAAATTTCTGATATATGAATAATATTCTGAGGGTGGGGAGGTTCAGCATAATTAAAAACTTTTAAATTAAGATATGCAATTAAATGTCCCACATTAATATCCCCACCAAAGGTGTAGGGTATTCCATAGTCGGGCCCGACCGACTATAAAAATCCGCCCCATGTGACCGAACTTACCCAACTCGTTCCCTTTTCCTTTGATGGAAATCATTGTCGTTACAGGACTTACTATCGAAAGTACCTCATAGGGTCATCTATTTCTATTTTGATTTTTTTGATTTTGATTTTTTAATAATATTTTATCACCTACTTTAAATATTGTTGGGTGTAATGCGCTATCATAGCTTTGATTAGATTTTTCTTTTGCTTTATCTTGATTTTGTCTCACGATTTGTGTGCGTTGAATCTGATATTTTTATTATAAACTGGTGAATATTTACGTTTTAGATTAGTGGGCATATCAAAATCAAACCCATGTAAAGTACGGAAAGGCATTTGCCCTGTTGACATATGTACACGGTTAAAAATCTTGGACTAATTTTTAATCCATAAATTGTATTACAGACATTTTTAATACATTTGGAATTAAAATGTATACATTCCCAAATATTAACATTTTTTGTAATCAAATTGGTATTAAAATTGAATATACTTTAGAATAAATAAGTGAGTATGTACAAATTTTAATACAAAAAGTATACAATATAATAAAAAAAACACGTGCTCTCTATATTTCTCTCTCATTATTATCTGTTCTGAAAAAATAATACAGTTTTACTTACATTATAATACAGTAAAGGATAAATATTTTAAAAATGCTGTCATTTTTTCTGCTTTCTTCTATCTTTTGTTCGTTCAAATTTATTGTGCGTCAAAATGACGGAACATAACTAAAACATATTTTAAAATTTAAAAAAGACCAATGAATGAAAATTGTGCCAATTATTTTAATGAAGTGGACATTTAATACGTGTGAAGACAGTTTAACAACGATTTTATAAAAGTGAAGAAATGGAAAAACGCACTTCATTCTGCAGCCTCAACAAGGCGCTCGTGGCAAGCTTCTTAGTATTAAAATTTGGTTAAAATTTGAAATACATTTGATAAAAGTTCCAATAGCTAAATTTGGGGTAAGTTCGGAGCAGAAGTCTACCACGAGCACTTGGTAAAAGTTGTGGTGCAGTCCCGAAGTTGTACGTCATTTTTCCATTTTTATTTAAATTTGATATTCTAAGAATATTTTATAATACAGTAATGTACTAAAATTTAATAAAAATTATATTCAAATCTGTAATTTGTTATACAAGCGCAGTATTACATTATATTCCATAATGTAATAAATCCTTTTATTTTTAATATGCATTGTATTAAAAGTTTCTCTCTTTCTCACCAGTGAAAATATTCCAAATTGTATTAGAATTAAATACAACTTCAGATTACAAATTTATTTTAATACTTGACATGCATTAATTTTTAATACATTTCTGGTGTGGTCATATATGTAAGTCAGATTGTATTAAAATTTAGTCCAAAATTTCTAACCGAGTACTGTGTTTTGTGCACATGCATTGCCGAATTTAACCATTGGTCCCAGTTTGACCCATCTTCTTTTGCAAAACTTCGCAAATATTCTGCTACCGGTCGATGGCTTCTTTCCAAAGATCCATTAGCTTGTAGATGATATGGCGTAAAATGTAACTTTTTAATTCCTAACAATTTACATGTATCTGAAAACAGTTTAGAGAAGAAATTTGAACCATTGTCGGTAACCAATACTTTGGGAATATTTAAGCGCGTTAGGATTTCGTCGTAAAATGCTTTCGCTACAGTGCACTGTGGGACAGAAGTCAGTTCTAGCTCGCCGTAAATACAGTTTTACGCCAATCTTAACGAAACTTTACACTAAGCATACATGAACTATGAATAGATTTCAATTTGAAAATGAACAAGATTGGTCCATTGCCACGCCCACCTGTCATATAATTGAAATGGTAAAATGACTATAACTTTTGTTTGGAATGAGATATTTTGTTTATAATTGGTATTTAGATACATACTGTGATTGCAAATGACCATTCTTAATATGAGCGTGATTGGCCAGCTGCCACGCCTACCATTCTTCTTAAACTATATAACTTGACCATCGTAAGAGATATACTGATAATATTAGGTACTATGGAACATATCAGAATTCTTAACAACCATACCAAATATGAGCCAGTTTTGTCAACTATAATGACAGAAAGGGCAAAACTGACATATTAAAATAAGAAAATTTAGTTAAATTATTTTGCGATTTTCGTATAATTCTCATTACTTACGTGTGGCAAACTAATGCAGGCATGTTTAACACCGTAAAAAAGAAGACATTTCAGACATTATGCCTGTAAAAAGATGTATGTTATGAGAGCATTTGGAACCTTTTTTTTCCATGTTTACTTTTGTATAAAAAATATGTAATTTTTGTTTAATGTTTTTGAAAAATAATCAGGACAAACACGAATAGCCATTTGAAATTTTTGATACATAAGATGATAGTTCTCTTAATTCCCAATAATATAAAACTAACCGTCTGCATGTGGAGTACATATTGATAGAGTTACGACCGTTTTAATGTAATATAATAATAATAGTTTGGCGCTACAGTCCTGTATAGAACTGCGGCCGAGCTCTCTCACCATTTTGAGCTGTGCGTGTTATATTTGTACTCAAAGTGGTGGGACCTACAGTTTATTGCCGAATCCGAACCGCGGGTGAGAGCTTTACATATACAATATTTTTACTCTCGTAGGTTTGCCATTTACTGACGAGAGGTAGCGCGGTATAGAAAAATGTTTCTATGAAAAGATGTTGTTAGCCCCAGTCCAGGCTTGAACCGGGGACCTTTCGGCTCGCAGTCCAACGCACAGTGGTTACTGAGTTACCGCGGCTACACCCATGTAGCCCATATTTATTTCTTAAAAAGCACTTGTTTTAATTTTTTTACTTTAAGTCTACAGAAATATATAATAACAGAAATATATAATAATAAAATGACATATTTTTAAACTTTCTGCAACAAACTTTATTTTCCGATTTTCGGCGAGCTAGACTAAGCTTCTGTTCCATAGTGTAGTGCTTGCTTCTGCGTCCGGTATAGCTACGCAACACATATATTTTGAAAAATCATCTTGAAATGTTAATATATATTTATTCCCAGAGAAAGTTTCTGATCCAGATCCAGATCCATGTATACTTTATCAAATGGTCTCACTGGCGTATCAGTTAGGGCCATCGGAATTTTTGTAAGCCTAAAACTTTTATTTACTTGGCATTTTGAACAATTTTTTACGTAATCTTTTATTTGTTTCTGCATACCTTTCCACTTAAATTGTCTTGTGCTTCTAAAATATGTTTTAACTGCGCCCTGATGGCCTCCTAATGCTGAATCATGAAAATCTTTTATTACCATTTTAATCTCTTCCGGGCCAGTTAATAAGTGTGGAGAATTTGTTTCGTTATTTGCATCTGTCATTTCTTCATCTGCGACCGGTGTACTAATTTGGGGCATTGTTTTTGTAATTTGTTGATCTAATTTATTTTGTGTAGTTTTAGAACGTGTTAGTACTGTTGTATATATGGTATTCTGCTTAAAGCATCTGTGTTCAAATTCTTTTTACCTGGTTTGTAAATTATTTCAAAATCGTATTCTGACAGTTTATGTCGGAAACGCGCAAGGCGGGATGTTTGATCTTTTAAGTTTGCAATACCTTTTAGGGGCTGATGATCTGTAAAAATGTTGAATGGTCACCCTAATAGGTATGCTGTTGCCCAAACAATTGCTAAAAACTCTTTTTCAATGGTAGAGTATCGTTTTTCGGCCCCATTTAATGCCCTACTCGCAAATGCGATTGGTCTATCTATAGAGGGGTCTGGCAGCGCACGAAAAAACAGCAATTTTTCGGTATTTAGTTTTAAATTATGTTCTCTCAATTTATGTAATGCTTTACTTAATCTATGCTCATGTTGGCTTAAATTTTTTAAATACACAACTATGTCATCGAGATACACAAAACAATCGATATCCTGTAAACCTGTTAATATGTGGTTCATCATTCTTTGAAAAGTGGCTGGTGCACCTGTTAATCCAAATGGCATTCTATTAAATTCAAAATGTCCAAGTCCCGTACTGAAAGCAGTTTTTTCTTTATCTCTTCCTTCTACTAAGACCTGATAATAACCACTTGCTAAATCTAAAGTTGAAAAATATCTACTATGCCCTATCTGATCTTATATCTCATCTATACGAGGAATCGGAAATACTTGTTTTATTGTTACATCATTTAGTGTACGAAAATCTATTACTAGTCTCCATTTCTTGTTACCGTCCTTATCGCTCTTTTTTGGTACTAACAACAACGGTGAATTCCAAGATGAGGCGCATGGAGATATAATGCCGTCATCTAACATTTTTACTACTTGTCTATTAATTTCTTCCCTATGTGTATGTGGTAGTTTATATTGTTTATGATTAATTGGTGGTTGGTTCTACTGTTTAGTTATTTCATGTTTAAACGCTGGCGTGTATGTTAATTCATCGCCATCTATGTGAAAAACGTCATGATAAGAAATACACAAATTTTGTAATGATGTAATTTCGTCTTTATTCAAAGTTTCGTCAATTTTAATTTCCCTTAATAACCTGTTAATTCTATTTGTTATATTTACGGAATTTATACTGATTAAAATTTAGGTTTAAATTTGTTGTCTATTAAAATTTCTTTTTCTGTAGCATTTAATATTGAAACATAAAATCTATTTTTGCTAACATTTGATAGGCTTCGCCTAAATATACACCTGGAGAAATTTCTTGTGTATGTATTAATACGATTGGAATTGTTATTTTCGCGGTTCTTGCTTGTATTTTAATGTGTTGATTGTAAAAAATGTTTTTTATTTCTGTCTGTGTTTTCATTGGTAGTTTTATATTATGATTTGTATCTTTATCAAAGAACGTTATCGTGTTGTCTATCGCATTTATTATAGATCGATTCCATAAATTGTCACGTCCGATTATTCCGTCTGCTGGTACTCCTTGTTCAAGTGACACTACGTGTAGCATTAAACTTAAGTACCCTATGCTATCATGTTGAACCCTGGTGGTTTCTAATGTCCTAACGCACCCACCAAAAGCTCCATTCAAATCCGTTTGAATATTTTTGTCAAATCCTGGAAAATTTGTCCTCACACTTTCTTTTACTAAACTGGCATCTACTCCTGAGTCTTCCTTTTTTTAGCTGCCTCGCAAGGTACTTCAATGAAAACATCACTTATATTAGATAAATTCGAACAATCTCCATTCCAATTGTGTATTATGCAATTTTCTTTTGCATTTAATTCATATTGTTACGAAAAGAGGTAATTTGCTCCACTGTGCAAGCAATCAACAATAATAAATGAGACGCAAGACAATTCAGCGCACTAAGCAATGTGTTAGAAAGAGACGGAAGATCATTCAGCGCACTAAGCAATGTGTTAGAAAGAGACGGAAGATCATTCAGCGCACTATGCAATGTGCGAGAAAGAGATGGAAGATCAGCACATTAAAACACATGAGTGCGAATGAGATGCCAATAGCATGCGTCATTCACGAAAAGAGTAGAAGGTTCTCGAAACAAGTCGAAGCTTGTCGAAACGTGTCGAACTGATGCCTGCAGTATATAAGGCCGCGCATCTGAGTGATACTAGTAATAGTGAACTAGTGCGTCTCGTGATTGAACATTGTAAAGATAAATTGTAGTAATTAAGCAGTTGATATAAGTGATTATTCTTTAAGTTGTTATTTAAATTAATAAAGTTAATTAATACTAGTTGAAATAATACTAGTTAAAACCAAATATAATTGCGTTTTTATTTTGTACACAATCCAGCGATACGAATTCGTAGAACAGTTTTCCGTAGACTTAATTTTCGTAACATTGGTGTCAGAAGTGGGATTGTGATACAAAATGGTTAAATTCGAACAACTTAAAGTCGACCAGCTAAAGAAGGAGCTGGCGATTCATAATCTTCCAACTGTAGGTACGAAAGTAGAACTACAAAAGCGTCTAATGGAAGAATTAGAGAACCACGGCATTGACCTCGCAGAGCACGAGTTTGAAGTAGAAGCTGCAACAGCGTCATCGAAAAATGTGGACACGGAGCAAAAAGTACAGTCCCAAAGTTTTGATATGAGCCAGTTGCTCGGAGCAATACAACAACAGCTTCAAGAAAATTCCAGCAAAATGGAACAGAAACTAGAAAAAAACAGCTCCAAGAAAATTCGACCAAAATGGAACAGAAACTTCTAGAAAATTCAAAACAGCTCCAAGAAAATTCGACCAGAATGGAACAGAAACTTCTAGAAAATTCAAAACAATTTGAAGAAAATTCCAATCAGCTCAAAGCAGACCTTCTAGAGAATTCCAACAAACATCAAATAATAATGGAGGAAAAGATGCAGGAACATTCGAAGCAACTTCTGGAAGTTTCTAATACACTCCATGGCAAAGTAAACGAACTTGAGGCACATGTAAATGACATGGAAGGAAAATTTGAAAATTTGGAAAATGGTATCGACAAAAACTTCCAGAAAATGCAAGAAGATTTCGGTGCGTTACAGCTAAGTGGACCTACACAGCATGTTCTTAGTGGTTCGAAGCTGAAATCGCCGATTTACGATGGAACCACACCGTTCAACATTTTCAAGCTTCAATTTGAGACAACGGCTGTAAGTAATCGATGGAACAATGAAGATAGCGTAGCAGCGCTTATTGTGACCCTGAAAGGTGGAGCAGCCGAAGTATTGCAGCCTGTTCCAGAAACGATAGAAATAGTTACACAGCGGTTATGGCTGCACTGCAACGGACATATGGCAGTGATCACATGAAGCAGATCTACAGAATGGAACTAAAGGGCCGAATGCAAAGAAATGGTGAAACATTGCAGGCGTATGCAGCGGACGTCGAGAGGTTGCGCATTTGTCTTATTCAGATTCAGCAAGTGATTTCATAGAAAAGTGCAAAATCGAAGCGTTTGTTGATGGCATACGCGATCAGGAGACAAAACGTGCAACAGTGATTGCGCCCAATGTAACATTTACGGAAACGGTTACCATCGCTCTAACACAGGAGACAGCAAATGCGTTGTGCCGATCGGCTCCAAAGGCGCGTAGAATTGATGTGGAGAACGATGATTTATTTCAAGTAGTGTGCCAAGCAGTTAAAGCAGGCGTTAAGACCGAACACACAGCTGCAAACCGAGACACCCAATTTAAAGGTAAATGCTACAACTGTGATACATATGGGCATATGGCACGTGACTGTCGTAAAAAACGCAAGCGCTCAATAAATCAATCTGCAGATGAACCCAGACATGAAGAAACCTAGGATAAACTAAAACGAGTCAGATCTGCGGGGCACGATCTGACTCCCATAACCGATTGCCCCAGAATCTCCATTTCACAAATTGCTCGAAAGTCAAATAGTTTAATTGTCAAGGGGCTAATTGATTATGTAGCATATATGGTAACGTTGGATACAGGAGCTTCACACTCAATTATAAGAAGTAACCTTGTTAGGGACGAAATAGAGCCGCTTATCGGAATAAGATTGCAAACAGCGACAGGTGAATAGGCTCCAATCAGAGGAAAAATTACCAAGGAAATCACTATTGGAACTACGACAGTTAAGCATGATTTTATAGTGGCGGAAATAGTAGACGAAATAATACTTGGCATGGACTTCATGATAAGGAACGGTTTCACACTAGATCTAACAAGAAAAATGTTGAGTTATGCCAACACAGAGATCCAACTAAACATTGATTGTGACCAGAGCCCGAAAATTAAACAAGTTATCGCTCATAAAAATAGAAAAATACCAGAAGCAATTGTGTGGACGAAATTAAATGGAGGTTGTGGGATAAGCAAGTTTTGGGTTATAGAAGCGAATGATGAGCAAATGAGCAAAAGTAATATTGTTGTCGGAAGAACATTAGTAGAAGCGACAAAAGACAAAGTTGTTCTAATAAGAGTTCTCAACATGGAAAACTCGTCCAAATTAATTAAAAAGGGAACAGTGATAGGCCAGTGTCAAGAGGCATCAGCGATTATAAATTGTGAGTCAAATCCATCAAGGGACTACGGCACATCGCAAATAAACAAACAATCTACTCACAGGTTTATTAATGAGTGGACGAACGATTTGGGTGGCAAAGAAAAGAGTCAACAGCTAATTGACAAATATCGGTGTATATTTGCTGAAAAGGGCCAAAAGGATGGCAGAACTGCCATTGTAAAACATCGAATAGACACTGGTGATTCTAACCCAATTCGTCAAGCACCAAGAAGGGTACCACTTGCGAAAAGAGACGAAGTATCACATTTGGTTGAAGAAATGTACACAAATTGCGTGGTGGAACTATCTGAGAGTCCATGGAGTTCACCAGTAGTATTGGTGAAAAAGAAGGACGGTAGTACTCGGTTCTGCGTTGACTACCGAAAACTTAATGATGTCACCAAGAAAGATAGTTATCCACTGCCCAGAATCGATGACACCTTGGATACACTATCTAATGCTAAGTGGTTTTCAACGTTGGACTTGCGAAGCGGTTACTGGCAAGTAGAAATCGATAAGAAAGATCGAGAGAAGACCGCATTCAGTACTGGAGATGGACTATGGCAATTTTTGGTAATGCCGTTTGGACTATGCAATGCCCCAGCAACATTCGAGCGGTTAATGGAGCACGTATTAAAAGGTTTACACTGGAAAACATGCCTAGTATACCTTGATGACATAATTGTTATGGGCAAGGATTTCAACGAACATCTAAGAAATCTAGAGGAGGTATTCCTTCGATTGAAAAGTGCGGGTCTACAACTTAGCCCAAAGAAATGCTCACTTTTCAAGAAAGAAGTCAAGTATCTGGGTCATCGAGTTACCACGGAAGGAGTGCATACCGATGAAGATGAAATAGTTGCAGTAAAGGAGTGGCCCAGACCGCAAAACCTACATGACCTACGAAGTTTCTTGGGGTTATGTACACAGGCGATTTGTTCCAGGTTTTGCCAATGTTGCTAGCAGTCTTCACGAGTTGACAAGAAAGAACCGCGCATGTCAATGGGGCAATGATCAAGAAGGGCGTTTTTGAAATTAAAAGGTCTGCTGTGCTCGGCACCAATTCTTGCGTATCCAATTCCAGGTGAGAAATTTATACTTGATACGGATGCGAATGGATATGGAATCGGCGGAGTTCTCTCTCAAGTGATCAATGGACAAGAAAAAGTGATCGCATACTACAGTAAAACCTTGTCCAAACCCGAGCGAAATTACTGTGTCACCAGGAGGGAGCTTCTTGCTGTAATCGAAAGTGTGAAAAATATGCAATGTGCGAGAAAGAGATGAAAGATTTTAATTCATTGTTTACCTCCTTCAGTTCTTGAAAGTTTAAATAACTGTATGAGAAAAATATGAATGCATGCATAACACTAAGCATTTTTGGTATTACATTATTATGATTAATATGCCATTCTGCTTACTGGCGATGTGCAAATTTTTCAAACTAAAAGAAAAATTATTTCTGATATACAACACACGGGCGTAGATAAAGCGCCCGTGTATACATATACCCAGAAAAAAATCATGATGAAAAATCATAGTATTTCAATAAAAGAACAATAATTTATACCATTAAAATTGGTCAATAGGATGCGTCCCATTAGTTCAGTAATATTGAAGCTGTTAATACAATGTGTGGTTGTACCATAAATTTTATAATGTGATATTTTAATTACAATAAGAAAAACCTTTACAAATTTAATGATACGTATAAATTATTTTATGGTATAGTCAAACTACATTTTCCTAATAATTTATTAAAACAAAAATGTATTTTAGTAAATTTATTTTATATATTATTTTATTTAAATGTCGAAATTTATATTCACTTTTACAACACACACATAAAAAGACACTTCTTGCTGCAAAAGGTTATAACACATTAAATGTTTGCTTTGGTTTCCAAGAATTGATTGTAGTACTTGAGTCTGCAGATATTTTTTAGTTTGTTGCCATAATAGAAGTTCGATGTATTATTTATTTTCTGTAATAAATAAACATATAAATATAAATAAATATATAAATATAATTATTTACATGAAACACATTGAGTCCTTACCAATGTTGCGTTTAATAATGTGGATTATTACAAAAAATACAAGCCCGCATTTTGTGTAAACACGCAGAATGACGTACAAAACGAACATGTTTGTATTCATTTTTATGTTTTTTTACACAACGTTTATTATTATAGGAGGAAACCATTAAAACAACAGTATTTATTCTATTAAAAATAATAATATTGAAATATTTAAATTTATGGTTCTGAATTTTTCAAATACTATTGAATTAATTAGAAAACTTTTTATTTAAAAAGAAAAAAGTTTTAATACATGAACCATAAGATCAATGGTCGTACCATAAAGAACTTAATAGTACATTTTCTTCTGAGTGTAGATGGGAGGAAGTGCCATTTGAGATTCGGATTTGGGCCTATATATTGATCGAGCTTCCGACATGGCACATATGGCAGAATTTCTGAGATTACATTCAGACATAGGAGACGTTGGTTGCGATTCGTGTTCGGACAGAGAAGCCAATAGAGTCGTTGTATGAGGCAAGTGCTGAGACAAAGGCTGAGACAGAGACTCTTGCTGACACTGGTACGATACATTCGGTTACGGATGCATTGGCTGCATTCAGTGACCTCAGCAGTTGCGAAACTGCTCAGTAACTAATCGCTCACTGTTACAGAATGCACCGCTATCTAAGCTGTCAATTTACAAATTAATTTATTATTAATATTGTTAGGAAAAGAGGTAATTTGCCCCACTGTGCAAGCAATCAACAATAATAAATGAGCCGCAAGACAATTCAGCGCACTAAGCAATGTGTTAGAAAGAGAGGGAAGATCATTCAGCGTACTGAGCAATGTGCGAGAAAGAGAGGGAAGATCTACACATTAAAACACATGAGTGCGAATGAGATGCCAATAGCATGCGTCATTCACGAAAAGAGTAGAAGGTTCTCGAAACAAGTCGAAGCTTGTCGAAACGTGTCGAACTGATGCATGGAGTATATAAGGCCGCGCATCTGAGGCACTGTACTTCAGTAGTGATAGTAAAGTGGTCGAGTGCAGCTCGTGTGATAAATGTCAAGTTAAATTGTGGACATGCAGCAGTTGTTAGAGTTTGTTATTAGTAAAGTTGTTTATTAAAGTAAATTAATAAAGTAAATTGTTATAATTTAAACCAAACATAAGAGTGTTTTTATTTTGTACACAATCCAGAGATACGAACTTGTAGAACAGTTTTCCGTAGACTGAATTTTCGTTACATTGGTGTCAGAGGTGGGATTGTGATACAAAATGGTTAAATTCGAACAACTTAAAGTCGACCAACTAAAGAAGGAGCTGGCGATTCATAATCTTCCAACTGTAGGTACGAAAGCAGAGCTACAAAAGCGCCTAATAGAAGAATTAGAGAACCAAGGCATTGACCTCGCAGAGCACGAGTTTGAAGTGGCAGCTGCAATAGCGTCATCGAAAAGTGTGGACACGGAGCAAAAAGTACCCTCCCAAAGTTTTGATATGAGCCAGTTGCTCGGAGCAATACTACAACAGCTTCAAGAAAATTCTAATCAGCTCAAATTAGACATGAATCAAGAACTTCTAGAAAATTCAAAACAATTTCAAGAAAATTCCAATCAACTTAAACAGAACTTCAAGATAATTCGACCAGAATGGAAGAGAAACTTCAAGAAAATACAAATCGACTTGAGGAAAAATTGCTTGAAAATTCCAACCAACATCAAGAAAAAATGGAGTTACAGCTGCATGAACAGTCTAAGCAGCTTCTGGAAGTTTCTAATACACTCCATGGCAAAGTAAACGAACTTGAGGCACATGTAAATGACATGGAAGGAAAATTTGAAAAAATTGGAAATGGGATCGACAAAGTGGACCTACACAGCATGTTGTTAGTGGTACGAGGCTAAAATCTCCGATTTACGATGGAACCACAGCGTTCAACATTTTCAAGCTGCAATTTGAGACCACGGCTGTAAGTAATCGATGGAACAATGAAGACATGGTAGCAGCGCTTATTGTGGCACTGAAAGGAGGAGCAGCCGCAGTTTTGCTGACAGTTCCAAAAAGTGACATAAACAGGTATTTAGAGGTCATGGGTGCATTGCAACGAAAATACGGCAGTGACTACATGGCACCTATTTACAGAATACAGCTGAAGTTCCGAAGTCACAATAATTGCGAATCGTTGCAGGAATATGCTGCGGATGTTGAGAGACTTGCGCATTTGGCGTATTCCGATTCAGCCTGTGGTTTCTTGGAAATGTGCAAGATAAATATATTCGTTTATGGCATACGGGATCCTGAGACAAAACGGGCAACAATGACTAACCCAAAAGTGACATTTATGGAAACGGTCACCACAGCGCTTACGCAGGAGATAGCGTCTACATTGTGCCGACCACGTGTACAAAATGAGGAGAGAGAAAATTTATGTCAAGGAGTAAGTAGAGCGTTCAAAGCCAGCGTTAATTCCGGACATTATGCTGCCAACAGAAACACCCAAATTGAAAGGTAAATGCTACAACTGTGGAAAATATGGGCATATGTGCATATGGCACGCGACTGTCGTGATAGACGTATATGCAACCACCTAAAGGATACCGACCAGAAATAACGCCAGGGAACATCATGGCAATTCGGGCACTGTGTCGGCACGAGTGTGTAAAATGGAATCCAGAGAATGCTCGACGGAAGAAGAAAAGACGAACATAATTCACATTCGTTCGTTAAATGTCATGGCAGATGATCAATGGACTCTAGAGCAAATACGAAATGATCAAAAGAAGGACCCCGACATCGCAAAAATTAGGACGTTCAAGGAACAACAAAGAAAGCCATTATGGAAAGAGTTAGCATCTAACAGTCCAATAAGCAGGGCATATTGGTCGCAGTGGCAAAGCCTGAAGCTACAAAATGGTTGTTTGAACCGTGTCTGGGAAACTGAAAATGGCAGATCTGCACGAAATTTAATTGTTGTTCCCAAATCAAAAATAAAGGAGATAGTACTGGAATGCCATTGTGGATCCTATGGATGTCATTTGAGCATTAATAAAACGGTTGAAGAAGTCAGAAAACGTTTCTATTGGGTCGGATATCAGAAGTCAGTCGCCTATTGGATTCACAGATGTAATCAATGTGTATCCGCAAAAAGAAAACCCGTCAGAAGTTGTGGTAAGATAAATCAATACAACGTAGGAGCACATTGCGAACGTACTGCAATGGATGGGCAAAATCCGATTCCAAAAAGTGTTTTGCGTAAGAGAAAAAGTGAAGACCGAGACGAGTTGCATCAGTCCTTAAGACAGAGGATACAAATTCCAAGTAGTAAGATAAAGTCCAGATACGACTTGAGAGCAAACTCTGAGGGGTTTAAGGAAGGAGATCTGGTTATGCTTTGTAGCCCGCCACGAGTGAATTTGATAAATCCAAAACTACAAACACACCGGGAAGGACCGTTCAGGATAATTAAAAGGATAAATGACATTGTGTATCGGATTCAGAATACTACAGGCGTCAGACGAAAAATTAGAGTAGTACATTTAGAAAGGTTGGTGCCGTATATAGAGAGAGAGATGCCAATAGCATGCGTCATTCACGAAACGAGTAGAAGGTTCTCGAAACAAGTCGAAGCTTGTCGAAACGTGTCGAACTGATGCATGCAGTATATAAGGCCGCGCATCTGAGGCACTGTACTTCAGTAGTGATTGTAAAGTGGTCGAGTGCAGCTCGTGTGATAAATGTCAAGTTAAATTGTGGACATGCAGCAGTTGTTAGAATTTGTTATTAGTAAAGTTGTATATTAAAGTAAATTAATAAAGTTAATTGTTATAATTTAAACCAAACATAAGAGTGTTTTTATTTTGTACACAATCCAGAGATACGAACTTGTAGAACAGTTTTCCGTAGACTGAATTTTCGTAACAATATTTTATTAAATTTACATACAACTCTTTAATTGATTAAAAACATATTTTCAATCTAAATTCCATTTTTGTTTATAAATATTTGAGTTAAAATGTCATCGAATGTCATCTATAAGAAAGGCAGCGCAAATGTAGCGTAAAAATTTCATGCTGGAAAAAATGGCGACCGCTCACTAAACATGTTGATGGTAGCTTGCCATTCAAGATCAAATAGCTCAACAGCTCCACAACTGCTGAGGTCGCTGAATGCAGCCATTGATTGAGTAGATTGTATGAACGGATCCAAACGAGAATGCATGAATGCATTTTGCATATCCCTTAACTTATTATTACACTTACAAACGGTGACAACAATTGAAGACGCGGCAGGACTTGAAACATTGGTGGACACATCACCGGTGGCAAGAGTGGCAGTAATGGCGTTGGTATCGTTTTCGGCAGTGTTGGCGGCAGCATTCATTTCGTTGGCGAAAGGCATTTCAGTAAAGGACATCAGCGGTGAAGACGGCGGTGTGTGGTTCACACGCATTGTAGGCGGCAGTTCCTTTAGTATCTGACTAGTTCTTCTTTGTTCCATAAAATGTGTTATTTAGTGAGGCAAAAGGATCCAAGAAGCACCGACTCCAAATAACAAAATAACGCGGACACCAAAAACTCAATTAAGACAATTAATAAAAATGATTCTGTCCAAGATCTGCCGAAATAAACAACGAAATTTTAAATATTTCGAAAATGTTTATTAATAGTATTTTAATGTGGCTTGAACAGATGAAAAAATAAAAATAGATAATTTTTCAAAAAAAAATATTTGACAAAAATTCAAACAACAAAATCAAAAGTATTCAGAATGAAGTATCTATGGATATAACAAGTATTTAATGAACAATGCTAGTCCTCCTCTATGGTGCTGAGGCATGGATGCTTGCCAACACCGATGAACGAGTTTTTGGAGCGTTCAAGAAAAAGATTCTTCGGAAAATCTTATCCCGATATGCGCTGAAAACGAGTACGGAATCAGATGGAACGACGAGTTGTATGATGACCAAATAAGTAAGAATGACGTAATTTGGTTCATATAACGGAGGCTGAACACCACATTGGGGTTTTTAGTAATTTTGTATTGAATTTACAGTTAGTTTATTTTATATTTAAAAAAAAAGAAAAACATAGATTTTGAGTAAACAAAAAATGTCAAATAAAGAGAAAAATGTCAAATATTTGTTTGTGTGGTTTTCTTCATTTTTTGCAATTTTTCTAATTTGCTTTGCAAATTTATTTTTTGGATGAAAAGAAAAGTGTAGAGTATTCAAAAATTATTTGAAATTGTTCTGCATCCTTTTTAGGTGCAATTAGTGCTTTTTTTTTTTGAAAATTTTAGAAAACGGAGCCAAAAAAGCTGCCGTCTAATTTGACACAATATTCGTGCGGTTGAGTTTTATGAAATACAAATTATTTTTTTACGTCCGCGCAAACCGTGTGACGTCAGACGTTTTGGGCTTTACAAAATATAAAAAGTCAGTCACACGGGCATGCGTGACTACTTTCGTCAATTATCGAGATACAATATCTGGCTGTTAGAACTGTTCTACAAGTTCGTATCACTGGATTGTGTGCAAAATAAAAACACTCTTATGTTTGGTTTAAATTACAATTAACTTTATTAATTCACTTTAATAAACAACTTTACTAATAACTGCTGCATGTCCACTACCCAAGAAACAAAACGTACCGTATACGTACCGTTAACGGCATAGTAATACGGAATCATATTCCGTAAACGTACCGTATTATGGAGCCGTATACGGTGCAGAGAACGGATAAAACGTGACATCGAAAACGATGTTCGACACCGTTTTTCATACAGTATCGACGCACCGTTAACGGATCGTATTTTTAAAATAAAACGGAGTGAGCTCCGTAGTCTACGTTACGTTTCAGTGCCGTATACGGTCCGTAATATTGTTATAAAACGGAGTGTACTCCGTTGAGTGCATTGAAAAACGTACCGTACACGGAACGTTTTTATGCCGTAATTTTTAAAAAATACGGAATGGCATACTTTCAAATATTACTACTACTTTTCATTATTTTAAAATAAATACAGTAAAATGAGTTATATTTTATAATAAATGTATTAATATTTAAAACACGGGATTTTCATACAACTAAAAATAATTACAAAATCAAATTAAATAAAAATAATAAATATTTAACAAAACAAATTATTCAAAAAATTCAAATTAATTAATGTTATTAAAATCGTCTCCATTGAATTACAGATTTAGCTTCTACGTCTTTGAATTTCTTGATACAAACTTCTGAAAATAAATAAAAAAATAATCAATTATCTATGATTTTCAGGCGATTTGAGACTTAATATTTTATTCCTAAAAACTACATATTTCTCAAGTAATCAAATTCCTCATAATTAAAAGATTTTGTTTTTTAAATTGTGTGGAAAAAATGAACCACCGAATTATTTTATACCCCATATTACTTTTTAAAATACTCCTATTCCGAGTAAATTAAAAATAACACAAATGGGAAATTTTCTACAAAAGTGGCAACTATGCCAGAAACCGAAAATGTCTGGCAACCATTATTGGCAAATATAAATGTCAATTTTAAATTTTACTTACATTTACTTATATTGAACCTTTTTTTGAGCAAGGCGACGACAGCGACCAACAAATTCAAAAATTCAACATCATGGTGAAGCATCAATGCCTCCGTCGCTGGTTTCCTGATTCATGTTTATGACCAGCAGCTTTTCGTGGAATACGTAAATAAGTTGCCTTTATGCCGGTGTCATGTACATTGAGCAGCAGCTAGGCGTCCGTTCCTTTTATATAGTCCGTTTCTTTTATTTGTGTGCATTGGTGTATCTTGTGTTTTTGAAATCAGGAGCACCATCATTATTGTCATTCTTTTTTTAGCTGTTGGATGTTATAAAAATTGTGTAATTCAATGAATTAGTTACAATTATATATCTGTAATTTTATGCCCATTTACACTTACATTATTTGTGATTCCATCCACGAATCTGCTGCGGCTTGCTAAAAAAACGAACTAAAAATTCTTATGTAAAAAAACTGAAAGAAAACGACACAAAAACGGTGTATGCTGCCCGTTATAAACGGAGTACAAACGATACAAAAACGGTGTGCTCCGTTGCAAACGGATCTTAAACGTATACGTCACTACGGAGTGAAAACGGCATAGATACCGAATGTTCGAATTACGGTCAACAAACGGCATATAAACGGAGTGGAATATTTTGACATGCCGTAAATTTTCCGTTTTCATGCCAGTGTCGACGGATCCGTCTTGTACATACCGTAAACGTACCGTTACAAACGGAATTGTGATTCCGTTTGTTTACGGAGCAACGTTAAAATGTTTCTTGGGTATTTAACTTGACATTGTTCTCACACGAGACGCACTCGACCACTTTACAATCACTACTGAAGTGCTGTGCCTCAGGTGCGGCTCTCTTATATACTGTTACGAAAATCTTCTAATCGTTTCGTGAATTACGCATGCTATTGGCATCTCATTCGCACTCATGTGTTTTAATGTGCTGATCTTCCATCTCTTTCTCGCACATTGCTTATTGCGCTGAATGATCTTCTGTTCCTTTCTAATACATTGCTTAGTGCGCTGAATTGTCTTGCGTCTCATTTATTATTGTCGATTGCTTGCACAGTGGGTCAAATTTCCTTTTTTCGTAACACCTACATCTGTTGCGGGCCAGAAAGCATAACTAGATCTCCTTTCGTAAATCCCTCAGAGTTTGCTCTCAAGTCGTATCTGCACTTACTCTTATCAGTTGCAATTTGTATACTCTGCCTTAAAGACTGATGCAACTCGTCTCGGCCTTCACTTTTCATCTTCCCCAAAACACTTTTTGGAATCGGCTTTTGCACATCCATGGCATTAATTAACTCCTGACAGGTGTTCTTTTTACGGATACACATTGCTTACATCTGTGAATCCAGTAGGCGACTGACTTCTGATATCCGACCCAATAGAAATGTTTCCTGACTTCTTCAATCGTTTTATTAACGCTCAAGTAACATCCATTGGATCCACAACTGTTGGATGCCATCTCTTTCCATAATGGCTTTCTTTGTTATTCCTTGAACGTCCTAATTTTTGCGATGTCAGGGTTCTTCTTTTGTTCATTTCGTATTTGCTCTATACTCCATTGATCATCTACCATCACATTTAACGAACGAACGTTAATTATGTTCGTCTTTCCTACTTCTCTCGGACATTCTCTGAATTTCATTTTACAAGCTCGAGCCAACACAGTGCCTGAATTTTCACGATGTCCTCTGGTGTTATTTTGGACATCTTCAGGTCTATTTTCTAGTCTATACTCCTTAGGAGGTTGCACAATTACACATTTCCGTTTTTCACGACAGTCGCGTGCCATGTGCCCATATTTTTCACAGTTATAGCATTTACCTTTCAATTGGGTGTTGGCAGCATAATGTCCTGATTTAACACTGGTTTTGGATGCTCTACTTACTCCTTGACATGAATTTCCTCCCTCCTCATCTAGTACACGTGTCTCTGTCGCTGGTCGGCACAATGTAGTCGCTATCTCCTGCATAAGCGCTGTGGTGACCGTTTCAATAAATGTCACTTTCGGCATAGTCATTGCTGCTCGTTTTATTTCAGGATCCCGTATGCCATAAACGCATTTATCTTGCACATTTCCAAGAAATCACACGCTGAATACGCCAAATGTGCAAGTCTCTCAACATCCGTAGCATATTCCTGCAACGATTCGCCATTATTTTGCCTTCGGAACTTCAGCTGTATTCTGTAAATCGGTGTCATGTGTCCATGTGCCATATTTTCGTTGCAGTGCACCCATGACCGCTGTTTGTCACTTTTTGGAACTGTCAGCTAAACTTCGGCTGCTCCTCCTCTTCATTGTTCCATCGATTACTTACAGCCGTGGTCTCAAATTGCATCTTGAAAATGTTGAACGTTGTGGTTCCATCGTAAACCGTCGATTTTAGCCTCGTACCACTAAAAACATGCTGTGTATGCTCATTTATCTGCAACACGTGCAAATCTTTCTTTATTTCCTGAAGCTCTTTGTCGAAGTCTTGATATATCTCATCAACATCATTTATATGCGCTTCAAGCTCGTTAACTTTGCCATAAAGTGTATTAGAAACTTCCAGAAGCATTTTAGAATATTCCTGCATTTGTTGGTTCATTTTTACTTGATGTTGGTTAGAATTTTCCAGAAGTTCTGTTTTAAGTTGATTGGAATTTTCTTGAAGTTCTGTTTTAAGTTGATTGGAATTTTCTTGAAACTGTTTAGAATTTTCTTGAGCCATTATCTGAAACTGTTGCTGCATAGCTCCGATCAACTGGCTCATATCAAAAACTTGGGTGTGTACCCAACAAACATTGAGAAAATCCGCAAAGTACTCGCAGTATTATCTCAAAAAGTTGAGGTTGACGCAAAAAGTTAAACATGAGTTAATCAAAAGCATAGTTAATCAAAAGCTTGACTTTGTCACCAACGCAAAGTTTGTCGCAAGTAGTCCTCACGATTAACGCAAAAAGTGTAACGCAAGTTTAACTCATGGTTATCTAAAAACTGGTCCCAAGTAAGACTGGGGATTTTCATAAAATAATATAGAAATAAATTAGCGATTAATTATAATAAATTAGGGAAATATGGCGGAAAATGGCGCGGCTAAAAATGCGCCAATTTTAAAATGTCTAGTGCCCGAAAAAATTCTTTAACGGAGAACATCGAGTGATTCCAATGTGGGCAGAGCATTTTAAATCGCCAAGTACGCATTGGTTTTTGGAAAATTTACTTTGCGTGCAGATTCCCCAAGCGCGGCAGGTTTGTTCAGTCATTGTGTTTCGCTAAAAGGAGAGTGGTGAAATATCGTTGAAAGCTGCAGCAGCGAAGACTCTAGCGAAGAATCTAGTCTGGCGGTGCTGAAGAGATGTAGTTCTTCAACGATTGCAAAACCAATGCCCGTGCTCAGTGCTCAGCAAGTAGATGAAAATATTGAAGTCGGTGCGGAAAAAGTGTAGATTCTTGATCGCAATTGCGATGATTTCATATAGAAAAATGATGATGATGAGACGGCTTCGGTTTTTTAAAATATACAAATAAATATTAGACATGTTTTTCAAAGACAGAAAATATTTTGAAGAAATTATCTCAGTACACTGATTTGGTGGTGTAGAATATTTGGTAAAGTGCACATACTTAGATTTGTTTCATTAAATCATTCGCATATTTTTTCCAAAATTGTGTATGATTTCATTGCAGTCAAATGGCAGTGTATTAATTATTCAATTAAAAATAAATGCTGCAGTTTTTGTATACGCAATGGGTATCCTTAGATTGTTAAAACATGTTTTTCTTTTTTACGAAATTGGTTTGGCAAACTTTTGCAACAGTACGGCTCATATTTCCTCTTTACGTAAATTCAAAGAGTACTCGCAATGACTATGCTTGCGAGTACATGTAAAATATAATCGCATGTTTACTCGCAAGTTATACGCAAGTGGGATTGTCGCAAACGGGTTTACCTGAGTGAAACAAAAGTGAAACTAAAATTGGAGTGTTCGCATTGCGTATATTCTCAGATTTGACTCAAAATGTTTGTTGGGGTACTTTCTCCTCTGTGTCCAGATTTTTCGATGACGATGCTGCAGCTTCAATTTCAAATTCGTGCTCCGCGTGAACAATACCTTGGACTAGAGATGAGCGCGTGCCATGCTTTTTTGTGTCACGTCCGAAAATCTGAGTTCGTGCTATTTGCTGTCGTGCCCGTGCGTGTCCGCGCCTCCAAAATCAGGCACGCGCCCATTAAATTTTTTTTATAGTTTCTACCCCAATTAAAAAAAACCCTTGGTATTTTAACCTTTTCTTAAAAATCTGTTGTTTTAGTTTTACTTATGGATTTAAGAGAATAAAACTTAATTTTTGAATTATATATTACAGGGACTAAAACCTATTGGAATATCGGTTAGGGTTCCAAGATTTTTAAAATTGTGGTTCCGATTCCGGTTTCAACCAACAAATTAAATGGGTTCCGAGTCCGGTTCCATACATTTTTAATAACGGTTCCGATTCCGGTTCTTTGCGTTCCCTGACAGGGACTATAATATCTGTTCCGGTTTTGGTTCCGATATATAGCGGTACCGATTCCAACCAATATATGTTCCGATTCCAGTTCCGGTTTAACGCATTTTTAATAACGATTCTGGTTATAAAAATCTAAACGGTTCCGGTATTATTTTTAAAGTTTCACTTGCTTTTTCCGTGCTTTTTTCGTGTTTCTTCGTATCTTTTAAAATGCCGTGTTTTATCGTGCGTGCCTGTAAATTTACTAGTCGGGCTCGTGCGTGTCACCTATCGTCGTGCCCGTGCGTGTCCGTGCCATCAAAACAGGCACGCACCCATCTCTACATTGGACCTCTAATTCTTCCATTAGGCCATTAGCTCTACTTTCGTACCAGTAGTTGGAAGATCACGACTCGCCAGCTCCTTCTTTAACTGGTCGACTTTAAGTTGTTCAAGTTTAACCTTTTTGTATCACAATCCCACTTCTGACACCAATGTTACGAAAATTCAGTCTACGGAAAATTGTTCTATAAGTTCGTATCTCTGGATTGTGTACAATATAAAAACACTCTTATGTTTGGTTTAAATTACAATTAACTTTATTAATTCACTTTAATAAACAACTTTACTTATAACTGCTGCATGTCCACTATTTATCTTGACATTGTTCTCACACGAGACGCACTCGACCACTTTACAATCACTACTGAAGTGCTGTGCCTCAGATGCGGTTCCCTTATATACTGCATGCATCAAATCGACACGTTTCGACAAGCTTCGACTTGTTTCGAGAACCTTCTACTCGTTTCGTGAATGACGCATGCTATTGGCATCTCATTCGCACTCATGTGTTTTAATGTGCTGATCTTCCATCTCTCTGAATTGTCTTGCGTCTCATTTATTATTGTCGATTGCTTGCACAGTGGAGCAAATTACCTCTTTTCGTAACAATATAAATGACCCTAATGTGCTCGATTAAATATAGAACAAATAAAATGAAAATAAATGTGGAAACAAACAATAAATCAAAAAACGGCAATTTGTAATTTTTTGTCAATTTGAACTAGAACAAACATTAAATAACATCGATTTTAGTTCCATCAACCATCCGCACTTTTTCAGAACTTTAATAGGGCCCTATTATGATTAGCGAATGGTTTTGGCGAAGCTAACATCCAAAAAGCTATCACGGCTTACATTCGCCAAAAAACGGGTGAAGCGAACATAAAAAAAGGTTCAACAATCAACAGATCAAGTGACGAATCGGCGAACGTATCTAGCATTTTTAAGGTTTTTTCTTATTTTTCTTTTTATCCTTTTATCTCAAATTTCGAGTTTTTTGTACTCCAACTAATAAATGAGTTAAACGCATATCATTTTTTTTGTTCCTTAATTATATTTATTTTGAAATATAATAATCCCAACAAACATTGAGAAAATACGCAAAGTACTCGCTGAGTTATCTCAAAAAGTTGTGGTTGACGCAAAAAGTTAAACATGAGTTAATCAAAAGTATACACTTGAGCTATATTGGTATTAAAATTCTTAAACATTTAAAAACCTTATTATAGTTGGACTAAACATAGCAAACATTTAATGATACGGTGTAACATAATTTTTTCAATACGGCATTATATATAAAAATAGTAAGATGATTTGTTTTTCGGACAGAGCAACAACCAGTTCATACTTGAACACAGAAAAGTCATGCAGTGCGTTAGTTTCATAATTCGGGCATGAGCTAATGTCCAAAATTTGTAGCAAACACCCAACCGATCAGACCCAGCACATGGTAGCTCATAAGAACAACGTTATGTTGATGTCACAATTCCAGTAGATCGGGAAAATCCATGTATTTCCAGAAGGCCTGCACGAGAAAAGGTGCGGTGACCGGTGCGTGCAAACAAATATGACGAATAGAAGCCGAAGAGCGTGGTCCAATTAATTGAAAACCTAGAAGATGAAATTAAAAGGTGTCTTAATAAAATATTTGCTCACTTACACGATATGACAAGCGCCAACTTCAGCTCCATACCGAGACTGGTCCGCACCGTATCATGCTGCACCTTTACACAGAGTGGTCCGAGGAAGAGCAGCGCCGTCAGTAAATACTTATAGCAAATCCGAGGCACTTGTGCAAGCAGCTCGTTGTTTGCTTTTTGGATTTGAATTTATAAACATAAGACCGTATTATTTTTAATTTAACATTAACTCAATGAGACAGTGTCAAACTAATTTTTGTTTTTGGCAAATTCAACTCTGAATTGTGTTATTTTATCCGTCAATGTTGTAAGTGTTGCTTAATTTTAAAACCATAATAATTAATACATTCGCCAAATTCCGTTCGCTTCGCCAAGTACATTCGCATCGCTAAACATAATAGGCCCCTAAAATTATGAATTTTTGGAACTCTTCAAAAACACGAAAATAATAAACAATGTAGAATTTAAATAGTTTTATTTTTTTATTTTGCTGATTATAATACAAATATATAACTAAATGAGCCCTCTCTTCTTTTTGTAGTCCTCGAGGTTAAGCGACCTTTTCTGCACTGGTTCGTTTACTTTAGGGACAGGTTGGGGAACTACATTTACGTAATGCACTGCAAATAAAACACGTAAACATATATTGAAATGTATTTATAATATAAATATTGTCAACCTCACCTGGTAATGATACATCTAAATTAATATCGAAGTCGTGCAATGAATACAAACTATAATCTTTGGTTTCATTTGATTCTATGTCCGTTTTAATGCATTCTTTTTTTTTTTTATTGTGTGGTTGTGATACAGAGTTTTGCTCTGTTAATTGATCATCTTTTTTTTCATTTGTCTTAAAGCCCATACGTGGTTGAGTAATACGTCTTGTAAAAGGATCAGATATTTTCATTCCCCTATTAGCACGTACTTCTTCTAATATTGCTTTTTCGGCATCTTCCACATTGCGTTTTCGATTGCGATCATTTATATACGATATTAGGCTTATGCTACTTGATCGTTTTTTATCCAATTCAGATGCTCGGCTTTCCAATTCTTCAATTTGTTGTCCCAAATCACGTGCCACATCATATTCGCCGCGAAGCATTGCTGCATCTCTTTCTTTCATAATACAAGTCTTACGCATTGCATAGTTAGTAGGGCGATTACGAAATTTATTTTTCTCCTCAACTAATTTATCCACATCCTCCTCCTTATATTCATAATTTAATGCATCTTTAATTTCGCGAAGTTTGCGCTCTAGTAAATCTAATGTGGGGATTGGAACACTTTGCTGTGTGCATACTTCCTGCCATTTGTTAAATTCACTCTCTGTAAATTCTTGATTTGATATAAATTCTAGCCTAAATATACGTTCCTGTGTCCCATGTCTTAAGCGCAATCCCCTATTTGTTCGAGTTTTTCCTAAACTATAAATTTTTGCTGTTTCAACAACACCAACAATTTCAGCTACTCGATATACGGGCTTCTGGCCGTTGTTTCCAATACTTATACGAACAAAACAGTTTATTACTGTAATGTCAAAGATGGGCAAGTTTACTAATCTTTCCATTTTAAAACGCGAAAGTCTAATCTTATTTAACTCTTCCCGATTACTTATTATTAGTGTTTTCTTATCGGTTTTTTCATCATCATCATCCGTTTCGCTAGAATATTTACTGCTACTTCCGGATGGTTTCTCTGATTGCTTATCATCATCATCCCAGTCACTACTGCCAGAGTCGTCTGAATAAATTTCTGAAGCACGTAGTTTTACTGTCGACTTTCCCGCGGATACACTTTCAAGTTCATCCTTTTCTTCTTCCCTCTCTTTTTCCGCATGACGTTTAGCTTCTTCTTCCTCTGCAAAAAAAAATATATTATTGTGTAAACTAATGCTTTCTTTATTTTGATAAAATAACACAAAAATAATCATTAAATATGTTGGAAAAAATTGACAACAACTATTTTTGAAAGTATTAATTTTATTTATTTAATAAAACTTCAAAATTTATAGTTTTATTCAATACGTTATTTTTTCCAAATTGAATTATTATTAAAAAAAAGTTGATTATATTAGATGTGTAGTAGTAGTTTTAAAATTATTTTATAAGGTACAGTGTTGTGTATACAGTGTTTGTAACATTCTCCCCCTTGTTAAAAAAAATCTATAATTTTTTTAACCGCTTAAAAATTATCATCTACTTTCTTTACGTCAAGCGTCGCCAACTTTGCTACTGGTCTGTTGAAAGTCCCGGAATTAGTTCGTACCTTTGCACTTCTTACGTTACCATCTTTTGCTGTAAAAACGAACTCGACAATTCCCATTGGCCAATTATTTCGAGGTAGATTAGAGTCAACTAAAATTACAACGTAGCCAACTTCTTTTTTTAATTCAGATTCTGCTCCTTTGAAATTGGTCCCGTTATCGCAGTATATAGCAATTGGTTGTCCTCGCCTCGATGAAAAGTTTTGTAAAGCTATTATGAAACTGTCGGTTGTCATATCTTTTGCAACTTCAATATGGATAGCACGAACCGTTAAACAGGTGAATAAAACACCCCACCGTTTCTCCTCATGCCGAGCTACTTTTACGAAAATCGGACCAAAGTAGTCAATACCAACGTACGAAAATGGACGAGTATATGGCGAGACACGGGCACTCGGTAATATTGCCATTTCTGGAATAACAGGAGCGCATGCTTGATTCATGCATAATTGACAATTTTTTCGTACCTTCTTAAGTTCAACTCTTAATCGAGGAATGTAGAACAGTTGCCTTAATTCGTTCAAACACGTATCATGGTGAATGTGACGAAATAATTCATGAAAGTGTTTTATCAAAAGAATTGTGCAGTAGTGGGTTCGAGGTAGAATAATTGGACGTTTTGTTTCCTCTGAAAGTCCTGGAACTAAATCAATTCTGCCACGCATTCGAATCACCGAGTTGTCATCAAGATATGGGGAGCATTTATATAATATACTTGATTTTGATATTTTGTTGAAATTCGAATTTTTTAAATATATAATTTCGTCCTTAAAACTATCATACTGAATTTGTCGAAATATATAGTTTTCTGACATTTTGAAAAGTGTTGATGCTGTAGGCTGAATGTAATTCTGGTGTTTTCTAAAGTACATTTTTGTTTTAATATTATGAAAAAACTTATACATACAGAATACAGTGCGCAATAATCTTTTCCACGTAGAAAATTTTTCAAAATCGATGATCGTAGAATTGAACGTCTCACCGGCGTGAACCATGGATAGATGTGGTCTAAGCTCCGCAGAAGGATTCATAATCTTGAAGGTTTTTTCAGGCCATGATGACTCCGGGAATTTTAAAAAATTTGGTCCCATGAACCATCTACTTTCCATGTTAAACTCAAATTTTCCTTTCCACTTTGTACCATCATCTGCGACATTTTCTTTGCTTGGAACATACCTCCATTCTGACACTTCGCTATTATCGAGCACCTCACCAATTCTGAACATGACAAATTGCTTGTAGTTCCTTGGATCTGACTTTAACCAAGCAAGAACAGTGTTTGAATCTGACCAGAACCATCGCCTCTCCAACTGAATCTTGTGCATACTGCAAATTGTATTTGCAAGTCGAACTCCTAAAACTGCTGCCATTAGTTCCAAGCGAGGAATTGAGACAGGTTGCTTAGGAGCAACCTTGACTTTTGCGCTAACCAATGTGCACTGGATATCATCTCCTGACCGAATCATAAAATATGCGACTGCTGCATATGCCATCTCGCTTGCGTCGACGAATACATGGAGTTGAACCGAAGAGTGAGATGTAATTTGGTACCATCTTGGAATTTCTACGTTTTCGATCTGTGGCAATAATTTTGTCCAAACAATCCATTTCTGATACACATCCTGGTTCACCTCATCAGTCCATCCATTTGTAGTTCTCCATACTTCTTGTAGAAGAATCTTTAGATAAACAACGAAAGATGACAGAAAGCCGAGTGGATCGTAAATTGACATCAGCGTTTTGAGTATGTCAGTTTTAGTTGGTATCTTAGCTCCACGGAGGACATCAGCATTCACACGGTTGAACTTTACTGAAAACGTAAATACATCGGTGGCTGTTGACCACCACATTCCGAGAACTTTTTCAGTTGTCATTTCGATATTTGAGCAAATGGATACATTGCTTTCTTCCTCCAATTCTTCCAGACATTCCATCACTTTCTTAGAATTTGATCGCCAGTTCCTGATGTAGAATCCGCCCTCTTTGTGTATGCAGGAAACTTCTTTTGCAAGTTGAATCGCTTCGCTTTCTGAATCTGCACAATCCAGCAGATCGTCGACGTAGTGATGATGTGTTATACAGTTTGCAGCTTTAGGAAATGCCTTTTCGAACTGCAATGCGTTTATATTTTTTACGTATTGCGCCGAACTGGGAGAACACACAGCACCAAACGTCATCACCTGCATCACGTAAACGTCAGGAACCTTGTTTACGTCGTTATTCCGCCATAGGAATCTCTGAGCATGCTGATCTTCCTCACGTATTTTCACTTGATGAAACATTTCCCTTATATCCGCGCATATTGCAACTTTTTTCATTCGAAAACCAAATAGCACAGACAGAAGAGGTGTCATCAAATCGGGTCCCTTTAGCAGCAAATTATTTAAGGAGACGCCACGCACCTTTGCAGCAGCATCCCACACTAGACGCACTTTTGCTGGCTTATTCGGGTTGACAACGGTGAATATGGGAAGATACCATATGATTCCCATATGCGCTTTCATTTCCTCTTGTGTGAGCTTTCGAGCATACCCTTTTTCGACTAACGCATTTATTTGTTGTGTTATAACTGGAACATGCGCTGCTTTCATACTACGTTCAAGGCATTGTAAACGTTTAAAAGCCATTGGGTAGCTATCAGGAACTGTGGGATTATCTTCCTTCCATAATAAGCCAGTTTCAAAGCGTTTACCAATACGTTTTGTTGTTGACTGCATTACGCGATTGGCTCGTTCATCTTCAGCAGACATCAAATTATATTTGCGTCCAATATTTTCCAGAGACAGGTAGTCGGAAACTATTTTGTGCAGCTTTTCCATCTCATGTTGACAATCGCATTGTTGAATGTTATGGAATCCAAGAATACCATTTTTGGCCGCATCTCCGCCGCCATGAATAACCCATCCAAGCCGAGTTTTTGAAGCACAGGGTTCACTTACACTGCCTTCGATTGTCTTGAGTGTGTTGCATACATAACCATAATTTAATCCGATCAGAATCCGATCCCGAATATGCAGAAAATGGTATGTTACTCAAATGCTTGAAAGGTAGAAGGTTCTCTTTTGTAACGCATTGTTGTGGCAATGAAAGATTTTTCACTGTGCGAACATGGAGAAGTTCATACCTTTTTGAATTGTCATTTTTGGCGGATATTTGCACATTGACCATCATAGAATCTTCTTCTGACCGCGACGTATCCGATGTCCACTTCAAGCAAAGAGTATTGAGCTCGCCGTTCAGTCCAAGTTGGGTACAGATGTCTTCCTCCAGCAGTGTAACATTGGAAACGTCATCCAGAAAGGCATACACGTCGATCGATCGATTTTTGTTGTGCAACGTAACCGGTACAATTTTGAAGTATGTTCTAACACCGTGATTTGAATTTGAGTGTGTTGTAACTACCGGGGTGCTCTGCTGAAATTTGTGCAGCAATTTGTGATGCCGCGCTTCGTATCCTTGAATTGAACATTTTACTTCTGTGCAACGGTAATTTCCGTGTTTTTGAAGGCACATACGACAAAGTTTGTATTGCCTTACTTTGTCCCATCGCTCTGGAAGTTTCAATTTAAAAAAGATATTGCAATTTTCTATCGAATGCATCTTGTTGCACGCAGGGCAATTTTTTGTAAATGTTGCTGGTTTTGTGGTCGTTGTTACTGACTTTTCCTTTGTCGCAGAATTTTCTACATCATGTGCATGCAAACTAGCACTGGTTCCAATAAAAAGAAGAGATGGACTCACTTTAGTAACCGCTTCTGCAACGTCAAATAGCCATCTTGAAAACAGTCCAATGTTAGGTTCTTGTTTTACCGCGAACATCGCCCAGTTAAGCTTTATTTGCGCTGGTAGTTTGTCTACCAGTTCTTGCAGTAGCAGTGGGTTGTTAAAATGATTTTCAAGACCAGATGCTTCCAATGAAGAACATAAGTTCCGCACAGAGATGACGTAGTTTACCAATGTTTCCAGTTTTTCCGCTTTTGGAGAGGACTCTGATCGAATTTTATTAAGCATTGAATTAATTATGATCTCAGGGCGGCCAAACATCATCTTCAATGTGCGCATCACTTCAGGAATGTTCTTAGGTATCATCAGATGGCAATTAACGGCATCCATTGCACGTCCTTTAAGACACCTTTGCAGCCGAAGTAAATTTTCAGCATCGGTGTATCCGCATATATTCGTGCTTTCCAGAAATGAACTGTAAAACAGCGGCCATTCTTCGGGTTTCCCGCTGAAGATAGGGAGATCCTTTGGCAGCGCTTGTCGCGCTGCAAGTTGATTTCTTGAAATAGTTCGCTGTTCGTGCTGTACTGTTCCTTGCTGCAGTGGGATGTCATGTAGATTAACGTGCGTTGGATCCTGCAAATTGGTTAGCCACTTTTTGGTTCGCGCGGTTGCACCACTATGCGTACTGGCTGCATCATCTGCGGACATCGCCAGAATTGCAAATTTTTTTTGGATATATTGCTTTTCATGGTCGAGCCGTTTCAGTTCCAACGCCTTTTCTTCTTCCAGCTTTCTAAGTTCCAGGTCAATCCGTGATTTTCTTGACGATGCACATGAATGTAAAGACTTCGCCTTTGATTTATGTGTGCCATGCTCATTGCTATACAAACTTGCATTTTCCATGCATTTCGAGCACTTCCAAGGATGATTCGTGATATAATCGGTAACTCCCGCGCAGATGTAGTGATACCATGTATCACATACGTCGCATTGGACCATCTCCGAGGTGCCCTCAGCATTGCATCGTCCACAGCTTTTTGTAGAAAAAACCTTCTTCACCGGCGACCGAAACACAGACATTATAAATTTTGAAGAATGTTGGAAAAAATTGACAACAACTATTTTTGAAAGTATTAATTTTATTTATTTAATAAAACTTCAAAATTTATAGTTTTATTCAATACGTTATTTTTTCCAAATTGAATTATTATTAAAAAAAAGTTGATTATATTAGATGTGTAGTAGTAGTTTTAAAATTATTTTATAAGGTACAGTGTTGTGTATACAGTGTTTGTAACAAAATATATTTAAGAACAGTAAAGCGTCGATAGTTCAAGTTTAGTGCGTTGGACGGCGAACCGAAAAGTTCCAGGTTCAAGCCTGGACTGGGGCTAACAACATCTTTCATAGAAACAGTTTTATATACTGCGCTACCTCTCGGCAGTAAATGGCAAATTTAAGAGAATAAAACATTGCCCATGAAAAGCTTTCACCCGTCGTTCTGTTTCGGCATTAAACTGTAGGTCAAACTATTATTATTACAATGAAAGCTTTACACTAACAAAAACGTTAGTTGAAAGCTTATGTAAAATATTTCGTTTGTTGTTAATGTCACAACAATGAGGCTTTTAAAGTCACAGGCTTGTAACTATAGTCAAAATTACCCTGGACCTTAAATTTAATTACGACTTTTTTGACGGTTTTCTTATGAAAATAAATGTCAAAGAGCTATACATTAAAATAATCTCCAGAAAACCATTTATGGACCATTTCACACCAAATCGACCAGCGGTTGGAACTCACCTTCTTCGATTTCAATGAAATTTGGGCAACTGATAAAGGGTATCGAGAGATGCATTGATCAATTTTTTTGTATTTTATTTGATCACTATTTCCAGAGATACAGTGCTTCAATGTTACAAAAAATGTGCAAAAAATCTCTTTTGTATGGTTCATATTTCAATATCTCTTAAAGTAGAAATGCTAGAAACTCCATTGATGGCTCCTTTTAAAGTTAATAGAACAAGATTTTAGAACAATTGGATTGTAACTTCTAGTCATGAACACATGGTCATTATCCTTGCACTTCAAAATTGATGTCCTTAGAAAGGACCCTTTTTAAAATTCTGGAAAAAATCACATATTTTGCTTGATTTAATATGAATGTTCATGCCAAAATTTCAAGATGGTATTTTGCTGGCATCATATTTTAAAAAATAATTTACTAAATTATTATTTATTTTTTGCATTGATAAAAAATATATATATTTTTTTAATAGTAAAATATGCAATACTTTTTTAATCTCTGATTTCTAAAATTACGTCATTTTCATCAAATTGTCTCTAGTTTTTGAGATATATACCATTTGTCGAAATATGTAGAAACTGTGTCCCAAAATCAATATCTTAAAAACTAGATTCAATATGATACAATTGACACCATTTTAGAAATCAGAGTTAGAAATACATTCAAGAATTATTGCAACTTTTACTGGCGAAAAAGAAATATTTTTTTAATACAAAAAGTCAATAAAAATTTAGTAAATTATTTTTTAAAATAAGATGCCATCAAAATATCATCTTGAAATTTTGCATGAAGATTTGTATTAAATCAACTAAAATATATGATTTTTTCAGAATTTTAAAAAGGGAACTTTTTAAGGAATTAATTTTGAAGTTCAAGGACAAGGACCACGAACAAAATGTTCAAGATTAGAAGTTACATCCTTATTTCTCTAAACGCCATCAACGGAGTTTCAAGAATTTCTACTTTAAGAGGTTTTGAAATATGAACAACCATACACTAAGAAAACGAGATGTTTATGAAAGTCTTGCTGCAACTATCCTTTTAAATTTACGCCTTATAACAAAAATTCAAACATCCCATAAGTTTCAATAAAGTTGCAGCAAAACTATTAATATTTTTAAAATATGACATATACACAGATAGGTTACGAGATGTTTGCCACAACAGCAATAATGGCAAACATCCTGAGCTTGAACATTTGCAGCAAAACTTTTGAGGTATTTTGACATTTGACTACCATAAAAAGGAAAAATGGCGTACTTTTTTCTTACGCTCGATTTATCCACAACAATTAGGTAAATAAAATGGAGTATAAAAGTACCAACTCAAATATTACATTTTAATGGTGAACGTGAGAATAATTAAAGTAAAACTTCTTTTCAAATATGGCGAATTACTTATTGCAAATTCGATCTAAAAGAAGGATTCCGTTATTTTTTGTTGCACTGTCTTATATTTGTTAATTTCTTTTTTCAACCACATTCGAAATTTTTGTCAATTATCATGGTTGCCTTTTATGTTAGAAAAGTGCACCTCATAGTCATTGCTGCCACAATTTTGTTACAGACATATAAATATTGCCAAAAATGTGGGAACTTAAAAAACTAGGCAGTTATATAAAAATGGGCTACAAATCGGACATTTCAGTTGGCAACTAGCGGGCCACGAAAAAGAATTGGGCAGCTAAATGCCTTAAAAGCCCGCTAAATGCAACACTGCCGGATACCAGGCGCCCTCCGGAATAATTACCCTTACCCGGTTGATAAAGCTAATTATTTTGATAGAATTTTTTATGATGACCTCGTATCAAAACTAATTTCATATGGTGTCGGCAATTCCTTCACTCGATGGATGGAATTCTGCAGCACCTAAAAAATTATAGTACATAAAATCAATGAACAGCGTTCTTAGACCCGAATTCATTAGATCAATGTACAAATACATCGGCTCAAAGAACATTTACATATAAAATTAATGTATCATTCATTGATTCTAAGAACTGTTTATTGATTACGTTCATTAACATTTTTCTGTAATATTCTCATGAACGTGTTCATAAAACCAAAGTATCTATACATTAATTTCAATGAACATGTTCATACAATTTTTTTTAAGAACCAATATATGTGTTCATACAGCCAAAGAACTCATTCATAAAATATGTATATATCTATTGGATGTATAAATTAGTTGATGAAGCTAATGTAAGAGTTCTTACAGGGAATGTATTCCCTGGATCCCAAAAAATGGGAGATCCCGGGATTGTATTCCCTAAGTATACATAATATAGATTAAATAAAAAAGTTTAATGATATTTTTAATTTATAAATAGGCATACGAAGTGAGTTAGGTTGCCTTATTAACGGATATCCTTATAAATCACTGATCAGAAATGCATAGTTTCCTTATGTAGGAAAAACTCAACCTGACACTGATACTAAATATGGATTTCATAGATATTTCATATTACAACACGATAATTGTTTAGTTTCAAATTATCACAGCAATATAAAGATAATACATATTTCCTCAGCAATTATATATTGTCACAATAATACATTAATAATATAAATTAAATTGACATATTTTTGCAAAAACAAAAGCCATTGACATTTTTTTAAAGTCTTTAGTTGTCATATATTAATTTATTGCACTTCATTCTTTATAAATTTTCTATGTTGTATCACAATAGAAAGGAAATGCAAAAACAAATGCAAATAAGCACAAATAATAATAATAGTTTGGCACTACAGTCCTATAAGAACTTAGGCCGAGCTCTCTCACCATTTGCGTGTTATATTTGTACTCAAAGTGGTGTGACCACTTTACTCTCGTAGGTTTGCAATTTACTCCCGAGAGGTAGCGCGGTATAGAAAAATGTTGCTATGAAAAGATGTTGTTAGCCCCAGTCGAGGCTTGAACCGGGGACCTTTCGGCTCGCACTCGCACCACTGAGCTACCGCGGCTACATGCACAAATTACATATTACGTATGAAAAAAGAAAACAAGTACACTTCTCATTAACAAGAAAGAAAATAAATACAAATGTAATTGATATGTATTAAAAATACATTTTTTTGAAACAAGTGCATAAATTGTATTAATTTTAATACATAATTTTTTTGAGTGTAGTAAAATATATTTATATTTAAATTGGTCTATTGGTTTACTAGTTATTACATTTTAATCATCAATAATATCAATACCTTTAGAATACGGCGTATGCGTAAGAACTGTCATACTCGGGAAATCAAGGCCACATAGTAGTTTCATTATATATCTTATTTAAATACTACTTTGTGAAAATCGCGAACAATCGAACTATATGATGTAATTAAAAACTTAACATCCTATCGATGCATCCTTTATACATTTGCCAATTATTAAATTCGTTACATATATAAGATTAGTATCCATCCAAGATAATAACAAATAATAGTTTGGCGCTACAGTCCTGAAGAACTTAGGCCGAGATCTCTCACCACTTTGAGCTGTGCGTGTTATTTTTGTATACAAAGTGGTGGGACCCACAGTTTAATGCCGAATCCGAACTGCGGGTGAGAGCTTTTCATAGGCAATGTTTTACTCTCATAGGGTTTTCATTTACCTTTTCACTTAGTGCAGGGTATAATAAATCACACGTAGACAATTGTTTGAGATATTTAAAATCACCTCAATTTCCCTTATACACCTTGGTTTGACTTCTATATTCAATTAACTTTTTTTGTTAATATTTTTACAGATAAATTTCTGTGTTTTTAAATAAAGATTATATTAATAAAATATTAATTAAAGTTATATTATTACACTTTTCTACAAATTAAGAGTTGTTGGCTTAATCTAGAATGAAACCTATCATTTCTGGTTGATTTCGGTCTCCTGATTCTTGCTGCATAATCAGAATTTAATTGGCGGCGGCTTACAGTTTCTCACTACAATTAAATATTTCATATAATACACTATTTTCACACAAATTACAATAAAAATTGCTTAAATTACTTTTCTATTTACCCCAGAAAATGCATACCAAATTGAACGTAACTTGGCACCGTAAATTATTTGAAAAACAAATTTGTATTTCAAAAGATTACGACCGTTTTAACATTTTGCAAACGATAAAAAATCTCACTTTTTGATAGCAAGCATCAGCACTTTACATATCTTTCAAAAACATTTTCTTTCACTCGTTCTCGAAGAAAGGTATTAATTTGATTATAACCATGGATGAAAAAATTGATGCTACAAGCACTTGACATTTGCTTTTATGTTCAACAATTGTACATCTACATTGGGGGTCTTGGGCCACTTTTCCCCAGGTTATCCTACTTTTTTCCCTCCGTGAAAATATTCTTCTGGCTCACTGATAAAAGAGTTTCCATATTCATCGCAAGATTTTACAACACACCTGCTTTGAAAAATATCTCAAATATGCACAGTAACCTATTTTTGTATAGTGAACATTCAAATGTTAATCTGATTGAAATGAAAAAAAAAAATTATATGTATGAATAAAAAAATATATATTTTTTTTGTTTCATATAATAGCCGAAACACGGTTGCGGCTCTAGAAAACTATGAAAATTGTATGAATTTCACGTCAAACGCCCAGACGCGTCGCCCATGATACAACTATAAGGTACTAGAATAAAAAGAGAAATTTATTCTTGTTCTACTTCTGTGCCTACCGAAATGTCAGAAGTCCCAAAGTAATGTCAAATTTTTTTGAATTTTTTTTCATCAAGACTTTTGTATATTTTATTTCCTTTCCAAACTTCAATAATTTTTGTTTATGTTTAATTATTTTGAAAAATTAAATGAAGCTGCTTTTCAAGTCGTCATCGATCATCGCATGTATTTCAATACATTGGAACGTTTGGCACTATATTGCACGTGCCCTTCGTTAGCTGTAATAGCGTTGGAGGGAGATATTTGCGCACGCAATGATTGTCATCTCACTTGCCCTGCGTTTCATCATTGTTTTTGAGGGCTGGTGCTGCAGTTTGTGTTTTTGAAACACGGTTGCGAGTTTGCGATTTTATATTTCGAGACCCGCATGCATGTAGGTGCTCGTAACGAAGGGCTTTTGTAAAAAAAAAGTGATGCAAGTACGCAGCCCCTGCATTTCCCCCTGCATTCGGAAATGTTCATGGCATTGTATTAAGTGTGCGGGAGAGCATTTCCGATCGAGTTACTAACGTCCGGAACCGCAAAACTAAACAGCTCTGGTTCCTGTTGCATACCAATCATTTTGTTTTTTTGCTTTAGGAAATATCACAATTATTTGAAAGTTTTAATTTTAAATTTAATGTCATTTTCATTTGTTTTTATTTTACTATTTGTTTACATTTTTAGTTGAGTGGGAGCAACTTTTGTTACTACTACCTGGTAGTTGTATCATGGCGTCGCCGAGCCGCACGAATAGAATCTATACTATGTTTTATTTTATTTGCATGCGGCGCTCTCTTATGAGCGAGAAAATTAGGAAACACAAATTTAAATTAAAAACGTAAACAAAAATGAATTTTTTGACACAATTATCGTCGATTCTATTTTGACTTAAAAAAATTTTATAAACAAACGAGAAAAAAATAAAAACTTTGGAATTTGAAGATATTTCTTGGCAAATGGCTGCGGCTTCATTTAAAACAGCCGCAACGTCAAAGAGCGCAGCAGGCGAACGCCGCACTTGGATGTGTTTCAGTTATAAAGTTATTTGTTTACTCTCGGAGTCTGCCCAGGGTTAGCGCAGTATAAATGTGTACTTGGATAAATATATTATGTTCAGATGCAAACATATTATATGTTAACACATGGCACATTTCCAAATATATATTTTGTTCCCCAAACATATACGTTGTTTGCTGCTAAATATGTTTGGGAGAGCAATTTTCTATGCTGCATATGGTAAAACACTTTCTATTTAGAGATGTGACAGTCTCAGCTCTAATATGAAATTGTGTTATGAATCCGTTGGATTCGCAGTCCAAATGTCATAGAAATATATAGTTCTCGTGAAGTAACAAATCTTAAACTATACATACAGAAAAATCCTCTTTTTTTCAGTGTTGCAACCGAAATACATTTGTTGTAACCTCATGTCATTATAATGAACGTACCTTTTTTTCTACAACCGAAATGTTAGTCCGCGCAACTGCACGTACGGTTGCCTTATCCTCATGATTGCATTTTTCATACTGCCAAAATTGACATTCATGCATTTGTTATGGCAATTGAGTAAGTTGTTGTATCAACAAAATAAAAAACAAACGGCAACCTCATGTCTATCATGAGTTCGGTTGCCAGTTTATGGATGGTGTTGTATCAGAGATTTGGTGCTTTTAAATTTGAAAAAACTGTATAAAAAAAAACTGTTATTCAATTGAACGTAACTTAGGCTATAGTGAAACAAAATAAAATACAAAGGTCCAATTTTAAAAATATTAAAATTGCTTTAATAGTGGTCAGTTTTAAACAAAGTATATTTCAAAAGCAACCTTTTTAAAATTTTTATCTGCCCTACACTCATTTTACTCTAGTTAAACTTGCAATATTTAATAGATGTATTTTTGTTGCTAATTCTGAAAATGGCATCAGTTTTGTCAAATTTAATACAGTTTTTGAAATATAGCCCATTTAAAAAAAAATGGTCTATATCTCAAAAACTAGAGTACATTTGACAAACCTTTTGCCATTTTCGGAATCGGAGCCCAAATGTATTTAAAAAAGACTACAACTTTAACTAGACCAAAATGATTGTAGGGCAGAATAATTTTTTACTGAGCATGTATGTTATAAAATAAGAAAAAAATATATTGAAATATGAAAAAAAAAATAATACACAATTTTCAACATTCTACAACATTTTTATACATAACTTTTGAACCCGTGATTTTACCACTCTAGTTCAGATCTTATATATGAGATAAAAAGTCAACCGTGAACATATATTAATTTAAAAAATTTAAAAAGGTTGCTTTTTGAGATATGTCCTTTTGAAATATACTTTGTTTAAAACTGACCACTATTAAAACAACACGGTATGGATATTGTAAGACATCTTTTTGTTAATTTTATTATCATTAAAATGAGACCTTTGTATTTTATTTTGGTTCACTACAGCTAAGTTACGTTTAATTAATTAGAACCGTCTGTCTTTCTGATTTTTGTAATTTTTTTCAAAATTTAAACCACCAAATCTCTGAAACCACATCATCTGGGAAGCTGAAATTTGGCCAACATCTTAGTTTTATGTATTTTCACTATACTTCCAAATTTCACGAAATTCTGAGATGGTGCTGTCAATCACTTGGTTGATTTGATATGGAATGACTCATATTACAACAACAGACGCGTCCAAACAATTTTATAATTTTGATAAAGAGTAGCTGTAGGATGTCGCATTTTATTATTTTTTCATGTCAAATTTTCAAAAATTTCAGTTCAGTCGCTCAGAAGCATTCGTTGACGACGAATGTGTATTACATATTTTTTTTTTAACCCATTAAAGCTTTCCGACTCAAATATACACGAGGAGATTATGTAGTACAATTTTCCGAATCATGTTTCCCCATAATGGGCACCAGGCCGGGTCGAAAAAAAAAATGTTTGAACGTCCGCCCCTAAAATAAAAGTTACCTCGTAAAAGTGTCAAAAATATATATTTTTTTTATTCGTTTTTTTTGTCATATCTTCTTTATTTGATGTCCTATCATCAAGATAGATAGATGGGAAGATATTGGCGGTTAATATATTTGTCTTATAGGTTATATTGACCTCCGAGGTCAACTTCAACCAGTGGGTTAGTTTTTTCTGACTTCTACCCCCCTAAATGCAAATTTTTGTCATATTATTAATGGTCTCGTAAAATTATAAAACTTTACCGTTGAAAGTATTTAGATTGCTTTATAAACCAAAATGTAACAAATATAGTGTGTAAGTGAAAACTATTTTGGCGGTTTTTAGAAGATTCAAAAAAAAAACATTTTTTTTTTGTTTCGACTTTTTCTCGATGTAGTTTAGGACAGAATTTCAAATAAAAATAAAATTTTATGTATTATTTTTCAATATCGACTTTTTTGCAACTTTTTTGTTTATGAAGGTAACTAAATACTTTCAACAACAAAATTTAATAATTTTTGGATATGTTTAATTATATTAGAAAAATACATTTAGGGGCGTAGAAGTCTGATGTCACTCATCAAAGGTGGCCTCGGAGGTCAATTCAACTTATGGGACAAATGATTAAACTCTGAGACATTTTCAACTGTATATAAAAGTTCATGATCGTTCAAATAACAAAGCTATAATGAACAAACGGTTTTGGCGGGTTCCAAAAAAATTGGTTTTGTTGTAATCTTTCATTTAGGGGCGGACTTTCAAAAAAAAAAAAAAACAGTTGGGAAGGTTAGATCACATGGGAAATTTTAAAGTAGGTGTTATTATGATAGGTAGGATTATCATAATTATAGTCGGTCTAAGCCGACTATAAATACCCTACACATATGAGTGGTTACCATTCAAATTGGTATATAGGTCACCAGGGTATACGAATCCTGAAAATAACTACAAACTTTTCATCGCTAAAGAATTTCCATTCATTTGATACCCATATTTACAAATGGGTAGGTGTACCGAATTTCGATTTTTTTTTTGGGAACCACAACTCGTTTCGCAGGAAAACATTATTTTCATGTATTTCAGCATAGAACGATCCAATTTTTCTGTTCAGACAGCTTAGATATATAAGTAATCTTAATCTAAAGTTTCATTGCTCTAGCTCTTCTACTTTTTGCGTAATCGTGATTTCAACAGACAGACAGACGGACAGATGGACATCGCTAAATCGACTCAGGAGGTCATTCTGATCAAGAATATATATACTTTTCCATACCGGAGATGCTTTCTTCAGGGTGTTACGAACGGCGTATCAAACTGAATATACCCTTTCACTCTTAGTGTAGGGTATAAAAAATTGTATGCAGACCGACCCGGTCAAATGGGCACATCACATGATAAGAATTTTGTCCGATTTTGCACCTAGCATCACTACATTATATCAGTATGCAAAGATAGATTCTAGCAATTAAAATTAAGTAGACATAGTATATTTACCTCTCTTTGCTTTTCCTTCTCTTTTTGCTTTTAATAAAGCCATAGCGTTGCTACGTTTGTCATCAGTGCGATTCATTTCGACGTTTTTTTTTCGTTCTTTTGAACGTTCCTTATGGTCAAAGTAATCATGTCCCTGTAAGCCATCTGCTAAATTATTTTTTTCCATACATTGAACTGTGTTTAAAGGAGCGATTGATACTTCAGCTTTGTATCCAGGTGTTTGTAATTGTGTCTCTTCGTCAGTGGCACTTACAGAGTTAGATTGAACTATCGCATCATTATTTATAGTTGATATGTTTTCTTTGTTTTTTTTTTTTTGATTATCTTCCTTTATTTTAATGATTTTTTTTCCTCTACGAGCCAATTTCAGCTTGCGTTCTATTTCCCACCTCGTACGCATTATATCCCGTTGTTCAATTCTTTTAAATATTTCCGTCTCTCGTTCCTTCTCCGAAAGACCGTTTAGTCGTTTTCTATCATCCTCGTCACCCATTAAATTGTCATCGTAACCATCATCGAATTCCGACTCAGAGCTCGAGAAAGATGAATGTGATTCTGGAGAAGAATGAAATATTGATGTATCATTTTCATCAACGTCTTCCTCGCTATCGGTGACTTCTCCATCCTCTTGTTCATGTATCGATTTTGAAGCAGAAATTGTTTCTGTGTCTTTACTTTCCATGGTTACAATAGCTTGTTTAGATTTTTTAATATCTCTTATGCTATTAATATTCAAATGCGTAGCAGAGTTATTTGTGTTCAAATATGTAGGGGAGTCCATACTTTATCACAATTTTCTGTGTCGTTAGTTGTTGAAAAATTTGTATTTATTTCTCTAATTGAATTATTGTGAATCGCAATTTCTATAAAAATGTACATAAATAATTTATTAGTATATATATAATAAACATAAAAAAAGTAAATCACTTTGAAAACGATATGGATTGAAATTTCTATTTGCATAACGACACGAATTGATATCGTTAACTATATTCAACGACAAATATCGTAAAACGGCATTATTTTTCCATGACATTCATATACTTAGAAAAATTCCATTTTTTTTGTTGAAGATATTACGGAAACATGGCTAAAGCCCGAAGTTACTGATGCTGCTATTAAAATTCCAGTAGCGCGATTCCGTAACTCCATAACGATAATATTCGATATCGCTATCTAAGCGACAATTGCGATAGCGATCGTTAAGAAAAAAAGTAATTCCCTAACTTTTAATGCATTTTATGTAGACAAATAAATTCGGAAATATTTTTAACAATAAAAATCTTTTAAATCATTGAAAAGTAAGCTGGCTAACAACCAAAAAATTTTCAACGCTATCGTATCGAAAATTTTCGGTAAATTCTTAACGATGACAGCTGACGATACATTTCAAAGCGAACTGTGTACGGAATACCTCCTTACAATATTTCTCGTTAATTGTAGTTAACGATATAGAATTTTGTAGATACGGAGTTAGGGAATCCCGCTACTGGATACTACACACATAGAAATATACTGTTGAAAATCGCCTGCACGCAGTGATTGTTTCGTGCGACGCACGCTTGCTATCTGGGATTGTATTGGCCGTTTCACACACATTTCTTTTAATATACATTTTTAGTTTTGATTAATGTATTTTTGATTTACATATGTAATTACAATTTAAATATTTCTTAAAATAATAATTTTTCCTGTAATTTAAACGATGAATATAATTATTTAGAAAAAAACTCTACTTTGCAATGGAAAAAAACGACAAGTAGGCAACATTTATTTACCAAAAGTATATACTGTTAAAACAACAGTAGATAACTGTCTATGTAAAGTCGGCCAGAGCAACTGTCGGATCGACAGTAGCTACTGTTAGCTGTATATATGACATGTAGGCTATATGACAATATATACTGTCGTTTTAACCATTTTTCGATAGTAACTTACTGATGACTCTAATTCAACAGTAGAAAGTGTTGAAAAACAGCCCCAAACGACAGTATATTTCTGTGTGTGTACATTCGTACGAATTATTGTTTAAATAACAGATGTGGTGGCATTAGCATGCTGATAACTGTGAAGCTTCATTCATTGAAGAAATTAATACTTCGAAAACTCATTGGAGTTATAAACTTACTAATATTTTTTAAATTCAAGATTTTTCGCGCTCAAAGTGCCACAACTTTGTTCGTATTGAACTTGGAGGTTTCCAGCAGTTCAATCGGATTCAGATTTTTTGTTGAAAATGGTTGTACTCAGTCGTGTAGAGGAGGACGTGCACCCAACCCCCTATTGGCTTTTCATATAACATGAAATATTAAACATTGTTTAAATTTCATGATAAAATTTTATGAAATCGTTTAAAATAAATGTTGAATCAGGGATTGAAACCGTAACCGATATCCGTTTAAAATAGGTCAAGATTACAAGATGGCTCCATAAATTCATTGCATGGGTCACGTATTTAACTTGGTAATTTCAAAGAAATGCGAATTGCCTTCTATTAGAAACGTATTGGCTACTGTTCACCAGAAAATATATTCTTATGAGTTTGTAACTTTTTAATACAATTATTGTCATCAAAATATTTACTGATTGGTAAAAAAACAATCAGAATTCCTTTTGAACACAATGATAGCAATCTTTTTTTTCAAAATTTTATACAGATTCAGTTTATTTCATTAACTTCGTTAAATATTTTTAAAAAATACTTGTGTAAGAGAACTAATTCCCAATCCGCAAGAAAATTATTTTTGAACTATGTTTAAGAAATCCTGAGAATAGGATTCGATGTCAACTGCAACAAGCGATAGATCTTTTTCTACATTAATGGCCATAATTTCTACAACTAGATATCTAGCTGTGTATAGATATTTACCGTGTAAAACAAATTTAGCAATTTCAGCACTTTATATACCATACTTACTCGTCAATTTGTAGTGTATCTTACACGGTCGATTTGCCATAGTTATCTTAGGTAAATAAAATTCAAACAAAAATTAAATTTTATATTTATAGATGTCAAAAAATCTGAACAATTTCAAACACGATTTTTGCGTTTCTTTGCAAAAAGATGCTTTAACATAAAAAGTCGGCTAGATATTTATACTGGCATTTGGAATGACTGCAAAGATTTCATGGTATTTTTTTATTGTTCTTCATTGTAACTCTAAAAATCTTACGGCCGACATTTTTTTTTTTACATGTATATGCTTATAAACTAATACTTAACATTAAAGATAATTATATAGAACACCGCTTCCCCAAACATTCAAATTTAGTATAAATATGTTGACGCTTATTAGAGATAGGCTTAATTTCAAGATGCTATATAATAATTAATAAAATACAAATTTCAACAGACATTATTTGAACCACAGAGGGGAAAATAGTTGCAACTCATAAATTATTATCGCTAGATAACTAAAGAAGTTTGCATTTAAATAACTTTGCTGTACCCGAGTAATATTTCATGTTTCATGGCAATGCATTACAGTTCATGCAATTCTAATTTGAATGGATCGCTCATACCGAGGTAGAAATTTTTGGATAAACGATTTGTTTTACGATTGTTTTTATATAGGAAACCGGTCAAAAATGCGGTAATTAAATTTAAGCTCCAGGTTAATTTAGACTATAGTTATGGGCCAGTATATTTGACTTGTCTTAATATTCTTATATTTATGAAGTTCTGAAAGGAGTAATTAAGGAATTGAAGAGCATGTGGATACACATGGTCTCTGATTTTAATATTGTATAAAAAACGAATTACTCTGTTGAACAGAAGTTGTATTTTTTTCTAATATTATAGGCAAGAGTACCTGAAAAAACTTCAATACAGTAGGTAATAAGAAATGCATGTACTAACCTATTTTTGATATAGTGAGGAAAATACAAATTTAAATTATACAACCGTCGCAGAGTAAACGTTAGTTTCGAACTTAAACTGTTTATATGTGAGCTAAAAGTTAATTAATTGTCAATGACTACACTAAACATTTAATCGACAACGTCAATAGTAATATTTTTTATAGAAAGATTAATAGAGCTGATAAAAGATTTTTTAAATATCACTGCTTTCATTTTGTCGTATTAACTTTTAAACAGTTAGTTTCCACCCATGCGGACAAATTAACCGTGTTATAGTTATTGAATGAATAATTGAATGTAGAACATTTATGAACTGACGCTAACCTGAATACCGTTAGTAAATATAAAGGTAGATCATGAGTTGCCATTGAAACATTCAGTAAATAAAGCATGAATAGAATATGACCAAGAACAGAACCTTGAGGAACTCCACATGTGATATCAAGCTTTTCGAAGTTCAATTATTATAGCGAACTAATTCTTTACGATTAGTCAAGACCGAAATGCTATCAAATGCCGTTGACATATCAAGAGATAACAGAATACATATCTGGTTACTACACTCAGAAGAACATTTCCCATTAAGTACTTAATGGTACGAACATTGATCGTATGTTTCATGTATTAGTAGTTTTTTCTTTTTAAATCAAGAGTTTTCTTATTAATTTGATAGCATTCGAAATAGCATTAGAATAATATTCAATATTTTTGCCGCACGCTTTTATTTTTGTATTTGCAAACCTCTTCGTAAATTTTAAAATATATTGCTTTTAAACGTATATCCAAATAATATAATTTGAATAAAATTTAATTTAATTTATTTCGTAGATTAATATGTATTTATTATAAATGTGCTAGAATAATATTCAATATTTTTGCCGCACGCTTTTATTTTTGTATTTGCAAACCTCTTCGTAAATTTTAAAATATATTGCTTTTAAACGTATATCCAAATAATATAATTTGAATAAAATTTAATTTAATTTATTTCGTAGATTAATATGTATTTATTATAAATGTACTATAAAAATATTTTATATTTTTAATAAATTTTTTTAAAAGCTTGTTTTTTAAAAAGTTTTTTTTATGTGTGTGATTTATAAAAATGAATTTCAATTTCGACATATAAATAAAAAAATATACAATAAATCAAGGTGTATTTAACAAGGTGAGGAAAGTATGAAAACTTCTCTCTTTTGTTATTATTAATTTTTTTTTTTTTACATTTGTTTTTTGAATTTCCTCGTTGATACCTATTTATTAAAAAATAAAATTGAGAAAAGTGAATTCGCAACGGACTATTCAACCAAATTAATGCCGCAATCGTCTTGTTCTATCTGCCGTCAATCGTAGATAAAAGAAAATTATAAATTTTTCCACGTTCGCACTGATCTCCAGAAGCAAAAGCTATGGAGCGAAACTTGTGGAATGTTATTAAAAAAATTCTTCGCTAAATTGCGAAAAACATTTTACGAATTGTGACTACAATGCAATGTTTACTCTCGTAGGTTTGCCATTGATTGCCGAGCTAACCAGACGAACCACCAACGCTGGCAACATATAAGATAGAATAATGCCAGCATTTATATAGGTCCTTAAAACATTGATGTATATTGTGGTTGTTTATCTTTTTAACAAATTTGGGAGAGATTGGACTAAAGGGCGTGCTTCTCCCATATATCCATAACATGATAAATGCTATAACTCCTGACCCATTAATAGTAGAGTTATACAAATGGAAACAAAGTATCAATATGGACATGATTGGTCATAGTGGCAAGGCCTCCTATATAACCAAAACTTTACAAATACAAAAAGTTGTAAGTTTTAAATGTTGTAGTTATAACAATCAAAGAAGGGCGTAATATTTAAAATACTAATCGTCACGTAAAATGCGGGCGTGATGGGATAAAGTCGCTTTGTACCTCCCACACAAGCTCACTTTTATATATCCACTATTTACATTTAGTAAATCTTTGCACTGGCGTAGATGTGCACGGGTCCAGCTAGTATATTTTAAAATGCACTTTGATCATAGCTCTACCAATGTGGAACCCTCACACACTGATGGTGCAAGAGCGCTGATGAGCTATTGAACTGACTTATATGGTGTCCTTTGTCGCCTACACCTAGTCGTTGTACACTCCACTTTTGTATTTAACTAATCTTGAAGACAATTTAAATTATTCTATACAATCAAATGACATGAAACAAAAAATATATTAATTTAATTATAAACAATAACAAATTGATTGACGTTATTATACAGAAAATTTCAATAAAAACAAAAATCGCACTGACTTTTGTGTACAGAACAATATTTAAAATTTGAAATATGCGTACAGACTTACGCTAAAATTTTTTGCCTTCCAAATTTTCCTCGCCTTATTTTAATGTAAAGCTTTTTGACATTTATTTACATAGGAAAACCGTAATTATATTAAAGCTCCATGTTAATTTTGACTATACCCAAGAAACAAAACAGTCCTTTAACGGAGCCGTATACGGAACAGCAATACGGAATACGATTCCGTAAACGTTCCGTTTTCTGGATACGATAACGGTCCAGTGAACGGATGAAGAGGAACATCGAAACGGATTTCGAATCCGTTAAGAGTACGTTTCGACGGTACGTTAACGGACCGTCATACTGGATGAACTACGGAGTGAGTCCGTCGAGAGTACGTTTCAACGGTACGTTAACGGACCGTCATACTGGATGAAATACGGAGTGAATCCGTTGATGTTCCGTTTTGAGAGTCCGTTAACGTACCGTAAGCCTGTATGAAAAACGGAATGAATATATTGAAAGCACCGTTTTTATACCATTCAATAGTATACAAAATAACCTTTTGCATATTTTTATTTAACAAGAACCAAACTTATTATGAATAAAATTTTACATGAAATATACAAATTTTACTAAACAAAACAACATAATTGGTGTTTATAATGTTGTAATCTACTGAAATTCCACATGGTATTTCTAGCAACGATTTCTTGTGAATAGAAACCAGAACAATAATTAATGAAAAAAAAAAGATAATCACTTTAACTGGATTGCAGTTGTCATAGGGCTTGAGTGCGTCTCTGTGAGTCTGCAATGTTAAGTGATGGATGTTTTATTAGCCAAAACGCCAAGACAATTTTGCATCGCACATTATCCGCAAACTTTATAACACATTTTCAGAGCTCTTTGATTTAGTCCTTGTTGAACTGAAAGTCGTTTAAAGCCATCAGAGATTCGCAAAATATGGGACTGCAAATGTATATACATTATGCAAAGATGTTTTGAATAAAAGCGTATTTTATTCACTTATCTTGTTTGGTCTTCAGGAGATGCATTCACCAACTGCGATATTGTTTATGTTCACAAAATCAAATGAATTGAAATGTACACCAATAACGGAAGAAAATCAGTGCCGTTGAGTTGGAGTATAAACGGAAAATTTACGGAGTACTCCGTTTCAACGGAAACATTACGGAGTTCTCCGTTTCAACGGTACCGTAAACGACTACAACAAAACGGCAATCTTACGGAGTTATTAAAAAATACGGAGCAAAACGGAATTCTAACGGAGTCGTCCGATTTGACGGTGCGTAATCGTATATTCTACGACGGACACTTGCTCAATGCTCCGTAAACATGCCGTCAATGACGGTATTGTAATTCCGTGTGTGTCGTAGGCTCCGTATAAATGTTTCTTGGGATTTACTCTGCGACGGTTGTATAATTTAAATTTGTATTTGCCACTATATCTGTATCAATATATGTTAGTACATGGATTTATGTCAACTATTACCTACTGTATTGAAGTTTTTTCAGGTACTCTTGCCCATAATATTAGAAAAACTTCTGTTCAACAGAGTAATGCGTCCCAAGAAACAAAACGGTCCGTTAACGGTTGAATAAATGTGTATTTCATTTATATTTTATTCACTTATCTTGTTTGGTCTTCGAGAGAGGTATTCACCAACTGTAATCCTCCGAGCTTATTGTTAATGTTCACAAAGTCAAATGAATTGAAATGAACACCAATAACGGAAGAAAATCGGTGCCGATGAGTTGGAGTATAAACGGAAAATTTACATTACGGAGTACTCCGCTTCAACGGTACCGTAAACGACTACAACAAAACGCAAATCTTACGGAGTAATTTAGAAATACGGAGCAAAACGGAATTCTAACGGAGTCGTCTGATTTGACGGTACGTTAACGGTGCGTAATCGTATATGCTACGACGGATACAAGCTCAATGATCCGTAAACATGCCGTCAATGACGGTATTGTATTTCCGTGTGTGTCGTATGCTCCGTATAAATGTTTCTTGGGTAATTACGGCCCAGTATGTTTTAATAGGTAGTCAGGCCACTGATTTTTAAAATTTGTATAGAAATGTGTTAATTTTCTTATTTTAATGAAGTTTTGAAAAGAGCATTTAAGGAATTAAAGAATATATGCAGACACATGGTCTCTCATTACAATATTTTATAAAAAACGCATTACTCTGTTGAACAGAAGTTTTTCTAATATTATGGACAAGAGTACCTGAAAAATTACAGTAGATAATAGTTGACATAAATTCATGTACTAACATATATTGATACAGATATAGTGGCAATAACAAATTTAAATTATACAACCGTCGCAGAGTAAATGTTACTTTCGAACTCAAACTGTTTATATGTGAGCTAAAAGTTAATTGATTGTCAATGACTACACATAAACAGTTAAGCTCATCGAAAGATTAATACGACTGATGGAAGATTTTTTAAATATCACAACTTTCATTTTGACGTATTAACTTTTAAACAGTTAGTTTCGATTCAGGCGGACATATTAACCGTATTATAGTTAATAATAGAATGTAAAACATTTAAGAACTGACGCTTACCTGAAAACAAGAACTGAATACGAACTTGTAGAACAGTTTACCGTATACTGAATTTTCGTCACATTGGTGTCAGAAATGGAATTGTGATACAAAATGGTTAAATTTGATCAACTTAAAGTCGACCAGCTGAAGAAAGAGCTGGCTAATAGTGATCTTCCAACTACTGGTACGAAAGTAGAGCTGCAAAAGCGCCTAATGGAAGAATTTGAGGTCCAAGATATTGTTCTCACGGAGCACGAATTTGAAGTGGAAGCAGATACTGCGTCATCGAAAGGTGTGGACCCTGAGCAAAAACTACAGTTCCAAAGTTTTGATATGAGCCAGTTGTTCGGAGCTATACAACAACAACTTCAAGAAAATTCTAAACTTCTAGAAATTTGAATCGGCTTGAGAAAAAAACTGAAAGCAGAACTTCAGGAAAATTCAAATAAAATAGATCAGAAACTTAAGGAAAATTCAGAACAGCTTCAAGAACATCTTTTGGAAGTTTCTAATTCCCTCCACGGCAAAGTAAACGAACTTGAGTCACATGTAAATGACATGGAAGGAAAATTTGAAAAATTGGAAAATGGTTTCGACAAAGGTATAGAAAATACAAGAATATGTCAGTTTACTACAGCTAAGTGGACCCTCAATGTATATCGCCAGTGATATGAAGTTGAAATCACCGATGTACGATGGAACCACAGCCTACAACATTTACAAGCTACAATTTGAGACCACGGCTGTAAGTAACCGATGGATCAATGAAGACACCGAAGTAGCGCTTATTGTGGCCCTAAAAGGAGGCGCAGATGAAGTACTGCAGATTATTCGATAGAAACAGTTGCACAGCGGTTATGTCTGCACTTAAACGAAAATACGGCAGTGATCACATAAAGCAGATCTACAAAATGGAACTAAAGGGCCGAATGTAAAGAAATGGCGAAACCCCGCAGGCATATGCAGCGAACGTTGAGAGACTTGCACATTTGTCGTACACAGATTCATCGAGTGATTTTATAGAAAATTGATTTGCAGAGCGATGATTTAATTCAAGTAGTATGCCAAGCTGTTAAAGCAGCTGCTAACCGTGAAACCCATTTTAATAGTAAATGTTACAACTGTGAGACATATGGGTATATGGCACGTGACTGTTGTAAAAATAGCAAGCGCTCAATAACTCTAGAAGAGGAACGCAGACAAGAAGGGCGACATGATAATGACGAAAAAACACTTATTTTAAACCATATTTAAACTAAAACCAGTTGGGAAGGTTAGATCACATGAGAAATTTTAAAGTAGGTATTATTATGATAGTTAGGATTATCAAAGTTATAGTCGGCCTAAGCCGACTATAAATACCCTACACATATGTGTGGTTACCATTCAAGTGGTATATAGGTCACCAGGGTATTCGAATCCTGAAAATAACTACAAACTTTCCATCCCTGAAGAAATTTCTTTCATTTGATACCCATATTTACAAATGGGTAGTTGTACCGAATTTCGATTTTTTTTTTTTTGGAACCACAAGTCATTTCGTTGGAAAACATTTTTTCATTTATTTGAGCATAATGTCAATATATATTTGACCAAAAAAGTTTACCTAAGCACGTCTACAGTAAAATTGATTGGTAGATGTAAATTTTATTTGAGGTATTTGAACATAAGTGGTCGGTTCTCAGGTCATAATAGACCGATTATGCCAATTTTCTTGTTCAGATAGCTTAGATATATAAGTAATCTAAATCTAAAGTTTGCTCTAGCTCTTCAACTTTTTCTGTAATCGTGATTTCAACAGACAGACGGACAGACAGACGGACAGACAGACGGACATCGCTAAATCGACTCAGGAGGTCATGCTGATCAAGAATATATATACTTTTCCATACCGGAGATGCTTTTTTCAGGGTGTTACAAACGGCGTACCAAACTGCATATACCCTTCTACTCTTAGTGTAGGGTATAATGAGCCAGTTCTGCGGGGTGCAATCTGACACTCTTAACTGATTGCCCCAGATTCTCCATTTTACAAATTGCTCGAAAACCGTGTAGCTTAACTGTCGAAGGGCTCATTGCTTGATATTGGCTCATTGATTGACATTGGATACGGGTCTTCACACTCAATAATCAGAAGTAACCCTGTTAAGGACGAAATAGAGCCGCTCATCGGTATGAGATTGCAAACAGCTACAGGAGAGGAAAGATTAGCAAGGAAATCACGATTTGTACTAGGACAGTTAAGCATGATTTTTTAGTGGCGGATATAGTAGACGAAATAATATTTGGCATGGACTTTATGATACGGTACGGTTACACACTAGATTTAACAAAAAAACAGTTGAGAAGATTAGAACACATGGGAAATTTTAAAGTAGGGTCATTTCATAGTAGGTGTTATTATGATAGTTAGGATTATCTAAATTATAGTTGGTCTAAGCCGAAGTTTCATAGCTCTAGCTCTTCTACTTTTTCTGTAAACCTGATTTCAACAGAAAGACAGAGGGACAGACGGACATCGTTAATCGACTCAGGAGGTCATACTGATCAAGAATATATATACTTTTCCATACCGTGTTCCAAACGGCGTACCAAACTGAATATACCCTTTCACTCTTAGTGTAGGGTATAAATATTGAGTTATGCCAATACGGAGATCCAACTAATGCCCGTAACTTTTACGAGTAGATATCTATTGGTGTTCGTACCGATCAGATACCTCTTACCTATCCGGTGTTTTTACTCCTTAACTATGTGTTGAAGTTACGAAATTTTGCTTACATGATAGCTAACTAAGCACCAGTAGATATCTATTCGTTAAAGTTACGGGCATAATCATTGATTGTGACCAGAGCCCGAAAATTAAACAAGTTATTGCTCATAAAAATAGAAAAATACCACCTAATTCAGAAGCAATTGTTTGGCGAAATTAAATGGAGATTGTGAGATATGCAAGTTGTGGGTTATTGAAGCAAACGAAAAGCATTATAAAAGTAACATAGTTGTAGGAAGAACACTTGCGAGTTAAATCCATCAAGGGACTACAGAACACCGCAAATAAACAAAAAATCTACTCAGAAGTTTATAAATGAGTGGACGAAGGATTTGGCTGCCAATAAAAAGAGTCAAGTGCAAAAGCTAATTGATAAATATCGGTATATATTTGCAGAAAATTACCAAAAGGATAGCAGAACTGCCGTTGCAAAACGGCTCATGTACATTTGCCCGAAAGCCATTTGCTCGAAGCCGTTTGACCGAAAGCCGTTTGCTCGAATTGTACGTTTGCCCGAATGGCCGTTTACCCGAATGGACATTTGCGCGAATGGTCATTTGCCCGAATGGACGTTTGACCGAATGCCATTTGCCCGAATGGACGTTTCATCGAAAGCCATTTGACCGAATGGACGTTTGACCGAAAGCTATTTGACCGAATGGACGTTTGACCGAAAGTCGAAAGATCAGAAACTTAAGGAAAATTCAGAACAGCTTCAAGAACATCTTTTGGAAGTTTCTAATTCCCTCCACGGCAAAGTAAACGAACTTGAGTCACATGTAAATGACATGGAAGGAAAATTTGAAAAATTGGAAAATGGTTTCGACAAAGGTATAGAAAATACAAGAATATGTCAGTTTACTACAGCTAAGTGGACCCTCAATGTATATCGCCAGTGATACGAAGTTGAAATCACCGATGTACGATGGAACCACAGCCTACAACATTTACAAGCTACAATTTGAGACCACGGCTGTAAGTAACCGATGGATCAATGAAGACACCGAAGTAGCGCTTATTGTGGCCCTAAAAGGAGGCGCAGATGAAGTACTGCAGATTATTCGATAGAAACAGTTGCACAGCGGTTATGTCTGCACTTAAACGAAAATACGGCAGTGATCACATAAAGCAGATCTACAAAATGGAACTAAAGGGCCGAATGTAAAGAAATGGCGAAACCCCGCAGGCATATGCAGCGAACGTTGAGAGACTTGCACATTTGTCGTACACAGATTCATCGAGTGATTTTATAGAAAATTGATTTGCAGAGCGATGATTTAATTCAAGTAGTATGCCAAGCTGTTAAAGCAGCTGCTAACCGTGAAACCCATTTTAATAGTAAATGTTACAACTGTGAGACATATGGGTATATGGCACGTGACTGTTGTAAAAATAGCAAGCGCTCAATAACTCTAGAAGAGGAACGCAGACAAGAAGGGCGACATGATAATGACGAAAAAACACTTATTTTAAACCATATTTAAACTAAAACCAGTTGGGAAGGTTAGATCACATGAGAAATTTTAAAGTAGGTATTATTATGATAGTTAGGATTATCAAAGTTATAGTCGGCCTAAGCCGACTATAAATACCCTACACATATGTGTGGTTACCATTCAAGTGGTATATAGGTCACCAGGGTATTCGAATCCTGAAAATAACTACAAACTTTCCATTACTGAAGAAATTTCTTTCATTTGATACCCATATTTACAAATGGGTAGTTGTACCGAATTTCGATTTTTTTTTTTTGGAACCACAAGTCATTTCGTTGGAAAACATTTTTTCATTTATTTGAGCATAATGTCAATATATATTTGACCAAAAAAGTTTACCTAAGCACGTCTACAGTAAAATTGATTGGTAGATGTAAATTTTATTTGAGGTATTTGAACATAAGTGGTCGGTTCTCAGGTCATAATAGACCGATTATGCCAATTTTCTTGTTCAGATAGCTTAGATATATAAGTAATCTAAATCTAAAGTTTGCTCTAGCTCTTCAACTTTTTCTGTAATCGTGATTTCAACAGACAGACGGACAGACAGACGGACAGACAGACGGACATCGCTAAATCGACTCAGGAGGTCATGCTGATCAAGAATATATATACTTTTCCATACCGGAGATGCTTTTTTCAGGGTGTTACAAACGGCGTACCAAACTGCATATACCCTTCCACTCTTAGTGTAGGGTATAATGAGCCAGTTCTGCGGGGTGCAATCTGACACTCTTAACTGATTGCCCCAGATTCTCCATTTTACAAATTGCTCGAAAACCGTGTAGCTTAACTGTCGAAGGGCTCATTGCTTGATATTGGCTCATTGATTGACATTGGATACGGGTCTTCACACTCAATAATCAGAAGTAACCCTGTTAAGGACGAAATAGAGCCGCTCATCGGAATGAGATTGCAAACAGCTACAGGAGAGGAAAGATTAGCAAGGAAATCACGATTTGTACTAGGACAGTTAAGCATGATTTTTTAGTGGCGGATATAGTAGACGAAATAATATTTGGCATGGACTTTATGATACGGTACGGTTACACACTAGATTTAACAAAAAAACAGTTGAGAAGATTAGAACACATGGGAAATTTTAAAGTAGGGTCATTTCATAGTAGGTGTTATTATGATAGTTAGGATTATCTAAATTATAGTTGGTCTAAGCCGAAGTTTCATAGCTCTAGCTCTTCTACTTTTTCTGTAAACCTGATTTCAACAGAAAGACAGAGGGACAGACGGACATCGTTAATCGACTCAGGAGGTCATACTGATCAAGAATATATATACTTTTCCATACCGTGTTCCAAACGGCGTACCAAACTGAATATACCCTTTCACTCTTAGTGTAGGGTATAAATATTGAGTTATGCCAATACGGAGATCCAACTAATGCCCGTAACTTTTACGAGTAGATATCTATTGGTGTTCGTACCGATCAGATACCTCTTACCTATCCGGTGTTTTTACTCCTTAACTATGTGTTGAAGTTACGAAATTTTGCTTACATGATAGCTAACTAAGCACCAGTAGATATCTATTCGTTAAAGTTACGGGCATAAGCATTGATTGTGACCAGAGCCCGAAAATTAAACAAGTTATTGCTCATAAAAATAGAAAAATACCACCTAATTCAGAAGCAATTGTTTGGCGAAATTAAATGGAGATTGTGAGATATGCAAGTTGTGGGTTATTGAAGCAAACGAAAAGCATTATAAAAGTAACATAGTTGTAGGAAGAACACTTGCGAGTTAAATCCATCAAGGGACTACAGAACACCGCAAATAAACAAAAAATCTACTCAGAAGTTTATAAATGAGTGGACGAAGGATTTGGCTGCCAATAAAAAGAGTCAAGTGCAAAAGCTAATTGATAAATATCGGTATATATTTGCAGAAAATTACCAAAAGGATAGCAGAACTGCCGTTGCAAAACGGCTCATGTACATTTGCCCGAAAGCCATTTGCTCGAAGCCGTTTGACCGAAAGCCGTTTGCTCGAATTGTACGTTTGCCCGAATGGCCGTTTACCCGAATGGACATTTGCGCGAATGGTCATTTGCCCGAATGGACGTTTGACCGAATGCCATTTGCCCGAATGGACGTTTCATCGAAAGCCATTTGACCGAATGGACGTTTGACCGAAAGCTATTTGACCGAATGGACGTTTGACCGAAAGTCGTACATGAACCACAAAAGGTGGTCAAATGGTACAATTATTTGAAGTTGGTTGAAAAAACGATTTTTGTTTATAATATATGAAAAGTGGTTTAAACATTTTATATCCAAAAAAAATTGACATAAAAGGTTCTTTCAGTACAAAATTATTCAAAAAAAAAAGTTTTATTTTATTTTTAATAAATTTTGATAATTAATAATAATGAAATATGTCTCAAAAGTAAAAACCATTTGGATAAACACCGTTACACTCCTAAAAATGTTGTCTTCACTAAAATAACAAAATGTTTATGATAGTGTTTCTGCAACCAAAAAACTACCAGCTTCAACAATTCCAATATGCAGTAAATACAAATAAATGTGCTGCTAAAGTGTAAGTGAATTGTAAATATCACACATTTATTTTGTATTTAAGTGTATAAGAAAAAAAAATTACAAAACGTTTGCGGCAAAAGACTTCTTTTGCAATGTGCTCCGACTTTGCCCGCAAAAGTTTACATGGTTACAGTTAAAAATATTATTTATTGTTTTTGTTTTACGACCTCTTAATAATTTTAAGATATTGTCTTAACGTGCTCAAGGTCCAGTCAGTACAAATTGGGTGTTTTGTACCAACCAATAAAACAACAAACAATTGGCAAAATGCATTGAGTGGCAGATCGTACAGCTGTTTCAGAGGCAGCCAAGCCCCTTCATCAGCGATCTTTCTCTGCAGATTCTACATTTCAAGTCGCTTAAGTTTTCCTTTTCCAATGAACACAATAAGAATTATGTGCATTGAAGAAAGAACCAAAAGAAAAAATGCAAAAACTGCATCAACTCAAGATTTTGCCAAAGTTGTTGTTGCGTGCAACAATTTGCTACGTATAGGCTGCAGAGTTTCCACAGAGCACGTTAAGACAATATCTTAAAATTATCAAGAGGTCGTAAAACAAAAACAATTAATTGTTAACGCAGTGCACGGCGTTTAAAATCTAAAGGATTTTTTATATTTTTTAAAAATAATAAAAAAACCATTTTTTATACAAAGTGCAGCCTACGTATTTGATTCTGTGGAAACTCTGCAGCCTATACGTAGCAAATTGCTGCACGCAACAACAACTTTGGCAAAATCTTGAGTTGATGCAGTTTTTGCATTTTTTCTTTTGGTTCTTTCTTCAATGCACATAATTCTTATGTGCATATTGGAAAAGGAAAACTTAAGCGACTTGAAATGTAGAATCTGCAGAGAAAGATCGCTGATGAAGGGGCTTGGCTGCCTCTGAAACAGCTGTACGATCTGCCACTCAATGCATTTTGCCAATTGTTTGTTGTTTTATTGGTTGGTACAAAACACCCAATTTGTACTGACTGGACCTTGAGCACGTTAAGACAATAACTTAAAATTATCAAGAGGTCGTAAAACAAAAACAATTAATTGTTAACGCAGTGCACGGCGTTTAAAATCTAAAGGATTTTTTATGTTTTTTAAAAATAATAAAAAACCCATTTTTTATACAAAGTGCAGCCTACGTATTTGATTCTGTGGAAACTCTGCAGCATATACGTAGCAAATTGCTGCACGCAACAACAACTTTGGCAAAATCTTGAGTTGATGCAGTTTTTGCATTTTTTCTTTTAATTCTTTCTTCAATGCACATAATTCTTATTGTGTTCATTGGAAAAGGAAAACTTTAGCGACTTGAAATGTAGAATCTGCAGAGAAAGATCGCTGATGAAGGGGCTTGGCTGCCTCTGAAACAGCTGTACGATCTGCCACTCAATGCATTTTGCCAATTGTTTGTTGTTTTATTGGTTGGTACAAAACACCCAATTTGTACTGACTGGACCTTGAGCACGTTAAGACAATATCTTAAAAATATTATTTATTCTGAAAAATAAATTATTTATTCTGAACGAAAGTTCTTTTGTGTGTCAAAATAAAAATAAAACAATTTACAACATATGACAACTTCAAATTGTACCATTAGAGCACAATCGGTTTCCACAATAAAATTTATTTTTGGAAAAAAAAGTACTTTCATTCTCTCTTGACGTTTATGAACCACTCCAAATAGCGCCATTCAACTTCTAAAGAGGCCCGCAATTGATTTCCGCAATAAACAAGTTCTGTTTCTTGACCCCTTCAAATTCAGTTTTTGACCCCTTTTTGGGCACAATTAGACTTCTAAAGAAGCCCGATATTGATCGATTTTTGATCCCCTTTTGTGTTTCATGCTCCACCCCAAATGGTACCATTCGACTTCTAAAGCAGCCCGCTATCGATTTCCGTAAAATAAAAATGTTGTTAAAAAAAGGTATTTGATTCCCTTTTGGGTGTCATGCACTACTCCAAATGCCACCATTAGACTCCATTCGGCCAATCTACCATTCGGTCATACGTCGATCAAACGGCTTTCGGTCAAACGTCCATTCGGTCAAACGTCCATTCGGGCAAATGTCCATTCGGCCAACGTCCTTTCGGGCAAATTTACAATTCGGGCAAACGGCTTTCGAGCAACCGGCTTCGATCAAATGGCTTTCGAGCAAATGGCTTTCGGTGAACTGTCTAGGTAAGGGGAATCTATCCAAGAACGTGTGGTTTTAAAAGTGCGCGTTGTCTCTACCAATACAGAGGATCAGAAAAAAGCACTCACTATCCAGTACCGTGTAACCACAACAACAAAGCAGTTGGAGACAATGGAACACCCGCGTGAAGATACCAACAAAGGAAGAATTGCGAGAATGTGATAATTGGAGAGGTGTATTGCAAGCGTGCATATCAGCGAACAGATAATTGAAACGGTAGAGCGTTTTACTTATCTCGGCAGCGAAGTTTCGGTCAACGGCGGTACAGATATCGATGTTGAAAGTCAAATACAGAAGGCCAGAGCAGCGTTTGGTATGTTGTCTACGGTTTGGCGTAACAATAATTTTATCACCAGCGTAAAAACGAGACTGTTTAAATCAAACGTACTATGTGTCCTTCGATATGGGTGCTGCACTTGGAAGGTTACCAAAACCATTACCACGCGACTCCAAGTGTTCGTCAATCGTTGCCTACGAACCATATTTCGTATCTATTGGCCCAATAGAAAATAGAGAATTGCTTCGCAGAACACTCTTGGATCCAATTGACGAACATATAAAGAAACAAAAATGGAGATGGATTGACTATACACTCCGAAAAAACGACAGCTGCATTGCTCGAAAAGCCATGAAGTGGAACCCGATGGGAGGTGGTGTGAGAAATCCCGGGCGACCAAGAGAAACATGAAGAAGATCAGTCGATAGAGAGGCTAAGAAAATCAGAAAAAGTTGGAGCGAGTTAAAGGCAATTGCCAAAAACGGTACACGATGGCTTGTAGGTGTAGTTGATGACCTATGTCCCGCTAGGCATTCAAGAAACTGAAGAAGAAGAAAACAAGGTTAATGGAAGAAAGAAAAGTTTAAAAATATAAACATCTTAGTAACTACCTAAGAAACTACGAAAAATAAAGTGTTTTTACTCCTACTCAGATTTTACTAAGTGACAATAGACACAGGTGTAGTTGCTGGTCGTCAAGTTCGAACATTTTAAGTATACAGTTTGCAGATATTACAGTTCACCCACTTGTTGAAACTTAATTTATTTGGCTTTTATAGATGAAGTTGTACGAAATTCTTCTAATGAAGTTTAAATTATTTACCGATGCATTCTTCTTGCTCTTGTTTAAGGTTCCCTCCTCGGCTCTCTTTTGCAATTTAGATCATATCTTAGGTGAAGCAAAATGTTGCTTTTCATTGGTTTGTGGTCACGATTGATGTTTTTTCTTGGCGAAATCAATTCAAAAATTTATATAACACAATATTTGTACTATTACAAAAAACATTGCTTAAATTACGTTTACCACTTTACCCCAGAAAATGATTCTTACTTTACCCCAATATCACAATTTGAACATAACTTAGCACCATATAAACAATGTTAGATTATTTTCAAAACCAGTTTTTTATTTCAATAAATATTCGATCATTTTAAACACCACTAGCTCTCTAAAAAAAACTTTCAAAAACATGTTTTTTGTTTTCAATCTGCTCATCTGCGGGAAATGTGCAAGAAATTTATAATAATACAATAATAGATTGGCACTACAGTCCTATAAGAACTTAGACCATTTTGAGCTGTGCGTGTTATATTTGTACTCATAGTGGGGGTTTATTGCCGAATCCGAACGGCGAGGTTTGCCATTTACTGCCAAGAGGTATCGCGGTATAGAAAAATGTTTCTATGAAAAGATGTTGTTAGGCCCAGTCCAGATATGAACTGGGGACCTTTCGGCTCGCTGTCCAACGCACTAACCTTGAGCTGCCAAGTCCTTCAGAAATGTCTCGCGTGGCTGTTAATATGCAGCTGTAGTAAAAGAAGTCAACCGTATTTAACTTCTGGGTCAATCAACACGTATAGTTATATTTCTGAATGCTTGCAAAAGATGTTAACACTATTTATAATCCAGAATTAGGTATCCAACTTCTTTTGGCCTCATCTGGAAATATGCCACTATGGAAAAGAAACGAAGGAGTGATACACCATCAATAATATGAATATTGTACCTAGAGAAGCTAATGACCCAAACGCCCAGAACTGAGGCCAGTGGAACGTTATTGGGTTCTAATTAAGCGGAAACTGAAGGAGACGAAAGGTGTATCGAAGGACATAAATGAATTTAAGATTAAGTGGACTGAAACTTCCAAAAATATGAATGAAATCCCTATAAAGGGTTTGATAGAGGGGATTCAGAAAAGGCTCAAAACTTTCTTATAAACAAATAATTATAATATTTTAATTAGGGTAAAAAATGTACATAGATTGAGGTATAATACAAAAAATTTCGCATAATTTGGATTCACGACTTACTTGATTTTTTGATAATTCTATGTTACAAATTTTTCGTACGCACTCCTTAGTAAAAATATTAAGACCATTATCGATTCAAATATACTTAAAGAGTGCTTAATATCAAGGAAAATGTACGAAATTCTACAAATAATAACCTATAATTTTAATAATTACACACTTTTTAGATAACACAAGTTTCGTAATGGCCAAATTCTGAGTACGCAACAAGAATCTAAAGAACAAAATCTACCAGAAATGATAGGTTAAAATCCTTGTAAAACAGTGTTATCATCTAAATGTTTACGATTTTTTTCTGTTTTGTAGAGTTTTGCAATATTTCAATTTTTCTAATATAAAATATTCTTAAATTCGGTTTGATTTTACGACATTTTTAGATTAGAAGTGTTCTTACTATGGTTGAAGTATATACAACTTTCAACTTTCAAAATTCAGTCGCCAAAAGTGTTTGAAAGACTCAACATTTGATAACGAAAAATTTAAAACAAAACAGCAGTTCATTGTTTACAAAACTCATAAAAAATATATAATTCAAAATTTTAAAATAAATAAAACTAAACAAATTGTTCATTTTTGAAATATCTCAAAACCTAAATATACAACGAAAGCATTATTTTGAAGAAATTATGATTTTTTTAACATTTAAGGTGAATTTTGAATTTTACAGTGCTCCTGTATTTTTGATACTAGGGGCACATTCAAGTGACATACCTTAAAAACATTGCTATTACAATACGTTGCAATAAATAAATCAAACCAACAATTCCTCAAAAGCCGCTCCTCGCACGTACTATAATAGTTGCAAAATTGTTATTTTTTAGGATTTACAGCGCACATTATGATGAATTATTTTTTGATTATCAAATATAACATAATAATATATCAAAAACAGTTTAATCCGACTAAATTGAAATGATATCCTAAACATTTTTTTGAGGAAATGGTGATTTTTTGTACAATTAAGGCTAAAATTCACATTTAAAGTGCTTCTGTATTTTTAACATTCACGCGACATACCTTAAAATCTTTGTTCTTGTATTATCAAAATTGTAATTTTTTGGATTTTCAGCGCACATAAAGTGGAATTGATTGTGTTATATTATAAATTATGATGAGGAATTATTTTTTTATGATCAAGTATAACATAATGTATCAAAAACAGCTTTATCCGACTAAACTGAAATGATATCTTAAAAGTTATTTTGAGTAAATGGTGTTTTTTTGCACAATTAAGACTAACATTTACATTTAAAGTGCTTCTGTATTTTTAATCTTAACATACCTTATACCTTATACCAACATACCTTAAAATCTTTGTTCTTGTATTATCAGTTCACAAAAATTTCAAATTAGTGATTTCTTGTAAGCCGCGCTTGACACAGTTTTCTCAATATTATTATTATATATTTATTACAAATAAAAACAGTTGGGAAGGTTAGATCAAATGGGTAGGTGTACCGAATTTCGATATTTTTTTTTTTTGAAAACCACAAGTCGTTTCGCCGAAAAACATAATTTTCATGTATTAGAGCATGATATCAATATATATTTGACCAAAAAAGTTTTCCTAAGCACGTATACAGTAATATTGATTTGTAGATGTAAATTTTATATGAGGTATTTCAACATAAGTGGTCGGTTCTCAGGTCACAATAGACCGATCATGCCAATTTTCTTGTTCAGATTTATAAGTAATCTAAAGTTTCATTGCTCTAGCTCTTCTACTTTTTCTGTAATCGTGATTTCAACAGACAGACAGAAGGACAGACGGATATCGCTAACGGATATCGACTCAGGAGATCATGCTGATCAAGAATATATATACTTTTCCATACCGGAGATGCTTCCTTCTAATTGTTACAAACGGCGTACCAAACTGAATATACCCTTTCACTCTTATGCCCGTAACTTCAACGAATAGATATCTACTGGTGCTTAGTTATCTATCGTGTAAGCAAAATTTCGTAACTTCAACGCATAGTTAAGGAGTAAAAACACCGGATAGGTAAGAGATATCTGTTCGGTACGAACACCAATAGATATCTACTCGTTGAAGTTACGGGCATTAGTGTAGGGTATAATTATAACAAAAAGGAGCACTAGCTACCATGGCTATCGGCTAATGATAAGTAATTAAAACATGATCTATATACATTTATAATATTATTATTATTAAAATTATGATAATTTAATACATTTTAAAATAAAATTACAGTTATCTGACCTATATTCGAAAATTTTCATCGGAAACAAATCAATCGAGTTTGCCGTCGTGTAAACATTTACTGTCAAATTTGCTCACATTTTATTTTTATGTGAAAACATGAAGATACCAACAAAGGAAGAATTGCGAGAATGTGATAATTGGAGAGGCTTATGTGTATTGCAAGCGTGCATATCAGCGAACAGATAATTGAAACGGTAGAGCGTTTTACTTATCTCGGCAGCGAAATTGCGGTCAACGGCGGTACAGATATCGATGTTGAAAGTCAAATACAGAAGGCCAGAGCAGCGTTTGGTATGTTGTCTACGGTTTGGCGTAACAATAATTTTATCACCAGCGTAAAAACGAGACTGTTTAAATCAAACGTAATATGTGTCCTTCGATATGGGTGCTGCACTTGGAAGGTTACCAAAACCATTACCACGCGACTCCAAGTGTTCGTCAATCGTTGCCTACGAACCATATTTCGTATCTATTGGCCCAATAGAAAATAGAGAATTGCTTCGCAGAACACTCTTGGATCCAATTGACGAACATATAAAGAAACAAAAATGGAGATGGATTGACTATACACTCCGAAAAAACGACAGCTGCATTGCTCGAAAAGCCATGAAGTGGAACCCGATGGGAGGTGGTGTGAGAAATCCCGGGCGACCAAGAGAAACATGAAGAAGATCAGTCGATAGAGAGGCTAAGAAAATCAGAAAAAGTTGGAGCGAGTTAAAGGCAATTGCCAAAAACGGTACACGATGGCTTGTAGGTGTAGTTGATGACCTATGTCCCGCTAGGCATTCAAGAAACTGAAGAAGAAGAAAACAAGGTTAATGGAAGAAAGAAAAGTTTAAAAATATAAACATCTTAGTAACTACCTAAGAAACTACGAAAAATAAAGTGTTTTTACTCCTACTCAGATTTTACTAAGTGACAATAGACACAGGTGTAGTTGCTGGTCGTCAAGTTCGAACATTTTAAGTATACAGTTTGCAGATATTACAGTTCACCCACTTGTTGAAACTTAATTTATTTGGCTTTTATAGATGAAGTTGTACGAAATTCTTCTAATGAAGTTTAAATTATTTACCGATGCATTCTTCTTGCTCTTGTTTAAGGTTCCCTCCTCGGCTCGGTGAAGCAAAATGTTGCTTTTCATTGGTTTGTGGTCACGATTGAAGTTTTTTCAATTCAAAAATTTTCAATTCAAAAATTCAAAAATTTATATAACACAATATTTGTACTATTACAAAAAACATTGCTTAAATTACGTTTACCACTTTACCCCAGAAAATGATTTTTACTTTACCCCAATATCACAATTTGAACATAACTTAGCACCATATAAACAATGTTAGATTATTTTCAAAACCAGTTTGTATTTCAATAAATATTCGATCATTTTAAACACCACTAGCTCTCTAAAAAAACTTTCAAAAACATGTTTTTTGTTTTCAATGTGCTATTACTAAGATATTAATTTGATTATAACCATGGATGAAAAAATTAATTTTATATTAAGAAGCACTTGACAATTGTTTTTATTTTTAAATGCAGAAACATGGCCAAAAATTGCAATTTTCCACATTACCCCATGTCCCACTTTACCCCAGGTTTTTTTGTTGAAGACATTGAAAAATATGGAAAATAAGAAATTTTATACAAAAACCGAAATCAAAACCGAAACCGTAACTTGGAACCGGTATACCGAAACCGTTTCATTATAAAAACTGGCTGACTTTCCTCATGTGTTGGCGGACTTTTCGCAGATTCTAGTAACGACCTTTCCAAAGCGCATCTGCGGAAAATGTGCAAGAAATTTATAATAATACAATAATAGTTTGGCACTACAGTCCTATAAGAACTTAGACCATTTTGAGCTGTGCGTGTTATATTTGTACTCAAAGTGGGGGTTTATTGCCGAATCCGAACGGCGAGGTTTGCCATTTACTGCCAAGAGGTATCGCGGTATAGAAAAATGTTTCTATGAAAAGATGTTGTTAGGCCCAGTCCAGATATGAACTGGGGACCTTTCGGCTCGCTGTCCAACGCACTAACCTTGAGCTGCCAAGTCCTTCAGAAATGTCTCGCGTGGCTGTTAATATGCAGCTGTAGTAAAAGAAGTCAACCGTATTTAACTTCTGGGTCAATCAACACGTATAGTTATATTTCTGAATGCTTGCAAAAGATGTTAACACTATTTATAATCCAGAATTAGGTATCCAACTTCTTTTGGCCTCATCTTGAAATATGCCACTATGGAAAAGAAACGAAGGAGTGATACACCATCAATAATATGAATATTGTACCTAGAGAAGCTAATGACCCAAACGCCCAGAACTGAGGCCAGTGGAACGTTATTGGGTTCTAATTAAGCGGAAACTGAAGGAGACGAAAGGTATATCGAAGGACATAAATGAATTTAAGATTAAGTGGACTGAAACTTCCAAAAATATGAATGAAATCCCTATAAAGGGTTTGATAGAGGGGATTCAGAAAAGGCTCAAAACTTTCTTATAAACAAATAATTATAATATTTTAATTAGGGTAAAAAATGTACATAAATTGAGGTATAATACAAAAAATTTCGCATAATTTGGATTCACGACTTACTTGATTTTTTGATAATTCTATGTTACAAATTTTTCGTACGCACTCCTTAGTAAAAATATTAAGACCATTATCGATTCAAATATACTTAAAGAGTGCTTAATATCAAGGAAAATGTACGAAATTCTACAAATAATAACCTATAATTTTAATAATTACACACTTTTTAGATAACACAAGTTTCGTAATGGCCAAATTCTGAGTACGCAACAAGAATCTAAAGAACAAAATCTACCAGAAATGATAGGTTAAAATCCTTGTAAAACAGTGTTATCATCTAAATGTTTACGATTTTTTTCTGTTTTGTAGAGTTTTGCAATATTTCAATTTTTCTAATATAAAATATTCTTAAATTCGGTTTGATTTTACGACATTTTTAGATTAGAATTGTTCATTTTTGAAATATCTCAAAACCTAAATATACAACGAAAGCATTATTTTGAAGAAATTATGATTTTTTTAACACTTAAGGTGAATTTTGAATTTTACAGTGCTCCTGTATTTTTGATACTAGGGGCACATTCAAGTGACATACCTTAAAAACATTGCTATTACAATACGTTGCAATAAATAAATCAAACCAACAATTCCTCAAAAGCCGCTCCTCACACGTTCTATAATAGTTGCAAAATTGTTATTTTTTAGGATTTACAGCGCACATTATGATGAATTATTTTTTGATTATCAAATATAACAAATAAAATTACATTCGTTTTGTATTTGCAGTCATTTTAAAATGTCAAATAAAGTACCTTCAATCAGTAAAATTGAAAACAAATTTAATTTTTACTTCGAAATTTGGCATTTAATATCGAAATTGAGAGGAAAACAATGACCCACGGTCTTGCAAATTTCAATGTAATGAAGCTAAAATATTAAGAAAAAATAAATGTGTCCACTGGGACTCTGCAAGTAAAGGAAACCAATCGCGTAAAAAACGTTGTTTTCACTGTTATATGAAACCTTAAATAGAAAAACAAAAAATAAAAAGTGCCATGACCTTCAATATATAATGCTTTTAACAACTGAAAATAAGCAAAATATATTGCTTTTAACAACTGAAAATAATAAAATGTTCTCTAGAACACGAGATTGGTTTCCTTTACTTGCAGAGTCCCATGGGACACATATATTTTTTCTTAATATTTTAGCTTCATTACATGCAAGGTCGTGGTCATTTTATTTATGTGCTGCCAATTAACTGCAGTTCAATAAAATTCAGTTTCTAACATTCATTTTTCAATAAATTTTGAAAAAACAAATTTAAATAATTTATTTATTTCTCAAAAATTTATTATGACATTTCAGTACATAGAGCCTTTTTTGACAAAAAGATTTCGAAAAGCTTTTAAAATTTGGTTGTGTTTATACAAAAACTACAAAAATACTACGAATAGTTTCGTGGTATTTGTACCACCAAATACTATAATGAAATGAAGGAATACCACAAACATATTATAATATTGTGAGACACACATCTGGTATTTCAAATACTATGGTATGAATACCAGGTGTCTGTCATTATTATTATTATAACTTTACTAGATGTTTGTCTCAGGTATTAAGAACTGGAAAATAATATTTACGTTGGAGTCAGAAGGGACGGAGACAAATTAGAAAGAGCTTGATGTTTGAAAACAATTGGAGCGAATAGAGGAAATGTATGGACAATCAAGGAAGAAATGTGATATTCTTATTGTAGAGTTGCTGCAAAATTGGCATATTGATTTCGGTTCCTTTTTGAAGAGGTACAGATGAGTGAGTCTTGAGTGTCCAATTCGGAGTCTTGTGAACCTTTTTTTTTTGAATAGTGTTGGTAAATGAACGTAACCAACACGTAAACGGTGCATGTGCATAATACCATGTCGTAATGTTGTCCCATTATCATCAACAACGGTGAATGATACGTCATCCGTATAAATAAAGTTTCAACTTGTGCATTTTAACGGGTGTGCCCCCATCCGTTTAGACTCCAAGGGGGCAGCTTTTTAAGAAGGCTGATATGTTTGAAGAGAATATTTGTATTAGGACACATAAGTTTGTGGATTAGTTTACATCTCAGGTTAATACATCGGCCTTTTATACTTTCGAAACTAACTTCGGCAAGCAGGTTTCTTATTGGTGTAGTTCTAAACGCTCTTAGGCTTCTTCTTACTGCTGCATAGTAAGGCGTTCCTATAAAATTTAGATTAGTTTTTGCGCAGCTGCCATATATTGTCAACACGTAGTCAATCTTTGATAAAACAGTTACTTTTGTAATATTTAGGAGGTAATTGGTATAAATTTAACTCTTACAGGAGGAAAGATATTTAATAATATTGATTCTGGTAGCTGAGTTTTTTTAAATAGTTAAAATGTTCTTTAAATATATATTTACAATCTATAAACCCAAAATATTCATTATATTTACATTGTTTATATATTTACATTGTTTATATATTTACATTGTTTATATATTTATATTATTATAATATATTATATTATTATGAACACTACTTATATTATTACAATTGCGTTTTTTGCAAATATATAAATTAGGGATGACCAACTCGCTTGCCCGCGGCTCACTGCACGGCAAAAGGGGTATCTACGGGCAGAAGGAGATTGCAACGCAGAAATGAGCGAGGGTTTTTAGTGTTGCATTTTTAGAAATTCTGGGAAATTTATATGTCTATTTAAGAGTTTAATTATTTGAGATTGATTTTAACGGACCCATTTATATCGCTTATTATTTTGACTTACTAAAATATACAAATTTTATCATTTTAAATAATTATAATTTTTTTCTCATAACATTTATATAATTTCCACATGCAAAACCAAATTTTATTATTTATTATTTTGTAAAATGTGATGGGATATAAAATGAGTGTCTAAAGTGATTAAAATCTTAAACTTAACTAAATTGTAAAATAATTATTTATTTTACATTTCTGCCCTATTTTACTTAAGAAATGATGCAACACTGAAGAGAGTGAGAGTGCGGTGAGAGTACGATGTAACAAAGTAAAACAAAACCTGACAAAAAATAATTCGTGGTTTTGGAAAAAAAATGTACATAGAATTATCCAAAATAAGTGTATTTTGTAAAAAGTTATAATTTTTGATAATACCAATGTTATATGTTCTTATTTCGTTCATAAAACAAGACAAGTGGATAAAAAGTGTTATTGCAAAAGTGTCAAGCAAATTATTAATTGAGGTTTTTTAATTAACAATATTTATTATACTATACATTTATCGTTCTTATATAAAGTATACAATAATGTATAACAATATAAATATTTAAATCAAGCTTTAAATACTATGTTCCACTGTGTGCAGTCGACTTTAATTCTACGCATGCAACCCCAGTACCAAATATAAATTGTTGACCATTTCTTAAATTGACTTTATTTTTATACATTTAATTAAACAACTCATGATTTACATGTATCTAATAGAAAACAACATAAACATTATATTTTTAACGGTACTATAAGTATTTTTAATCTGTACGTTTCAATTGTTAATGTAAACATCTCAATTTTTTTTTTAAGCAAGCAAAACCACAAATATTAGCTGGCGCACTCCACAGGAAAATAAATAAATTAACATATTTTTTGGGAAACGGTGGCATCGTGATCGACTGAGAGTTTTTGCAGTTCACACGAACTTATATTCGTTGTGCTCGCTCAAACTCTAATAATCCTCTCACCCTTTCAGCTTCACCGCTGTTCCCCTCACCTAACACCTTGCGGCCTGACGTCGTGCCCGTACGGGCTGAGTTGGGCATCCCTAATATAAATGATAAGTGTTATTATACGAAATAACTGCACCAGAGAATTTAGACCAAGAATCAATGGCATTCAAAGTATCCAAAAAGTTGTCTTATATTTCAGTGTTATCCTGTTGTTTAGCTATAACATATAGGTCGTCTGCATACGGCAGTGATCCAACTTTTTGTTATTTAGTAAAATTCTGCTGAGATCATCAAAAACATTGATAAATAGTGTCACCGACAATGGCAAGTCCTGCGAAATGCCATTATACAGTTGATATGTTCTGGAAAATACATTATTAATTTTTCACCGAAATTCCTGGAGCATAGAAATGCATTTATGTATTTAAATATTTTTGGGCCAATGGAAGACTCTGATAACTTTTTTAGAACAATATGGAAACCAACTTTATCAAACGCCTTTACAAAATCGATTGATAGAACGGAAACGTAGTTTATAGTACATAAGTTATTACAAATTATATGATCTAAATATAATAAAGTATCTATGGTACTGGAACCGGGTTGAAAGCCAACTTGATTTTTAGATATTAATTTGTTCGTTTTTATGTGCCATAGAAATCGCACAGTGTGATATTTTTCATATCTAGGGGGACAAAATGCAAAAAAAAAAAGTATTTTCAATTGATTTCTTTTTTCGCATATTTAGTAGAAAAATGTCTCATTAAGCTGAAAATGAACATGAAATAAAATTAAAAAATATGGTTTGTACCAGTGTAGGGCATTATTGAATAAATTTTTATTCAAATAAATGACAACAAATACTTTTTTCATTTGTATTTTTTACTTTTCGTTCAAATATCAAATTTTTATCTTTCATCTTTTTATTTGACGAGACAAATAAATTATTTGTTATTTGTTATTTGTTAATTAATAAATTTATTTGAAATGTAAAATGAAGCAATAAATAAAAACAAAATTTGAAAATTATGTTCCAAATGATCGCCATGAGAATTCGTGCCATCATTATTGGAGTTAAATATACCAACAATAATAATAATTGTAATAGTTCACGCTCGGCTCAGAGCTTTTCGTGGGCAGTATGGTTTGCCATTGTCTGCCGAGAGGTAGAGCGGCATATAAAAATGATTTTTATGAAAAGATGTTAGTCCCAGCTATATCGCTACAAATATCCTTAAAAAGTACGTGGTTTTTAATTCACATTTTAATAAAATATTTGAAAACAAAATCATTTGTATTTTTATTTGAACTTTTCAAATAACGAATAAAAAGATAACAAATAAATTTAATTTATTTGTTATTTGAAATACAAATAAATAAACAAAAAAACTATTTGTCACTCAAAATAAAAAATAAATGAAAGTTATTTGATATTTTTTTTATTTTTTATTTGAAATAATTTTTGCCCTACACTGGTTTGTACGAAAACGTCAAACTTGATAATTTTTCAAAACGTAAAATTGTTTGAATAAGCAAGTATTCGTGTCTTAAGATCACATAATCCATCCTTTAGAAGTTGAAGTGTTTTTCCATTTTTGAGAATGCAAACTTTTTAAGCCATTAAATAAGTTAAATTTAGTTTGGGATCAAATCATAATTTAATATACGAGTATTAAAGTCGTATTTAAATTGTAATATTTGAAATTCAAAGAGGTATTAGTAAGTTGTTCCTCATTGTTCCCCCTTCAGATTACATTTAGTATAAAGGTTGGTCAAAACCCTTCTCACAACCACTTAAATTGGCTGCGCTTATGTGCGCACTTGCGAAATATCGCGATTTTAGAAAATGGATTTTAAAATAAAAAATCGAATTCTGTTTGATATGGGACATTATTTCTTATATGTACCCAAAAATATATCTCCAATTGTATTCAATGTTTGCAAAAGTGTAGTCATATCTGATGGTGTCCTGCTGATTTTTTTTGTTGTTTTGTCTATTATTTTCAGCGGGGAAGGACATGCAGTTTTGTATGAATCGCATTTTTACGGAGATTTTTCACCGTTCCGGTGGAAGGAATAATGAAATTCTTTTGATGATATTATGCAAGTTTAACACATTTTTTGAATTTCAAAAAATAATGTATTTTTACTATTTTTACTATAAATAATTCGCTCTCTTTTTATTCATATCGTAGGAACCCAGATAATAATTTTTAAAAATGAAACAATACTTGATATGTGGGCTTCTATACATATTTTAGATTTAGTTGACTTTGCATCTAACGCCAACTGAGCAAGAGAAAATACCTTTTTTGCCTTTTTGTCGAATATCCTTGAAAAAGGACATTGGAATATTCATGAAAAAAAGACATCTAATGCCTAAATTCTGAGAATATATCATTTTTTTTCAGTTGTAGAAGAATTGTGTATAGTGTTATATATTTTTCTATGGGAAGTGGGCGTGTCAGTTGTATGGACACGCCCATTTTTTGTGGTGAAGTTTTTATTTCAAGAAAACTTCTCTATACAAAATTTCAAGTCTGTAACTTCAAAATTCGATTTATGTCCACCTAGATAATGAAAATATCACACTGTGAATCGTTTAGAAATAATTATCTCCAGGAGCTTACCGATAGACGGCAGAAGAGAAATCGGTCTGTGTGAATCAATAAGCTCAATGCATTTATTAGGTTTCTTAATCGGTATGACTACGGTAGTTTTATATTTTTGAGGAATTATGCCAGAATCAAATATGTTATTAAATAATTTTAGTATACGAAATTTAAAAGCACGAGGAGCATATTTTATCGATTTGGTAAAATCTAGGTGATGTACCTTTAGTAGTTTTTAATCATAGTTCGAGTTCGTAAAAGTAAGAGGATGTATCAATTTGTTTTCCTTTGTCAGCTAATTTTTTATTAATAGAAATATTAACTGTTTTTGATGTGGTTGATCGAAATTCTTGTGTGAAATTAGAGTCTTGAGAGTTTATTGACCAAGTATTTCCAAAAGATTCAGAAATTACGAACATGTCATTTAAGGACTGCGTCGAATAAAATTGTCCGCTACAAAAATGAAAAAATCTAGTAATCGAATTTTTATAGAATAAAATATTTTATTTTGCAAATTATTTTTAGATTAAAAAAAAAATATAAAAAACCAGAAATTAATATTTTTTAATAAAAGGTTTTAAATTTTTCCGGAACCCCTTCCATTAATGTTGTAATGGTAGCGTCCGACACCCTCACAGCTGCTGAAGACCACTTTCTTTTAAAGTCTTGAAGGTCTTTGGCCACTTTTTTTGCCCAGTATCTCTCAATCGGCCTGAGTTCTGGACAGTTTGGTTGATTGGCTTCTCTAGGCACCAAAATCACTGCATTTTGTTGGATCCACTCTAAGGCCGTTTTGCTGTAGTGACATGAAGCGAGGTCAGGCCAAAAGAATGTGGACACTTCATGTTGGCGTAAAAATAGAAGCAAGTTCTTTTGCAAGCATTCCTTCACATATATTTCGCTATTAATTGTACCCGATGTCACGAATGAGCTGCTCCTTTTTCCACAACTGCAAATTGCCTGCCAAACAAGGAATTTCTTTGGGAATTTTGTCATTTTTTTTTTATTTGAATTTTTCAGCGACATTTCCTCGAGAATCGGCTGTATAAAATTCCTGCCCAGGATGCTGAGAAAAGTCCGCTAAAACATAAGTTTCGTCGTCCATTAAGCAGCAATCGAATTTTTTAAAAAAATCTTGGTTCAGCTTTTAGCTCGTTGTTTTGCGGTTTCATTCTTGACGGCATTTCTATCCGGAACTTTTTGGACCTTGTACGTCTTCTGCCCAGCTTCTTTCTTAGTCCTGCGCACGAAAGATTCTTAGCAATCCGCCTTTCTCGCCAATTTCCTTCCGGATAGGCTTGGATCTTTCTTTAAAATATTCACAACCTTTTCTTCGACTTTTCACGATCATGGGGGCCTTTTTTTTACCAGAATCTTTCTTCCGATCAATACTCAGGTCTTCCTTAAAGCGGTTGATAACGCGAGAAATGGTCTTAGGGTTAGCCCCTACCTCCTTGGCAATTTTTTTAAAAGACCAACTAGGTTGTTTTTGAAAAATTTTAATTATATTTTCTCGCACTTCCACTTCGTTTGCCATTTTCGCGTTAAATAAATTTTGTATTGACTATAACTGACACAAATTATTTTCTGCCATTTAATTCAGAGCTACCATGATCAATTTTTTTTAATTTGAATCTTGCAATAGCACATTATGGGAAGATATGTAACGGACAATTTTATTCGACGCAGTCCTTATATGTCATGCATCTTGTAGTTGGGGGTATCGTACCATTAGCCGCTGAGCGAAATATTTTTGCTGCTTCTTTTTTGATGTTATCAGAGGGAAGGACATTATTTGATGTCTTGAATTCTAATTTGATATTTTGACCAGTCGGCTCGTTTTATATTATATTGGGCAGTTTTAGGAACATTTGATTCAGTAGAGATATTTAAGGATGTTATAATTATGTAAATTATTAATAGTTCGCCACGTACAAATAGGTAATAATTGTGGGGAACAAATAGACAAATCTATGTTAGTGAAAGTTATGTGTACTGAAATGGGTGGAAGAATCGTCATTAAATACACATACATTTAAGTTTAAAATGAAATCTTCTATAATTTTACCTCTTTGGTTAGATGAATAAGAACCCCACAGTTGGTTCAAACCGTTGAGATCACCTAATATAAGAACAGTGGAATGTAGGTAAATTATATAAATCAACTACAGTAATGGTTTGTGATGGTGGTATGTAAAAAGATATTATGGCATTTTTAATCTTTAAATTAATTTTAATGGCAACTATTGATAAATTAGAAGTTATATTCAGCAGATTGTGAGGAATAGTTATGTGTAAAATAATAGAGGTTCCATGCTTTGAATTGTTACTAAAATTATGAAAGTAGCCAGAAAATTGTTTAGATACAATTGGGTTTGAATTAGATATAGTGAGTTTTTTGCAGACAAATAATTTTTGGAGTTTGCTCTTTAATAAGCATTTCAAAATCTATATCGAGGCAATACTGCCTATCTACAATTTTGACGAAAATGAGTTTTTGATGCAGAAATCTTCACTTATCACCCCTGCGTCTATGACATTAATTTAGAAACAAAAACATATTTCTATTACTATTATATTTTCATTTTTATAATTTGTCTATCTACATGTATGATTTTTTATGAATGCAATAGTGTCACTCTACACACAATTTTTGCTTAAAGGTTTATAATGACAATAAATAAGCGTTTCAGGTATGGAGTAGTATATATATTCTTCTTAAGTGTAATTTTATGAGTCAATTTCGTCCTGTCCATCCGTGGGTCTAGTCCATCCTAACTCACAAAGAATCGACTCAATTTGTATGAAAAAAGATATATAATCTATTTAAAAACTATGAAATCGGTTAACGAAGGATGACGTCACATTTTCTCAATGGATATACAATATCATAGAAGTTATAGGAGCTATTAAAAGAATTTTTCGTAAACGGAAAACTAACTTTTCAAAGATTTTTCCTATTCTAATATGAAGCCTTAAAGGACGAAATTTGAATTTAGTCTGTACTGAGGAAATATAGCTTGTACCATTACGTTTACGGTATTTCCGGACAAGATGTTTAGTGTTATTTTTAAAGAAAGTTTTCCGATATGTTAAGGATTCGTATGATATTTACGAGGTCAATACACCCATATCCTCCGAAATAGGATATTAGTTTAAATATTTAGGATAAAATTCATGATTTTAAAATAGCGATACAGAGTTAACTAATTTTTTTTTTATTTTGATCTTTAAAAAATGTCGGGTTAGATTACGGAATATTAACCTCTTTAACCATCATATATCTCGTGAACCGAAAATGGTAGAACAAAAATTAGTCGATGAATTTTGTTTAGGTTACACCAGGATAGAAAAAAATTAACAAATCGCTGATTCCAAGAATATTTTATGATCTATCTCCACTACAATATTGTGCAATATGCTCTATCTGCTCGTTTTTTCATAGACATTGATCACATTTGAATAGCAATAATCTCTATATTATTGTAGAAGGAAAATTGATCGCCACATTCATGGTTTGCTATTTAATCAGTTTTTTCGCTCTTCTGAAAAACAGTGTTTTTGTAGATAGACTGTATTTAATATAAGTCCTCGATGTAATTTTTATTATAACCTCGAATATTCCATTGCAGAATATTGAGTACCATAATTTAATTAAAAGGAGAGGAAATAAAAAACCTACTTATGCTTATATGGAGCAGAAAGTATGAAGACGCAAGTCACGAAGAACTAAAAACACAAATTTCTTATGTTGAAATTTTTGGACTCTACCGTTGCGATCTTGTCTGCACAAGCCCATTTTTGTCAAGTCTAGGAGAGATTTTGAATATTATTAATCAGATGTGTCAGATATATAGTATTATCGTGGTGAGTATTTTGTATGTTATGAACGGGAGAGTTGTGTTGAGAATTGGATGTAATATCAGAGAAGGGATTTGAGAGTGTAAGAGATGTTGTTGTTGTGGTGACGATGTTGAGTGTTTGGGAAATTTAATTGAAGTAGAGAGTGGTTTATTTATAGTTAGGTGTTTGGATTTTGCAGGGGGAGAGATGTTGTTTATTCAAGTGTCGACTGAAAGAGAATGAGTTGGAAGTTCGTTATTTTCTGGAGCACTGACAATGGTATCAGTGTATGTGTTGTTAACAACAGTTGTAATAGGTACATCATTTTTTAATGTTGAAAAATACGGGTTATTGTCATTATTTTGAGTCGTCATGAACTATGGAATTAATAAGCCAAATACTAGAAGCTTGACCCAATGTAATGCTTTATCATATTGATTTTAGTTTAAGAAGAGAATAATTTCGCAAAACTAATTTAAGAATTATTGCAATGAATTTGAATATTTGCAATAATATCATTTGCAATGACACACGGCAAAACCAACAATGTTTTACCAGTAAATTAGTATTGGACCGGGACCTCGTTCGTTTCGGCTGACAAACGCTGGTCTGGGATCTTGTTCGTATCTCACCGTTGCATTCTTTGGCCGACAATAATCAAAGAACGTTTGCTGCATTTAAACATTGTATTGAAAAATCTGCGTGATCTCAACAACACATTTCTTTGTCACAAAGCAAAATCACGAAGGTTTTATTTCGCTCTGCATTTATAAACATGAAATGAAACAAATGTGTTGGTCTCGGCCTCGTTCGTCCTCGGCTGACAAACGCTGGACTGGGACCTCGTTCGTCTCAGCCAACGTTGCATGCTTTCGCCATCAACACTCAAATTCCCTTTGCTGCATTGGACCAGAATCCATTTTGTACTGACGTATCGATACTGGACTAGGATCTCTTTTTTGCCCATCCGTCATTGCCAATATTTTACACTGATTTATAGCTTCGACAGAAGAATGCTAGAATGAGGCCTCGTTTGTCTAAGCCACCATTGAGCTATTTACGGAATTGTTTTTGGATTGGGAGACAATTCCGCCTCATCCATGCTCTCATCAACAAGCCAAGATTAATTATATATATAGAATTTTATTAAGAATTATAATATATTATTAAGAATTATTAAAAATATTGTATATGGCCTTGTAGGCTCGATATTAAAAAAATAATACATGAAATGAAATGTAATCTGTAAGAGCCTGAGCCTAGTATATGATATAAATAAATGATAAACGTATTATACTTTCTTCATACGCGAAATAGTCTCATGGCGTAAAAATTTAACAATCCAAAGACAATCTAACTAATTTAATTGTGTTGTTATTGTGAAAGTTATGTGTACTGAAATGGGTGGAAGAATCGTCATTAAATACACATACATTTAAGTTTAAAATGAAATCTTCTATAATTTTACCTCTTTGGTTAGATGAATAAGAACCCCACAGTTGGTTCAAACCGTTGAGATCACCTAATATAAGAACAGTGGAATGTAGGTAAATTATATAAATCAACTACAGTAATGGTTTGTGATGGTGGTATGTAAAAAGATATTATGGCATTTTTAATCTTTAAATTAATTTTAATGGCAACTATTGATAAATTAGAAGTTATATTCAGCAGATTGTGAGGAATAGTTATGTGTAAAATAATAGAGGTTCCATGCTTTGAATTGTTACTAAAATTATGAAAGTAGCCAGAAAATTGTTTAGATACAATTGGGTTTGAATTAGATATAGTGAGTTTTTTGCAGACAAATAATTTTTGGAGTTTGCTCTTTAATAAGCATTTCAAAATCTATATCGAGGCAATACTGCCTATCTACAATTTTGACGAAAATGAGTTTTTGATGCAGAAATCTTCACTTATCACCCCTGCGTCTATGACATTAATTTAGAAACAAAAACATATTTCTATTACTATTATATTTTCATTTTTATAATTTGTCTATCTACATGTATGATTTTTTATGAATGCAATAGTGTCACTCTACACACAATTTTTGCTTAAAGGTTTATAATGACAATAAATAAGCGTTTCAGGTATGGAGTAGTATATATATTCTTCTTAAGTGTAATTTTATGAGTCAATTTCGTCCTGTCCATCCGTGGGTCTAGTCCATCCTAACTCACAAAGAATCGACTCAATTTGTATGAAAAAAGATATATAATCTATTTAAAAACTATGAAATCGGTTAACGAAGGATGACGTCACATTTTCTCAATGGATATACAATATCATAGAAGTTATAGGAGCTATTAAAAGAATTTTTCGTAAACGGAAAACTAACTTTTCAAAGATTTTTCCTATTCTAATATGAAGCCTTAAAGGACGAAATTTGAATTTAGTCTGTACTGAGGAAATATAGCTTGTACCATTACGTTTACGGTATTTCCGGACAAGATGTTTAGTGTTATTTTTAAAGAAAGTTTTCCGATATGTTAAGGATTCGTATGATATTTACGAGGTCAATACACCCATATCCTCCGAAATAGGATATTAGTTTAAATATTTAGGATAAAATTCATGATTTTAAAATAGCGATACAGAGTTAACTAATTTTTTTTTTATTTTGATCTTTAAAAAATGTCGGGTTAGATTACGGAATATTAACCTCTTTAACCATCATATATCTCGTGAACCGAAAATGGTAGAACAAAAATTAGTCGATGAATTTTGTTTAGGTTACACCAGGATAGAAAAAAATTAACAAATCGCTGATTCCAAGAATATTTTATGATCTATCTCCACTACAATATTGTGCAATATGCTCTATCTGCTCGTTTTTTCATAGACATTGATCACATTTGAATAGCAATAATCTCTATATTATTGTAGAAGGAAAATTGATCGCCACATTCATGGTTTGCTATTTAATCAGTTTTTTCGCTCTTCTGAAAAACAGTGTTTTTGTAGATAGACTGTATTTAATATAAGTCCTCGATGTAATTTTTATTATAACCTCGAATATTCCATTGCAGAATATTGAGTACCATAATTTAATTAAAAGGAGAGGAAATAAAAAACCTACTTATGCTTATATGGAGCAGAAAGTATGAAGACGCAAGTCACGAAGAACTAAAAACACAAATTTCTTATGTTGAAATTTTTGGACTCTACCGTTGCGATCTTGTCTGCACAAGCCCATTTTTGTCAAGTCTAGGAGAGATTTTGAATATTATTAATCAGATGTGTCAGATATATAGTATTATCGTGGTGAGTATTTTGTATGTTATGAACGGGAGAGTTGTGTTGAGAATTGGATGTAATATCAGAGAAGGGATTTGAGAGTGTAAGAGATGTTGTTGTTGTGGTGACGATGTTGAGTGTTTGGGAAATTTAATTGAAGTAGAGAGTGGTTTATTTATAGTTAGGTGTTTGGATTTTGCAGGGGGAGAGATGTTGTTTATTCAAGTGTCGACTGAAAGAGAATGAGTTGGAAGTTCGTTATTTTCTGGAGCACTGACAATGGTATCAGTGTATGTGTTGTTAACAACAGTTGTAATAGGTACATCATTTTTTAATGTTGAAAAATACGGGTTATTGTCATTATTTTGAGTCGTCATGAACTATGGAATTAATAAGCCAAATACTAGAAGCTTGACCCAATGTAATGCTTTATCATATTGATTTTAGTTTAAGAAGAGAATAATTTCGCAAAACTAATTTAAGAATTATTGCAATGAATTTGAATATTTGCAATAATATCATTTGCAATGACACACGGCAAAACCAACAATGTTTTACCAGTAAATTAGTATTGGACCGGGACCTCGTTCGTTTCGGCTGACAAACGCTGGTCTGGGATCTTGTTCGTATCTCACCGTTGCATTCTTTGGCCGACAATAATCAAAGAACGTTTGCTGCATTTAAACATTGTATTGAAAAATCTGCGTGATCTCAACAACACATTTCTTTGTCACAAAGCAAAATCACGAAGGTTTTATTTCGCTCTGCATTTATAAACATGAAATGAAACAAATGTGTTGGTCTCGGCCTCGTTCGTCCTCGGCTGACAAACGCTGGACTGGGACCTCGTTCGTCTCAGCCAACGTTGCATGCTTTCGCCATCAACACTCAAATTCCCTTTGCTGCATTGGACCAGAATCCATTTTGTACTGACGTATCGATACTGGACTAGGATCTCTTTTTTGCCCATCCGTCATTGCCAATATTTTACACTGATTTATAGCTTCGACAGAAGAATGCTAGAATGAGGCCTCGTTTGTCTAAGCCACCATTGAGCTATTTACGGAATTGTTTTTGGATTGGGAGACAATTCCGCCTCATCCATGCTCTCATCAACAAGCCAAGATTAATTATATATATAGAATTTTATTAAGAATTATAATATATTATTAAGAATTATTAAAAATATTGTATATGGCCTTGTAGGCTCGATATTAAAAAAATAATACATGAAATGAAATGTAATCTGTAAGAGCCTGAGCCTAGTATATGATATAAATAAATGATAAACGTATTATACTTTCTTCATACGCGAAATAGTCTCATGGCGTAAAAATTTAACAATCCAAAGACAATCTAACTAATTTAATTGTGTTGTTAGCTCTAAATATAGATAGGTTTCGATATTTGAAGTCACAGGTCCGACAGCCTCCTATTTTTTTTATTCGACCAAAATAGATGGTTTAAATTTTAAAAAATTACTTCGGCCTGTAAAGATCCTTAAAATCATAAACAGTATTAAATGATAATACCTTAGCTTACAATTAAATTCCAAGTTTTGACCAAGCTAGAGTCAATTAACGCACGATCGACCGAATGTCAATCTAATTTTGTATTTGTCATTAGTAGTAACATTATAAGTATCAAAGAGAAAATTCACCTTGTTAGAACTGAATTAATACATCCATTTCTTGCAACAATAATAAAATAATAACACAAAATATCTTACAAGTTCCTTGTTTATAGCAGATTTCGTTTCTTATGAAAACTATCACCAAAATATATTTTCCATTTCACTATATACAAGTTAAAGACTAGTGATGTAAACGTATAGTTAACAGATAAGTACTCGATAAATGTCATTCGAATGGTATTCAAAGGGATCGTTGACTATTCATCGAACACATTACATTGCATCACAATTCACCGTAACACTATTCATCGTCGCTCACACTATGCAACTCAGTTGTACAACTTGGTTGGATTGTACCATGTGGATGTACCGTGTGTATGTTACGAACCATAGACCACAAACCAGTGTAACCTCAGCTCCGCTTGGAACTATTCCCAACTGTGAAATGCAACAATGTTCTGTCAGATCAACTTTTTTCATTTTCAATTTCTTTCGCTGAGAGTTTATGTTTGCCTAAATTTTCTTATTCGCTATATTTCGAATGGAATTTAATAAGAAGACATCAACTTACATGTCAAACAGACGTTCAATAAAAAATAAAAAGAAAATGTTCGTTTCCGAAGGGCTTTAAAATATTGGAAGTGAAGGGTCAGCAAAATCGGTTCGAACGATATTTCCTTGTATTTCTACAATAAGCGTATTACGCGGTAAGTTTAAATTTCGTAGCTTCTTAAATTAAATTTAATTCGCTTTTTTATTACCAGATAAAGTCCTCATTTAAGTTAATTCATATTAAAATAATGACTTTTTCTCATACGACATCGTTGTGGATTTGCTATTTGAGCGCCACATTTCCAGATACCTCAAGTAGCACAATCAACTAAGAAAGTAAACGTTAAATGGCATAAAACTGTATGAACGTCGTGTAGCTACTGTACCAGTAGGTCTTTTAAGTTCTATTCAATTCACCGTGTAAATGTTTACTGAACTAATAATACAACTCATACAAAGTGACATTAGTGCCTTCTGTTGCAGGAATTACCCAACCTTAATACGGGCGTCACGACGATAGCATGCCTGTCTTCTATGCACGAGAACGCAGGTTCGATCCTGCCTGCGGCAATATTTTTTTTTTAATTCATTTTTATATTTTTTTTTATTTATTATTATTAGTATATATTATTATCATATAATTTATTATTATGATATTTTAACTTTATAATATGTTTGTTTCAATTTAATAATTAATTCCCCAATACATACGTTTGGATATTATCAAGGATTGAAACCGTAACCGAAACCGAAACCGATATCCATTTAAAACCGTTTCATTTTTAAAACCGAAACCGTAACCGAAACCGTTATACGAAAATCAGAAATAAACCGATATCCAAAACCGATATAAACGATTTCGGTTTTATACCGGTTTAAAACGGTTTTGAAAAAAGTATAAAAAGAAACAGAAAAACATATTTTATTTTATATAGAAGATCTTAAGTAAAATGTCATTAATTAAAATTTGGAGTTCCCAAAATAAACAATTTGGTTGTACAAAAATTCACATGTTGTTTTTTGAGAAACGATATTTGCAAAACAACGGTATTTGGTCTAAAATTTGTTTTTTGTTTCATTAATCGAATTAACAACAAAACACCAGCAACTCCAAGCAAAATGATTCAAATTTTAATAATATTGGTTTTTTATTTATTTTATTTGTAAAATATATAGGGGAGCTTGGGGTAAAGTGGGGCAAGTATTTGTTTACATTAGTGATGATTAAATATTTCTTGTTCATGCATCTTGTTCTTGCATTTTTTTTGCAAGAACAAAAACGAGAACAAGATCGAGATTTTGCAAAAAAAAAGAATAAGAGCAAGTGCAAGACTAAGACTGCAAGAAAAGGAAGACTTGCGTTTTTTTATGATTTTAATGTATTTATTATGTTTTTAAGAAGGTAATAATGATATACAAAATAATTCATGATATTACTAAATATTGAACAACAAGTAACAATGGAAAGCGTGCAAAATATTTATGAACGTGAACATTAATGAAGATGTGTGTTTTTTTGTTTTTTTTTCAATTCTAAAGAATATAAGCATCTTAAAAATAAGGCCTGTGAAGCACTTTTGAAGCGGTAAATAACTTTAAAAGTGCTTCAAAAGTCGATTCAAAAAGATAAAACAGACAAAACAATGTTTTTTCTCTTTTCTTCTCTACGCTAGTTCGTACATCGATTGTGCATATGCACTGTGCTATGCACATTATTATTTTTGTTTTACTTTTATATATAGTTTTTTTGTTAATTGTAAAATCATGAAGTAATAAAAAATAATATATGAGCATTTTACAGTGTGATATATTTAGCTGATATATTGCTTTTTGTGTTTTTCTTTTTTCACAAATACGCAGATTCGTTTGAAAGTGCAGCAACAACAAAAATTCGAATAAAGCAGCATGCAAGCTGTTGATAGAATTTTTGGCGGGAAATTTTTTGTACCACAAAGAGAACTCGTTGTTGTTGCCAACTAGAGAGCTGTAGTAGATACATACATACATACATGTAGCGTGGTGCCATGCGTCTGTCCGTTGTCATGCGTCTGTGTCATGCGTCTGTGTCATGCGTCTGTGTCATGCGTCTGTCTGTTGTCATGCGTCTGTTTGTTGCCATGCGATGATACAGTATAGCAACGAAGAGTTGTGAAAGTGTGTGTATAAGAATCGTATTCGTTATTGTTATATACTCTTCTTTCTGTTAGTATTCGCTTTGTAGCGTTTGAGTTTGTGTTCGCATGGTGTTCGCAAAGAAAAATGTTACTATGCAAGATGTTATTTGAGTTCTCTTGACATACGGTACGTGTAGCATACGGATTTTTTAATCTGTGACGAAAACAGAAATATGCCTATACGAAATATTTATTGAATATCGTATAATGTATATCGTCGTTGTAGAACGAAAAGTCACCAAACACATTTTTATGAAAAACTTAATTTTCGAGTTTGTTGATTAATATTATAAAAAGTAATTGATGCATTTTTAATGTTGAAATATCAACTAATAGATTTACATTTTCTTATCAATTGACAGATACATAAAGAAGTTTGTAAAAAATATTTAGCATTTTGAAAATGTATTTGGTGACTTTTCGTTCATTTTATTATGGCCTTGAGATTTTGAATTGCCTCGTCAACATCACTTGATTTATACAATTATTTTTTATTAGTTAATTCTTGTTAAAATATAATTCAAATTTTTATGTTATTGGTTTTATTTTTTTGTTGGTAAAATGTTGAAGAAATTGAAAAATATGGAAAATAAGTAACTTAAATACAATTATTGGTGAAATTCTATTCGTTTTCATAATTAATATGCAGTTTAAGATATTTGTCTTCGATCTTTTATTTAAAATTTAAAAGATTAAGATTACCATTTCTTGCCTTGCTCTTGCAAATGATCATCACTATATATTGCAGTTTACAGAATTGTTGAAATTTAATTTCTTTAGCTTTTATCGATGAAAAATGAAACAGATCATATCTCAGGTTATGTCAAAAAGTAGCTTTTCATTGGTTTGTGGTCACGAATTTATAATTTAAAATTTTTTCTTGGCGTAATCAATTAACAAATTAAATAATTCATATAACACAATATTTTTACTAAAATAACAACAAACATTGTTTAAATTACGTTTTCCACTTTACCCCAATATCATAATTTGAACATAATTTAGCACCATATAAAAAATGTAAAATTATTTGAAAAATATAGAAATAAAGAAAATTTATACAAAAACCGAAATCAAAACCGAAACCGTAACTTGGAACCGGTATACCGAAACCGTTTCGTTACAAAAACTTAAAACCGTAACCGAAACCGAAACGCGGAAAAAACCGAAACCGAAATCGGAACCGTTATTCGTTTAGGTTTCAATCCTTGGTTATTATACATCGAAATGAATTGCATAATATTAATGGACAGTGGTCCAGTGGAATTGTACTGGCTTTGCAATCTGAAGGAAGAGAGTTCTATTCACCGCCCGGGCTTGGTGAAATAAAAGTAAAAATCATGTTTTTTTCAATTATAAATAATATAATTAAATAGTATAATAAAGTTTGTATAATTTCAGTTTAACAAAACTATATAAAAATTTAATTATTAATAATTAAAAAAACGTAAATATTTATTTTTGTTTTTGTATTCTATAAAAGTTGTAATAAGCTCCTATAAACCTTATCAGGGTAATCAAATAGCATTTACACGACATCTTCATAGCTTTTATACAGTCAATTACTGTATAGACTTACACCCTTTGAACCATATAAAAGCCGTATAAGTACTTTCAGAGCTTTTATACGGTAAAATTTACTGAATAAGAATATCGTGATAAGCTTTACACCACTTTTATATAGGAGATTGTGCTACTTGGGATTGGGATATTTTTGCGCTGCCTGAATGATGACGGTTACGCCTGAACGACGACGGTTAGTTGTTTATTTATGAGCATCAAGACTTGGATATTAATTTTTAGCATGGTTTTTGGTGTATTCGAATGCAAACAGCTGAAGGAGCATTTATATGAAGAAAAATTCGTATTGTTGTGATATTCCATGAGATGCTTCCGAATAACAAAGAATACGCCAGAAACTCAAAACACCACTAGATTGATTTCACTATTCACATTATCAACAAGAGTTTCACATACATTTAATTAATAGTTGTGTTAAACGTTCGCAATGAAGGAGTATAAATACAAATTAAATATTTGTTATTGTTTTAAATTATAACTTTTGAAATATGATTTGTCATACAACTCAAAATTTATGAATTTGTCTATTTTTATTTAATGATATTGTTACGAAAATTCAGTCTACGGAAAACTGTTCTACGAGTTCGTATCGCTGGATTGTGTACAAAATAAAAACGCACTTATATTCGGTTTTAACTAGTATTATTTCAACTAGTATTAAATTTATTAATGTTTCAAATGTATTAATGTTTTAATGCGCTGATCTTCCATCTCTTTCTCGCACACTGCCTCAGTGCGCTGAATGATCTTCCGTCTCTTTCTAACACATTGCTTAGTGCGCTGAATTGTTTTGCGTCTCATTTATTATTGTTGATTGCTTGCACAGTGGAGCAAATTACCTATTTTCGTAACACTGCCCTCCACCTAAATCTCTTCGTCCCGAACAGATGTTAATCCTCTCTCTCTCTATACGGCGCCAACCTTTCTAAATGTACCACTTTCATTTTTCTTCTAACGCCTGCAGTATTCTGAATCCGTTAATTCTTTTAATTATCTTGTAAGGTCCTTCCCAGTGTGTTTGTAGCTTAGGGGATAAGCCTTTCTTCCTTTGTGGGTTATAGAGAAAAACAAGTTGACCTTCCGTAAATCCCTCTGAATTTGTGCGCTAGTCGTATCTGGCCTTCATCTTATCACTCGCAAATTGTGTACGTTGTCTTACAAACTGATGCACTTCGTTCATTTCTTCACTTTTTCTGAAAACATAATTGTGTACAGGAATTCCAGCTGAAGGACTCGCACCAAACTTTAAATCCGCAGGTAATCTTAAGTCTGTTCCAAAAACAATTTTAGATGGTGAAGCTGCTGTGGTATCATGAACCGCCGTTCGATAAGCCATGAGGAATAGTGGTATGTGTGTATCCCAATCTTTTTGATTTTTATCAACCACTTTTCTGAGATACTCTTCCAAAGTCCGATTGAATCTCTCCACCATGCCGTCTGATTGCGGGTGCAAAAGCGTTGTTCGTGTTTTGTGTAAGTTGAGGACTTTGCTTCTTTAAATACAGCAGACTCAAAATTTCTTACTTGATCTGAATGCAATTCCAACGGTACTCCAAAACGGCTTACCCAGTTGTTAACTAATGCATCCGCAACTGTTGTGGCTTCTTGATTCGGCATGGGATACACTTCAGGCCACTTGCTGAAGTAGTCAATGACGACAAGGACATACTTATTACCAGCGTCACTGATTGGAAACGGTCCGGCTACATCCATTGCAATACGCTCGAATGGTGCTCCCACGTTGTATTGATGCATTCTGCCGCGACTTCTGACTGTTGGTCCTTTTGCTGGTACACATTGTGGACAACTGCGAATCCAATCGGTGACTGACTCTTGGCATCTAACCCAATAAAAACGTTTCTTTACGTTTTCGACCGTTTTATTTATACCTAAATGACCTCCACTAGATCCACCATGGTATTCCGCTAATATCTCTTTTACTTTTACTTGGGAACAACGATCAAATTTCGAGGATCTGCCATCTTCGCTTTCCCAGGCGCGATATAAACAACCATTTTGCAGTTTTAAGCTCTGCCACTGTGCCCAGTAAGCTTTACTTATTGGACTATCGGCAGCTATATCTTCCCATGATGGTTTTCTTTGCTGTTCCTTGAACATCATGATTTTTCTGAGATCGGGATCACTCTTTTGATCAATTAGAATTTGGTCCGGAGTCCATTTTTCATCGGGTAAAACATTCAGCAAACGAATATCAATTAAGTTTTCTTTTCCTTCCGCTCTTAGACAATGTCTGCATTCAAGTTTACAAGGACGCCGTGACAGAGCATCTGCATTTCCATGATTTCCTCCTTTACGATGTTCGATTGAGAAATCGTAGCTCTGTAATCGTTCTATCCAACGCGCAATTTGGCATTCCGGATCTTTGAACTGAAGTAACCATCGTAGTGCTGCGTGATCGGTTCTTAAGTGAAACTGTTGTCCGTACAGATACTTATGGAAATTTTTAACACTTTCAATTACAGCAAGAAGCTCCCTCCTGGCGACACAGTAATTTCGCTCGGGCTTGGACAATGTTTTACTGTAGTATGCGATCACTTTTTCTTGCCCATTGATCACTTGAGAGAGAACTCCGCCTATTCCGTATCCACTTGCATCCGTATCAAGTATAAATTTCTCACCTGGAATTGGATACGCAAGAATTGGTGCCGAGCACAGCAGACCTTTTAATTTCAAAAACGCCCTTTCTTGATCATTGCCCCATTGAAATGCGCGGTTCTTTCTTGTCAACTCGTGAAGACACTCGTGAGTACACAGGCGATTTGTTCCAGGTTTTGCCAATGTTGCTAGCATTGGCAAAACCTGGAACAAATCGCCTGTGTACATAGCCCCAAGAAACTTCGTAGGTCATGTAGGTTTTGCGGTCTGGGCCACTCCATTACTGCAACTATTTTATCTTCATCGGTATGAACTCCTTCCGTGGTAACTCGATGACCCAGATACTTGACTTCTTTCTTGAAAAGTGAGAATTTCTTTGGGCTAAGTTGTAGACCCGCACTTTTCAATCGAAGGAATACTTCCTCTAGATTTCTTAGATGTTCGTTGAAATCTTTGCCCATAACAATTATGTCATCAAGGTATACTAGGCATGTTTTCCAGTGTAAACCTTTTAATACGTGCTCCATTAACCGCTCGAATGTTGCTGGGGCATTGCATAGTCCAAACGGCATTACCAAAAATTGCCATAGTCCATCTCGAGTACTGAATGCAGTCTTCTCTCGATCTTTCTTATCGATTTCCACTTGCCAGTAACCGCTTTGCAAGTCCAACATTGAAAACCACTTAGCATTAGATAGTGTATCCAAGGTGTCATCGATTCTAGGCAGCGGATAACTATCTTTCTTGGTATCATCATTAAGTTTTCGGTAATCAACGCAAAACCGAGTACTGCCGTCCTTCTTTTTCACCAATACTACTGGTGAACTCCATGGACTCTCAGATGGTTCCACCACGCCATTTGTGTGCATTTCTTCAACCAAATGTGATACTTCGTCTCTTTTCGCAAGTGGTACCCTTCTTGGTGCTTGACGAATTGGGTTAGAATCACCAGTGTCTATTCGATGTTTTAGGATGGCAGTTCTGCCATCCTTTTGGCTCTTTTCAGCAAATATACACCGATATTTGTCAATTAGCTGTTGTACTTGACTCTTTTCTTTGACCCAAATCCTTCGTCCACTCATTTATAAACCTGTGAGTAGATTGTTTGTTTATTTGCGATGTGCCGTAGTCCCTTGATGGATTTGACTCACAATTTATAATCGCTGATGCCTCTTGACACTGGCCTATCACTGTTCCCTTTTTAATTAATTTGGACGAGTTTTCCATGTTGAGAACTTTTATTGGAACAACTTTGTCTTTTGTCGCTTCTACTAATGTTCTTCCGACAACAATATTACGTCTGCTCATTTGCTCATCATTCGCTTCTATAACCCACAACTTGCTTATCCCACAATCTCCTTTTAATTTCGCCCAAACAATTGCTTCTGAATTAGGTGGTATTTTTCTATTTTTATGAGCAATAACTTGTTTAATTTTCGGGCTCTGGTCACAATCAATGTTTAGTTGGATCTCCGTGTTGGCATAACTCAAAATTTTTCTTGTTAAATCTAGTGTGAAACCGTTTCTTATCATGAAGTCCATGCCAAGTATTATTTCGTCTATTATTTCCGCCACTATAAAATCATGCTTAACTGTCGTAGTGCCAATAGTGATTTCCTTGGTAATTTTTCCTCTGATTGGAGCCTCTTCACCTGTCGCTGTTTGCAATCTTATTCCGATAAGCGGCTCAATGTCATCCCTAACAAAGTTACTTCTTATAATTGAGTGTGAAGCTCCTGTATCCAACGTTACCATATATGCTGTACAATCAATGAGTCCTTCGACAGTTAAACTATTTGGCTTTCGAGCAATTTGTGAAATGGAGATTCTGGGGCAATCGGTTATGGGAGTCAGATCGTGCCCCGCAGTTCTGACTCGTTTGAGTTTAAAGCTTGATTAAAATTTACGCTATTTTGGACATGATCCTGGCTTTCTTCATGTCTGGGTTCATCTGCAGATTGATTTATTGAGCGTTTGCGTTTTTTACGACAGTCTCGTACCATATGCCCATATGTATCACAGTTGTAGCATTTACTTTTAAATTGGGTGTCTCGATTGGCAGCAGTGTAATCTGGTTTAGCTCCACTTTTTAACGCTTGGCAAATTACCTGAAGTAGGTCTTCATTATCCACATCTAGTTTACGGACCTTTGGCGCTGGGCGGCACAACGTAGTTGCTGTCTCCTGTGTTAGCGCTGTGGTTACAGTTTCCGTAAATGTCACTTTCGTCATTGTCACTGCGGCACGTCTTGTTTCCGGATCACGTATGCCGTCAACGAAGGCTTCGATCTTGCACTTTTCTATGAAATCACTCGTTGAATCTGCATACGACAAATGCGCAAGCCTCTCGACGTCCGCTGCATACGCCTGCAATGTTTCACCATTTCTTTGCATTCGGCACTTTAGTTCCATTCTGTAGATTTGCTTCATGTGATCACTGCCGTATTTTTGTTGCAGTGCAGATCACTTTCTGGAACAGTCTGTAATACTTCGGCTGCGCCTTCTTTAAGCGCCACGATAAGTGCGGCTACGCTGTACTCATTGTTCCATCGATTACATACAGCCGTGGTCTCAAATTGCAGCTTGAAAATGTTGAACGCTGTGGTTCCATCATACATCGGCGATTTCAACCTCGTACACTCAGAAGAAAATGTACTATTAAGTACTTTATGGTACGACCATTAACCTTATGGTTCATGTATTAATAGTTTTTTCTTCTTAAATCAAAAGTTTTCTAATTATTTCAATAGTATTTGAAAAATTCACTACCATAAATTTAAATATTTCAATTTTATTATTTTAAATAGAATAAATACTGTTGTTTTAATGGTTTCCTCCTATAATAATAAACGTGGTCTAAAAAACGTAAAACGAATACAAACATGTTCGTTTTGTACGTCATTCTGCGTGTTTACTCAAAATGGTCGCATGTATTTTTTTGTAATAATCCACATTATTAAACGCGACATTGTTAAGGACTCAATGTATTTAATGTAAATAAATTATATTTATATATTTATTTATATTTATATTTTTATTTAGTACAGAAAATAAATAATACATCGAACTTCTATTATGGCAACGGACTCAAAAATAACTGCAGACTCAAGTACTACAATCAACTATTGGAAACCAAAGCAAACATTAAATGTGTTATAACCTTTTGCAGCAAGAAGTGTCTTTTTATGTGTGTGTTGTAAAAGTGAATATCAATTTCGACATTTAAATAAAATAGATTATACAATAAATTAACTAAAATACATTTTTGTTTTAATAAATTATTAGGAAAATGTAATTCTACTTTACAATAAAATTAATAATACGTATCATTAAATTTGAATAGATCTTTCTTATTGTAATTAAAATATCACATTATACAATTTATGGTAATACCACACATTGTATTAACAGTTTCAATATTACTGAACTAATGGAACACATCCTATTGACCAATTTTAATGGTATAAATTATTGTTTTTCTATTGAAATACTATCAATTTACCATGATTTTTTTCTGGGTGTACCACTGGCAACATGCAGTGATGGACCACTTAGCTATAGTAAATTTACATTTTCTTGTATTTTGTGTAGTTTTTTTTCGAAACCATTTTCCAATTTTTGATATTTCTCATCAGCGTTATTTTTCAACCTTTGAAATTTGTTATCAATACTCACTTCCATGTCATTTACATGTTCCTCAAGTTCGTTCACTTTTGCATGGAGTGTATTAGAAACTTCCAGAAGCTGCTTAGAATGTTCCTGCATCTGATGCTCAATTTTTACTTGATGTTGGTTTGAATTCTCTAGAAGTTTCTGTTCCATTTTGTTGGAATTTTCTTGTAGTTCTGTTTTAAGCTGTTTTGAATTTTCTAGAAGTTTCTGTTCCATTCTGGTCGAATTTTCTTGAAGCTGTTTTGAATTTTCTAGAAGTTTCTGCTCCATTTTGCTGGAATTTTCTTGAAGCTTCTGTTCCATTTTGTTGGAATTTTCTTGAAGCTTCTGTTCCATTTTGTTGGAATTTTCTTGAAGCTGTTGTTGTATTGCTCCGAGCAACTGGCTCATATCAAAACTTTGGGACTGTACTTTTTGCTCCGTGTCCACACTTTTCGATGACGATATTGTAGCTTCCACTTCAAACTCGTGCTCTGCGAGGTCAATGCCTTGGTTCTCTAATTCTTCCAATAGGCGCTTTTGTAGCTCTACTTTCGTAACTACAGTTGGAAGATTATGAATCGCCAGCTCCTTCTTTAGCTGGTCGACTTTAAGTTGTTCGAATTTAACCATTTTGTATCACAATCCCACTTCTGACACCAATGTTACGAAAATTCAGTCTACGGAAAACTGTTCTACGAGTTCGTACCGCTGGATTGTGTACACCCAGAAAAAAATACTATATAAATAATAGTTTTTTACTATTAAAAATATTCAATAGGATAAATTATTATTTTAATCGGAAAATACTATTAAATTCAAGAAAATGCCATGACATTGCCATTGAGATTATATGAAAGTTTTTATTTTTTGTATACTATTAAATCAATAATTGTCCTATTGACCAATTTTAATGGGATTTGAGGGAATTTTTTTCTGGGTGTACAAAATAACAACGCACTTATATTTGGTTTTAACTAGTATTATTTCAACTAGTATTAATTAACTTTATTAATTTAAATAACAACTTAAAGAATAATCACTTATATCAACTGCTGAATTACTACAATTTATCTTTATAATGTTCACTCACGAGACGCACTAGTTCACTATTAAATCACAACTGAAGTACAGTGCCTCAGATGCGCGGCCTTATATACTGCATGCATCAGTTCGACACATTTCGACAAGCTTCGACTTGTTTCGAGAACCTTCTACTCGTTTCGTGAATGACGCATGCTATTAGCATCTCATTCGCACTCATGTGTTTTAATGCGCTGATCTTCCATCTCTTTCTCGCACACTGCCTCAGTGCGCTGAATGATCTTCCGTTTCTTTCTAACACATTACTTTCAAATCGTAGAGTTGAGGTTATTGTTTGAAACACCTTTAACCTAAATTTAAGAATCATAGCTTTTTCAATAAAAACTGGTAGCTTAACCTTAACTGGAAAATTTTCTTATATTCAAATCAATATTAATGCTAATTCTTAAATGGATTTCAACGTTTACTTCAAATCAAGATTTAGCCTTATTTTCAACTCGATATCAAATTATAAATATTGACTTAATCCTGCAAAATAATATGTCATCCAACCAATATCGTACACTTCAAGCCCAAGCGCCAAGATAACTTCAGAAAATCGATGCCAGCATCCAAAATGCACAGAAAATAAACGGGTTCATAATATTAACGAATGACAATGTACATTGTCCTGTAACTTGTTTGTGAATTTAATGATCAGTTCATTTTCAGTAAGAATCAGTATTCATAATACGCACAAATAAATTTAATGATTTTTTTCATACTTCAATGAATTATATTCATTGAAATACTGCAGTAGACGTTTTGCCTGTTCGTTTTTCGTGTTCGTTGCTAGTAGCGTTAGCTGCGCTCTGCTGCTTTTAATTCGCAGAAAGCTGCGACAAATGTAAGAAGTAGTTGCGAAATGAAGTGAAATGAAGTGCGAAATTACATTTAATTTATATTATACTATTATATTTAATGTATATATTAATTGAATTTACATTAAAATAATAAAATGAAAAAACTTTCTGAATTCACTTTTGTTTATGATCTCGTTCATTAAAGTATTTATTCGATTCATTGCGACAATGAACTCTCGCATTCAATATAGCTAATGAAATATTCATTGTAATTATGAATATTTGTCATTTTGTTTCATGATCCGTACATTGTAATTCAATGAATTTGTACATTGAAGTATTACCGGAAATTCGTTGTGACAATGAACAATTACATTGGACCAATTTTAACGAAATATTCTTTGTGATAATGTACTTTTTCATTGTAGATATGTACTTTTTTGGTTCAGTGTGTGGTAGACGTGTTTTTCTAAGCTTGTATGTTTCAAGCCCTCGAATATGAATCTGGAGCCTATTCATGGTTTACGGGGGCGGTCGGTATATTGTTTTAAATATTCACAGAAGTCCAAACACTAATAGATTTCGGTAAGCTATTAGATTTGACGCGCATTGTTATGTTATATTTTTTGTCAGGGTTTCTATTGCAATCATAAAAAACATACTGTTTTTAGCGTCACTACATTTTTGCTTCTAATTTTCACTGCCGTTGTTAGTAATGTTATTATCAAATCATTTTCAAATTCAGAGTAAGCGCTAAAAATAGCACTTATTTTAAATTTGAAACTGATTTGAAAAACACACTAGACCTTACCCAACCGGACAAACGATGGCCAAAATCCAACTTTATGCTAACTTTAAAAAGTTAACGATATCCGAATGCTGTCGTAAAAGTGATGAAAAAGGTATCGGAAAGACTTACGTATGTCCGCCTCTTTGTTGACTTTTAGCTCTCGAAAAGATAACTAAAAATGTATGTTTAATAGACATCTGCACAAGTCCATTTGAAACCCACTTTAAGACATTCACTTCGTTTCAAAACATTTACTGTCGTCAACTCTATGCTTGAAAATCAAATGAATGTCTTGCTCACAACAACAAAGAACCAAGTACTGTCAAAACAAAACATAAGCAACACAAAACTGAAGTGAAGAGGTCTATGATGATGTGCAATAAACATTCAAATACTGAAATGAACTGCTTATGACATCGAGTACTTAGTGCATTTTTTTATCATTCTTACTAGAGTATGGAATAGAGTAGGAATTTTCATTAATATTGAAATATAGAAAAAAAACAAAAGGTATAAGAAAATCACATAATATTTTATATTAAGTTTTTTATTTATCGAAAAACATTTTTATCATTATATAATTTTTTCATTATTTAATTAATTTTATTTTTTTGGATATTTTGATTTTCGACCAAAGCGTTGTTTTTGTCGTATCAATTTTTTTTTTAACAATTTTTTTTAATATTGTTTGTTGTATTTTTTATTAACACATAAATACCAATAACAACATTACTGCCGTCGAACGAGCGTCAGTTTTGTTGCGCTCACTCGCTGCACCTACTGTATTCGTTGCATGTTCAGCGACAGTGTTGTCGTTTGTTGTGTTTTTCAAAACATTGAATGTTTTGATGTTTTGGCAGTGCTTGACACCAATGAAACAAATACTGAAGTGAAGTGAAGTCGCTCAAAGAGACTTCACTATAACACTGTCGATTGTCATTTGAGAAATGAATTCAAAACTGTAGAGTGCAGTAGTGCATATTTGCAGAGGAAACTTCAAAACCATTTGTGCAGATGTCTAATGTTTAAGTCAACTATTAAAAAGCATCATCAGAAAGTTGTCCTCTAGATAGCTTAAATACAGCTTTTAGTTAACCCTTTTAACTACCAATACACATGTAAAATATCACAACAGATTATTATCAATGTATTAGGTTGTCATTCGATTATTTACTTTTCCAAAAATGTATGGACATAATCAACAAACTAATACATATAAAAATAGACAATAATAATGAAAAACCAAAAGCTATGTTTTAAATTTAAATGCATTTTTATTTGAAATTATTTTAGCTGCACTGTGTGTTACTGCCACAGTCGCGTCCTGAGACATCTCCTCACACAGTAGAATGACGCCTGCAGTGAGTACTGCCCACGAACATTTTCAATTTCATAGGCCTGATTTTGTAGCGATTCATAAACGTAATTTACTCGTCGCAGTTAATATTTTTACTATCAATCGGACATTTTTGTTCACACAAAATACACGGAGAACAAAAATTTCTTTTCAAGTTAAGCTACCAGTTTTTATTGAAAAAGCTTTGATTTTTAAATTTAGGTTAAAGGTGTTTGAAACGTTAACCTCAACTCTACGATTTGAAAGTATTGATTGATTTCAAAGCATTTTCAAATTAACATTAAGTGCAATGGCATATTGGAAAAGGTAAGTTAAAAAATAGGAACATATTAGACGATCTTGTTTTTATATTTCAAAATATTTTTTATTGAAGTGCGAAACTACACTAAGAAAACAAGATGTTTATGAAAGTTTTGCTGCAACTATCCTTTTAAATTTACGCCTTGTAGCAATTATTCAAACATCCCATAAGTTTCAATAAAGTTGCAGCAAAACTATTAATATTTTTTGAATATGACCTATATGCAGATAGTTACGAGATGTTTGCCACAACAGCAATGAAAATTGATATAATTACAGTTGACTGATAGCAAACATCCAGAGTTCTTGGATATTTGCAGCAAAATTTTGAGGTATTTTGACATTTAACTACCATAAAAAAGGAAAATGGCGTACTTTTTCCTTACGTTCGATTTATCCGCAACAATTAAGTAAATTCAATGGTGTAAAAAAGTGCCCACTCAAATATTACATTTTAATGGTAAAAGTGAAAATAACATATCCTGTGATTTAAATTATCAACACGTGATGGAAAATATTTCTTTTCAGAGTTTACTTTGATGATAGCGTCGCCGGTTGGACTTGGTTCTTCTGCGAAGAAATCTCAAGTCGTTGTACAATTTTGCCTTCGAAGGATTTAAAAAGACGATGGCGATGTATACCGAGACGATGTATTAAATTTTTTGACGTTTTTTTTTACTGTCAAATTGCTGAGAAACAATTTTTTTCGCTCTGACTATAATTCCAAATTTATTTAAGTAAACTTAATTAAAAATAACTGCAGAGAAGTTAAAAAGTTTGTGATTATCAAAGAAATTTCATTATTTCATTAAATTTATTCAACGTTTGCTGATCTCCACGGCCGCTGTCAATTTGTGCTACATTTTGATTGTGTTTATTTGCTGATTGTTGCTGTTTAATTGTTGTCTTCTGTCAAACAAAAGAAGTGTGTCCAACATGCGAGCAGAATATCATCAAAACTTGCTCCAATAATAAAAACAATATTGACAAGGTTTTGTTCTGTCATTAAGCGTGAAGAATTGATGAAAAAGTACATGGCTAGTCGCAATTTAATGCTGCCACAAATTGTACCAACCGATATCAATTCTAGCGTATATTTAAATGACAACCTGTGCAGGAATCTTCTCAAAGCAAATAAAATAAAAAGCTTTAGACTCATATTGGCGATACCAGCTGCTAGAATTGTTGCACTGGATGATCAGCAACGCGTCCTCAACATTAACGAACTGGCGAATAAATTTGGGTTTCTTATTCCTAGACTTTCTTGTATTTTTAGTTTTTGATATATTATTAATCATATAGTCAGATTATTGTGAATTTTGTTATGAGTGTTTTTAGTTCTTATTTTTTATATTTTAATGTAATTTTAACACACACTTTTCAATTCTTGTTAGTTGTGCCAGGTAGTTATATAGGGGCAGTAGTCAGCCATAATTCTTATTTAAAATCCTCTTTAACAAATACTACGAATTGTTTAAAGATTGGTCATTTCAATGCACAATCTATTAAACCCAATCCTCGTTCAAATAAACTTGACGAAATTAAAAATGTTTTAAATGGTAATTTTCTTGATGTTGTTGGTTTTAGTGAATCGTGGCTAAAATCTTATATTAGTAATAAAACAGTTGAAATTCCTGGTTATAAATTATTCAGAAATGACCGCTCTGGATCACGGGGAGGCGGAGTTGCTCTATATGTGTCATGCCACATTAAATCTCAAATTGTGTTAAAAATTGAACAGTTTGGTGCTTGTGAAGCTTTGTTTTTAAAACTTCAGTGTTTCAATAAATGCGTTATTGTCGGTGTTGTTTAACAGTTTAAAAATAATATTTTAAATATAATTCATCCGTTATTACAATGCTGTAATTTGTCGCTTGTTCATAATAATATTCATACTCACTATGATGACTACCGTAATTCTTTTTCATTAATAGACTTTTTGTGGTTAGAAACCTTCATTTTTTTAAGGATTCTGATCAGTTTTACATACCCGCATTAAACTCTTAGCATGCTTTTATATTTATTTCATATTACCTTCCTGTTTTTATAGAACCTGTTACATTTTCATTTAGATCCTATAATTTTATAAATTTTGATTCTTTATCACATGATGTTAACTTAATTGATTTTTCGCCATTGCACATTGGTAAAAAATTCCAAATTTATGGCCAAAAACCACTTATATGACATCGACATAAAATTACCGTCCAATGATAGGTAATAAATCAAAGCAGATATGCATATAATTTTTTTATATTTGGTTTGTACTTTTCTTATAATTCCTATTTAATCAAAGAAACATGAAAAATTAAATTATTGTGCCCCACCCCAAATATATCAAATATATTTATAACTAGCTGGACCCGTGCACGACTCGTGCCTAGATTTTCTGATTTCAAAGATATGGAGCGATTTTATTAATATAAAAAACATTTTATTATTTATATGAAGGGCCCGTGCTTAGCTGTTGAAGTTTTTTTTATTGGTTTTATAAATGTGGTAACCAAATAATTCTCCGCCAAAACAACTTTTCTCAAAGACAATTCTGCGCTTCTCCGCAGAATTATTCCCAGTAGAAATCTTCCCCGTAAAATCCACATAGAACGCTTTCCCGTAGAATTCATCCCGGTATAATTGTTCCCGGTAGAATTCTTCCCCGTAGAATTCTTCCCCGTAGAGTTTTTCCCAGTAGAAGTTTTAGTGTGGTGGGTTTTAATGTAGTAAGTTTCGGTGTGGTGAGTTTAGATGTGGTGAATTTTGGAGTGGTGAGTATAATTGTGGTTAGTTTTGGTGTGGTGAGTTTTAGTGTGGTGAGTTTTAGTGTGGTGAGTTTAAGTGTGGTGATTTTTAGTGTGGTGAGTTTTGTTGTATTTTTTAAGGTCCTTCTTCTAGGACTTTAACTTGATCCTATTTATACTTACTGAGTCCTTTTTACTTTCTTTATATTATTTAAAACAACCGAGTCTTTTTTACTTCAAGACACTTTATTTCGCTTTAAAAGTTGGTTATACTTATACTTAACACTTATTTGTAGACAGTTCAGCTTATCGAAAACAATTCATTCTTAGTCTATACTTAACTTCTACTTAACACCTCGTATTCTTATAATTTCACAATAAATTGAGTAATTTCATCATGCTAAAATAACTTAGTCAGCGTATTTATAATTTCACAATAAATTGAGTACTTTCATCATTCTAAAATAACTAAGTCAGCGTTTATCTGAGTGACCTATTTAACGTGGGCGTGTATACCTGTGCTATGTTAAGCTGTGTGCGCCAAGACAATTAAATGCTGTTTGTGTTTAACATGCATAATGCTTAACCCTAAAAGTATGCCATAAAGAAAAATGTACTGGTTATGTTATGTTGTGGATCATAAGCACGCTGTAAGTTCCACGATTATGATACACAACAGTGGATCATATATAAGCTGTGAACTCTACGATTATGATACACAACATACCTCCCCCCTTATTGAAAAAAAAAATTATTATTATTAAGAAGAATAATAGTTTTTTTTTTTTTTTTTTGTATTATTTTAATTATTTCTGAAGAGAAAATTATTATTAAAAAGAATAATAGTTTTTTCTTTTTACATTGTTTTATGTGGTATAAATTACGTTAAGTTCTATTAGTTATGAAGTTATGATCTTTACTTATATAATATTTAATGGATATTAGTAAATTAAGAGTTGTAATTTCCAGTTATATATAATAAAAACCTGGTCCCGATGTTTTCGTTGCTGACTGCTGCTGTTCTGCGGTAGTAGTTCGATGCGTTGTCGTTGTTTCTGACGTATTGGCTTCTATTTCATGTGACTTCGTTCGTTGGCTTGCTATGGGTGTTGTGGTGTTTGGTTTCTGCGTTGTTGATTTCCGCAATGAACCGATTTTTTCGAGTGGGGATTTCTTGTTGGGAAATGTATTTGACACCATTTCAAGGTTTTTCTTAGCCGCTTCTACATCTATTGTTGCTATTGGTGATTTATTTGTATTAAATTCATCGGCTTTTATTGTTGCTTTATTTTTAATTGTCGAGTAGTAATGTATGTATAATACATATGCCGCTATTATTATTATTAGTATCAGCATTAATATGCCGTACGACATACCGGTTTTCGTTATTTCATTTTGCCGATTAAGTAATTCTTTGCGTTCCTGGTTATCAGTTAATTGTAGTAATATTTCGTCGAAATCACGATGCCCATCTCTTAATGCTGCTCTTATTTTGCTGTGATCTGACACCAAGATCGGTAACGATGTTTGTGATATATTTGAATATGCTAATGATGACCAATTGCCTTGTAAATTTTCTATCATAACCGTATGTTCTTCCTTCTTGTATGTTATATTCCTAATGCTTTGATGTGTAAACTCGTATGGCAGTATCATTTCTTTGTTGTGTATGTTGCAAGCTTCATTTATGGACATCCAACCCAGGCCGGATAGTGTCAATGTGGCTATATTTGACCCACAAACTGCTTCGAAAAAGGTTGATATATTGAATTTAAACAACCATGTGTTTGGTGTCCATAGTTTAACTACTAGGCCAGAACTCCTTTTGATTGCAACATGTTCACAGGTATCTTTAATATCTGTTCTGTGTTGAATCAGCGCGACTTCACATAGTGTGTTGCTAGTTGTTAGCATGGTTCCTGGACGTTTGCATAGTGTAATTTCTTTGTCCGTATGTTGGCTAACCAAAATGCATTTGCTGTGATCTTCATTCGATAGACCTATGTATTTGCTCCGGTCTTCTGCTTCTGATATGTAGTCATATGTTGTTTTAACCAATGCATCCCATTCTTCATTAATATTTGTGGGTATTGGGTAAATTCTATATAATGTGAACAACAAATCATCAGGTAGTGGTGTCTTGATGACTATTATTAGGCCGTCTGTGTCTGGGAAAACTCGTACTGTTGATGCACGGTGCATTTCGAATGATTTTTGTATGAACCACTTCGCCTTTCCTCTTAACGTGAGACTAGTCAGCATTTCATCTAACTCGCTCTGGTCTATAATTGTCGGGTGTAATCGTCCCTTGTATAGATCATCTATGATTGCCATTTCCATCTGCTGTTGTCCTTGAATTTCGATTAGGTTTGCATTAATTGTAGATTGAATTTCCAAGGTATCCATCATGAATAGTAAATGACTAACTTGTTGGTTTATTTTTTCATTTATGTATTTTTGTGTTCTTATTGTTATGTTTAACACATTTTGCAGATTTTCGACTTCCTTCAAGGAATTCAGTAAGGGTTCTGCTATCTTGTTATAATTTGATGAAATCACCGTAATTTGTCTTTTCATAATTTCGTATGTTTTATGTTCATTATCTTCAATATCATTGAGATGTTTATAGATAGTCTCTCTTTCTTTATTGTCCATCAGTCCAAAAGTCCAGTTGAGTCCTTCGCCAATGAAATTGAGTGATAGTGATCTCTTTTGTCGGTTACTCTTTATTGTGCGCTTAATACTTTCTTCATTTTTCTGTAGTGTGGCTATTATTGCCGTGGTCTCCCGTGTTGCTGCTATACATGATCTTTTTATGCTGGGTCCGTTTACATTGGTGATCATTTGTTCGCACATTGTGTTTGCCGTGATTATGTATTTGTTTGTCAGCTCCAGGAAATCGTTCAGTTGTAGCGGTTTAAACTTGGCTACTATCGTCCATTCATCATTGTAGAACAAAGCATCGGTTGTCTTCTCAAAGAATAATCTTGTATCATTAATTGATGTCTGTGTGATGTTGACTGCTTCATTGGCTGCCAGCATCAGGACCAGTGTGACAATTCTAATCATTATATTGGTTTCGCTCTTTATTGCCTATCGTAAAGAGAAAGAGAAGAAATTCCATTTTTTTTCTTTTTACATATTTAATGGAATTCTGGATCATATCATATAGTTTTCTTATAAATATTTCTTAGTTTACCTTAATACATCCTGTTAAGGCTATGGCCATAATTATACCTTAATTAGTTATAATAGTTAATTTACATATGTGTCAACATTTACTATATGATTTGTTTAGAAACATATATGTTTGGATATGTTTCTGCATTATTGCAATACAAATTGTTTTATTTAGAGTCCCAGTAGTACATGGTTAAATGCTAGTCATATTCAACAATACTTAGCTATTTACTCATGCACCAACTAATAATTTTTTTTTTTTTAAATATTAAGAAATAAGCGCGCGCGACTTCTTAGCATTACATAAATGTATTTGCTATATTAAGTTGTTAAATATTTAATTTTGTACATCTCAATTGTACTTATTTATTTTCATTACCGTGTAATGATGAATTTAAAACGTTTGTTAGTTTGTTAGTTTGCTATATTAACGCATATCTGCATTCATATATTTAGTTTCATGAATGAAAATTGTGTTAGTGATAAAAAATATTAGACAGTTTTGTCGCTGCACTACCGTATCTCGTTTCAGTTCCAGTACGTTAGTGGCTTCTGCTTGTAAAGTGCTGAAGTGCATTTAATCGTTTGGCCTATGAATATATTCAAGCCTTCTATATTTTAATATGAGCTGGGAGCATTGTGCTCTGTGTGCAATGAACTTGTTTGTTTAGAATGCCATTGATATAGGTACTGACCTATCGCAATTTTATGATTCACAAATAATTTTGATTTTGTTATCTAATTAATTTTAGTCCATAATACAATGCTAGTTACATAGCTATCGATTCATGTACGGATTAGTTTATCCTACATTTATATTAAACCTGGGAACAGTCTTTATGCTCATTGTTCATCATTGTGACCTAGTGTTTTTTAGCTCCGCCCGCTGGAGGTTGGTTGCTGTATTCACAACTCCTAGTCTTTATTTTATTGTTCCCTCTCCTCTGTCAAAATGAGTAGCGCCCCCGATCAGAAACCTTTACCTTTAAATTAAATTGATTAATTTGCGATTTTTACACGGCATTGTTTTTGTATGTTACTTCGTAATCGTTCTTTATTTTTCTTTTACGTTCCCTCTCCTCTGTCAAAATGAGTAGCGCCCCCGATCAGAAACCCATACTTTGAACTAAACTGATTACTTAGCAATCTTTTATAAATTTGTTCTTGGATTCTTGTGGAATCCTTTTATTGATTATGTTGCAATTTATTAGTATATAAGATCGCAAAACTTAGCAAAAGTCAACAGTCAAGTTTTTCTAAAACAAGTGTATCCAAAGTAATTCAGTAAAAAAAAAAATGTCTTCGTTTGCTTTGAATTCCATCTCCTCCGCAGAATTCCTTCAGGATTTGCCGAATTCGGCCTTCCTGCAGGAATTTGAGGAGGAGATGCAATTTCTCCTGGAGGAAACCCAGGAGTCAGTTGAAGGTGAGTTAATGGATAAGATCCTTGGGGTCTTATCTGTTGATGCACCCTTCCCTGAAGAGGGGCAACGAAAGGTCACGGATTTGGATGACGCAGATGTCGTCTTGATCCCAACCGTCGAGGAGTCGATCGACCTCACAGGTAATGTACATATTAATGGACATATATTATATCTTTTCATATTAAAATGAAAATGATATTTTAAATGTTCTAAATTTTTCTTGTCTCTAATAATTTAATTTTTTATATAATAATTTTTTTTTTTTTTTATGTATTAAAGGCATTGACCAGAACAGCGAGCACCTTCTATCTTTGCGATCCGGACCGGATGGCAACCCTGAGGATCAACGGGGCCATGTTTCACACGTTAGTTATTCGGGGAGCAGTAGTTATAACTCTAGCTGCTATGGTGAAGATTTTTCGGCCAGTGGAATAGCTGAATCCCCCTATTACGGTGACTCTGGAATGGGTAGCGGTTTTAGTGAAGGTTCTCTGGACAGCCGTAACAACGAAGAACAGGCCCCCTACTACGGTGCCTATGGAGTTGGTAGCGGTTTTAGTGAAGGTTCTCTGGACAGCCGTAACAATGAAGAATGGGCCCCCTACTACGGTGCCTATGAAGTTGGTAGCGGTTTTAGTGAAGGTTCTCTGGACAGCCGTAACAACGAAGAACAGGCCCCCTACTACGGTGCCTATGGAGTTGGTAGCGGTTTTAGTGAAGGTTCTCTGGACAGCCGTAACAATGAAGAATGGGCCCCCTACTACGGTGCCTATGAAGTTGGTAGCGGTTTTAGTGAAGGTTCTCTGGACAGCCGTAACAATGAAGAATGGGCCCCCTACTACGGTGCATATGGAGTTGGTAGCGGTTTTAGTGAAGGTTCTCTGGACGAAGGATATCGTAGCGCCTCTTCGTGGGGTTATCGTAAACCCTCGAAGAGTGGAGGTGCGCTAGCACAAGCGCTAACGAAATATCGAGATGCCTTCGTCACTGAATGCTGGGATGCGGCGCATCTGGTAGATGGCTTGGATGAGACAATCCGTTGTCTCAGCCAGCCCTACTCTCCGGAAGTGGCTGTCTGGGCTCGCGCCCAGATGGCCACGATACAAGCATACTGTGAATGCTTTGGTTATTCTCCACCATTCATCGACCCTTTGGTCGATGAGCTGGTGGGTTTACTCAGTTCCCAAAAAAAACAATAACTTGTAAAAATTTTTATAAATGAATAAAAATATATATTTTAAAATATATTGCTTTTGTCTTATTATTTCATCAAAATTAGGTGTTCTCTTTTTTCAGAAAAACAAATTATATTTTTATTTGTCAGTACATAAAACTGTTAGTCAACACATGGCTATTAAAAATAAAAATAAGAACAATAACTTGTAATAATTTTTATAAATGAATAAAATACATCTATATATAAAAAAATATAATGCTTTTGTCTTATTATTTCATCAAAATTAGGTGTTCTTTTTTTTCAGAAAAACAAATTATATTTTTATTTGTCAGTACATAAAACACTGCTAGGTCTTCTGAACATGTAATACTTAGCTACTCTGTCCTGCGCTAACTATTTGACTTTATTTCAATGATGTTAAAAATTATTGGTTCTTGTTGCAGTCAGCGTTTATTTAATTCTACGTAACTATACTGTTGTATGCTTTTAACAAATTATTATGAAATTTTTTCGCTTTACCCTTGATACAAATCTCAGTCGTTACAGGGCTTATTATTGAAAGTACCTCGTAGGGTCCTACCCAAACTGGTGAAAATTTATTTTTCCTATTTTGATTTTTTAGTAAAATTTTATCGCCTATTTTGAATATTATTGGGTGTACTGAGCTATCATAGCTTTGCTTAGATTTTTATACCCTACACTAAGAGTGAAAGGGTATATTCAGTTTGGTACGCCGTTTGTAACACCCAGAAGGAAGCATCTCCGGTATGGAAAAGTATATATATTCTTGATCAGCATGACCTCCTGAGTCGATTTAGCTTAGACCGACTATAATTTTGATAATCCTAACTATCATAATTACACCTACTTTAAAATTTCCCATGTGATCTAACCTTCCCAACTGGTTTTTCTTTGGCTCTGGCTTGATTTTGTCGCACGATTTCGTGTGTGCGTTGAATTTGGTATTTTAATAGCTTGTTGCTATCATCGGTATTATATACTGGTGAGCATTTGCGTTTTAGATTGGTTGGCATTTCAAAATCGTAACCGTATAAAGTACGGAAAGTCGTTTGCCCGGTGGACATATGCATTGTATTATTGTGTACATGCATTGCTGTATTTAACCACTGGTCCCAGTTTGATCCATCCTCTTTCGCAAAACTTCGTAAATACTCTGCTAATGGTCGGTGGCTTTGTTCCAAAGAGCCGTTGGCCTGTGGATGATATGGCGTAATATGTAACTTTTTAATTCCTAACAATTTACACGTGTCCGAAAATAATTTTGAAACAAAATTCGAACCATTGTCGGTTATCAATACTTTTGGTATGTTATGTCTTGTAATAATTTCGTCGTAAAATGCTTTTGCTACAGTACTTGCTTCTGCGTCTGGGATAGCTACGCAGCACATATATTTTGACAAATCATCTTGAAAAGTTAATATATATTTATTTCCAGATATAGTTTCCGGTAAAATACCTACAAGATCCATGTATACTTTATCGAATGGTCGTACAGGCGTATCAGTTAAAACCATTGGCATTTTAGTAAGCCTAGAACTTTTATTTACTTGGCATTTTTGGCAATTCTTAACGTAATCTTTTATTTGTTTCTGCATACCTTTCCACTTAAATTGTTTTCTGATTCTAAAATATGTTTTCACTGCGCCCTGGTGACCTCCTAATGCTGAGTCATGAAAGTCTTTTATAACAGTTTTAATTTCCTCTGGGTCAGTTAATAGTAGACTTGAGTTTAATTCGTTCTTGGTGTCTGTTGTTATTTCATCCAGTACTGGCGTGCTCATTTGTTGTTTGGTTTTTGAAATTTGATTATCTAATTTATTCTGTGTGGTCTTAGACCGTGTTTGGACCGCAGTAATATCTGGTTCTGGATGTGGAATTCTACTTAAAGCATCTGCGTTCAAATTCTGTTTACCTGGTTTGTAAGATATTTCGTAATCATATTCTGATAATTTATGCCTGAAACGGGCTAACCTTGATGTCTGATCTTTGAGATTTGCTGTGCTACGTAATGGTTGATGATCTGTATAAATTTGAAAATGTCGGCCTAGAAGATAAGCTCTAAAATTTTTTGTTGCCCAGACTATAGCTAAAAATTCCTTTTCAATGGTGGAGTAATTTTTTTCTGCTCCATTTAAGGCCCTACTAGCAAATGCTATTGGTCGGTCGCTCCCTACTTTGCCTTGTGACAGTACCGCACCTATTGCTTCGTTACTTGCATCTGTTGTAAGTAAAAAAGGTTTTGTAAAATCTGGATATGCGAGAATGGGTGGTGAAATTATTGATTCTTTTAATTTAATAAATGAACTTTGACAATCGTCTGTCCAAGCGAATTTAACATCTTTTCTAAGTAATTTATTAATTGGTAATGATAATTTTGCCATATTGTTTATAAATTTTCTGTAATAATTAATTAATCCCAAAAACGCTTGCACTTCTTTTTTATTTCTTGGTACCGGAATATTTTTCACGCATTCAACCTTTGAGGGGTCTGGCAGAGCACCTAGTTCCGAACATTTATGTCCTAAATAGACAACTTCGCGACGCAAAAACTGGCATTTTTCTGTATTTAATTTTAGATTGTGTTCCCTTAATTTCTGCAATACTCTACTCAACCTAAACTCATGTTCAGCTAAATTCTTTCCGTACACCACTATATCATCAAGATAAACAAAGCAATCGATACCCTGTAAACCTGTTAATATGTGATTCATTATTCTTTGGAAAGTGGCTGGAGCCCCTTTCCAAAGGCTCCAGCCCCTTTCCAAAAGGCATTCTGTTAAACTCGAAATGACCAAGACCTGTACTAAAAGCTGTTTTTTCCTTATCCCCTTCTTCAACTAGTACCTGATGATAACCACTTGCCAAGTCTAAAGTTGAAAAATAGCGACTGTGACCTAATTGGTCTAATATTTCGTCTATTCGAGGAATCGGAAATACTTGTTTAATTGTCACATCGTTTAATTTACGGAAATCTATAACTAGCCTCCATTTTTTGTTACCGTCCTTGCCGCTCTTTTTAGGAACTAGCAACATCGGTGAATTCCAGGGTGATATGCTTGGCGATATAATGCCGTCATCCAACATTTTACTAACCTGTCTGTTGATTTCATCTCTATGTGTGTGTGGCAATTTGTATTGCTTTTGATTGATTGGTGGTTGGTTCCACTGTGTTATTATTTCATGTTTAAGTACTGGCGTGTATGTTAATTCATCGCCATCTAAATGAAAAACATCATGATACGAAATACACAGATTTTGTAAAGATGTAATTTCGTCTTTATTCAAGGTTCCATCAATTTTTATTTCCTCTAATAATTTGTTAATTCTGTTCGTAATGTTTACTGAATTTATGCTATTTATTGTAGAATTGTTGGTATCCGATTCCTTATACTGATTGAAATTCGAGAATTTTGGTTTAAAAGCACTGTCTATTATAAATTCTTTTTCTGTAGCATTTAATACGGACACATAAACTCTATTTTTGCTAACATTCGATATGCTTTCGCCCAAATATACTCCTGGACAAATTTCTTGTTTATGTATTAAGACGATTGGAATTTTTGTTTTTAAACGTAATGATACTATCTTTGCGGTTCTAGGTTCTACTTTTAATTCCTGATTTAGAAAAATATTTTCCATGTCTGCCCGTGTCCTCATGGGTAGTTGTATAGTATTGTTTTTATCTTGATCATAAAATATTAACTTCTTATCTATGGCATTTATTATGGACCTATTCCATATATTATCTCGTCCTATTATTCCATCAGCGGGTATTCCTTGTTCAAGTGCCACTACATGCATCTTTAAACAGAACCACTCTATACTATTGTGCTGAATATTTATTGTCCCTAAAGTCCTTACGCATCCCCCAAAAGCACCACTAAAGTCCTTCTGAGTATTTTTATCAAAACCCGGAAGTCGTATCATCGAACCCTCCTTTACTATACTAGCATCTGCTCCCGAATCTACCAGTAATATGAGTTTTCCATTTTTAGCATCCTCACAAGGTACTTCGATGAAAACATCACTTACATTAGGTAGTTTGAAATAGTCACCCTGCCTACTGCATATTATACGATTCTTTCTTTTACTAAACTCACTCATATGACATCTAATCTTCTTATCATATTCTATTACGAAATTTTCAAAACTTTTTGATATTATTGATAATATGTTTTTTACTTTATACCCTACTGCTTCCTCTCCAAAGGTTCCCTTATACTTTTCATATTCTGCTAATTTTATTATTTTGTTCCCCAGTGTAATCGACACAATACCTATAAAGTGTATGATATAAACTAATAATCCTACTACTGCATTACAAACCAAACACGGTGGCTCAACATATGTATCAACGGTCACTCCCGACGTTTGATGAACAATATTTTAACCCATTTTTTCCTCTTTCAACTTCTCCTTACAGACCAAACACGGTGGCTCAACATATGTATCAACGGTCACTCTCGACGTTTGATGAACGATATTTTCCCCCACGATTTTTTGGTTGTTATTTGAAGCTGCGGTAGCAAATGTGATCACAGGCTGCCTTGGTGTATGATCCACTATTTCTACCTTTGACCTAACTTTACTAATGTTAACGGGACCCCAGCTTATTGGCCTTGGCTGGGCCCGTGGTAGTTTCCCCTATTGTGAGCATTACTACTGTTTGGCACAACATTTTTCTTGGCGTGGCAATCCGCTATCATATGGCCGACTTGACCACACCCATAACATGCCCTATTATTTCTGTATGTTCTATTAGGTTCGTTATTGTTATTACTATTGTTATTTCTAAACGGATTATTATTTCTATTATTTTCATTACCATTATTAATATTATTATTTCTATTATTACGAGTATTGCTGTCTTGCGGATTCTGATTTTGCTGCTGTTGGTGTTGATAGCCGTTATTCTGAAGTCCTCTATAACCCCCTTGGTACTGCTGATTCTGAAATGGTTGTTGTTGGTTCTCCTGGCGTTCTTCCAGTCTATTTGATCCACATCTCCAACTCGATTCATGTCCGTATTTCTCGCATTCTCTGCAAAATGGTGTATTTTTTCGCAAATAACAGTCATCCCTTGTGTGTCCTGGTCTTGTGCAAAATGAACAGACTGGCCCCTTTTTCAAGGCACCCCCTGTATTCCCATTATTTCTATTTTTTTGACTTTTACCCCTATCTTGTCGTGAATTTCTAATATCAGTTTCTTGATTATTTTTACTAACTGAGGTTCCATTCGGTCTTTTTTCAAAACTATACAGTTCCTCCGGTAATCTCGGCCCCCGCAGTATGGTGGCTTCTGCCCTTAACGCTTCGTCTAATAAATCATTTAAATTATCTGCCTTGCTACTCAACAGTAGTATCTTTACAGTCGGGTCACTCACTCCCACTTTAAATGCTGTTAGCACAAAATTTAATAGTTCCGTGTTAAAAATATCTGTTGGCAGGTTTTTCTTTTTGTACATTGTATCGGCTATGTCGTTTGCGTTCGACTGCAATACTTCTAAACGCCTTGCAAACGCCCTTAAACTTTCCCCTCCACCTTGATATGCCTGTCTTATGTTGTATTGAACTGAATCTAATGTAGCCACCTTTAAATATGTGCTTTTAAGTAATTCAAACAACTCATCTAAATCATTTATATTCTTGGTCCTCACTAATTCGTATGCATCTCCATCAAGACGCAGTTTAATACAAATCATAAATTCCTCCTGATTTTCTTCAGTTATTTTAAGGTTCGCTGCCTTACAACCGTCTACAAATCTAAGAAGCCCCGTTTTTAGGAACGGTGAATCTTCGCCCTTGAACACCGGGTCCAGATTTCGTACGCATTTCGAAATATCGTCTGTCGGCATTTCAATTATTGTTATATCTTTTGTTATGCTTTCTAAATTTTCTTCTATTCTTAAAGCTTCTTTATGGTATAACGATGTTTCGTGTGCTAAGTTTACTTCCGCCTCTAAAAATCTGATTTCCGAATCCAATTCCCTTACTTTGTTATTTGCCTCTTCGACTGATTCAAATTCTAACCTTGGTTGTTGACGTAGTGCCCTAGCTACTGATTCATCAGAAATATCTTTATCTTTCAACAATGCTCTTAATTTTTCGTTTTCCGCCTCTATACCGCAGGCGTGGTCTAACAACTCCTGTTTTTCTGCTAATTTATCGTTTATTTTTTTAGTTAATGCAGCAAATTCGCCTTTCCAGCCTTCTATCTCTTTTATTTTATTCTCACTTTTGTGTTCCAAGAAATATATTAATTCTTCGAACACGACATCTACTCCTTCTACTTAAGAAAAAACCTTTGTGTTATTAACTTTATTTTTTATTAATTGTAAATGTTCTTTATTATTTACTTCGAGGCTAATTTGAGCCCACAATTTATCCGTAAACCTGTCCAATTGCCCTAGTATGTTTCCGTATGCTAACTGTAATTGTTCCAATTCCGCCATATATTTATCAACGACAAAAAAAATCCCAATTTATTTCCTAGAACACTCAACAGTTCACGTAGCTCCACAATGTTAAAAAAAAATATTATAAATTTTTTAAATTTTAAATCTGTTGACTAAAATCAGATATTTTATAACAATGTAAAATTTTTAAATAAATTGACCATGTTATAAAAATTAAAAAAAAATATTTCAAATTTTCAAAATCTTAAAAATGTTATTTTATTCTCATTTAAATTTTAAATTGAAAATGATATTTTAAATGTACTAAAATTTTTTAAATTTAAAAAAAAAAATCAAAAATTCCGTTTCATATTAATTTTAGAAATAATTTTATTTACTTATCTGAGTTTAATATTAAATAAATTTTATTTAATAAATTTCCTTTATTTATTCAATTTGTATTTATTACTTTATTATAAACACTGTAATAATTGTTTAAATTTTCTGCTGTTACTCACGTATTTTCAAAACAAAAAATTAAATAATCACCATTTATTTTGTGATTTTTAGTCCTTTTCTTCCTTCTATCGTCCTTTTTCTCTCGGTCCCTGAGAGCGTTGTTTGAGAAACCGGCTGCGCCAAAATGTTGTATTTTTTAAGGTCCTTCTTCTAGGACTTTAACTTGATCCTATTTATACTTACTGAGTCCTTTTTACTTTCTTTATATTATTTAAAACAACCGAGTCTTTTTTACTTCAAGACACTTTATTTCGCTTTAAAAGTTGGTTATACTTATACTTAACACTTATTTGTAGACAGTTCAGCTTATCGAAAACAATTCATTCTTAGTCTATACTTAACTTCTACTTAACACCTCGTATTCTTATAATTTCACAATAAATTGAGTAATTTCATCATGCTAAAATAACTTAGTCAGCGTATTTATAATTTCACAATAAATTGAGTACTTTCATCATTCTAAAATAACTAAGTCAGCGTTTATCTGAGTGACCTATTTAACGTGGGCGTGTATACCTGTGCTATGTTAAGCTGTGTGCGCCAAGACAATTAAATGCTGTTTGTGTTTAACATGCATAATGCTTAACCCTAAAAGTATGCCATAAAGAAAAATGTACTGGTTATGTTATGTTGTGGATCATAAGCACGCTGTAAGTTCCACGATTATGATACACAATAGTGGATCATATATAAGCTGTGAACTCTACGATTATGATACACAACAGTTTTAGTGTGGTGAATTATAGTGTGGTGGGTTTTAGTGTGGTGAATTTTAATGTGCAGTGTTTTAGTGTGGCGTGTTTTAGTGTAGCGAGTTTTAGTGTGGTGAATTTTAGGGTGAATTTTATTGTGGTGAGTTTTAGTGTGATGAATTTTAATGTGATGAATTTTATTGTGGTGAGTTTTAGTGTGGCGAAATTTTAGTGTGGTGAGTTTTAGTGTGGTTAATTATAGTGTGGTGGGTTTTAGTGTGGTGAATTTTAGTGCGGTGAGTGTTAGTGTGGTGAGGTTTAGTGTAGCGAAATTTGAGTGTAGTGAGTTTTAATGTGGTGAGTTTTAGTGTGGTGAATTTTAATCTGGTGAAATTTTAGTGTAGTGAGTTTTAATGTGGTGAGTTTTAGTGTGGTGAAATTTTAGTGTGGTGAATTTAAGTGTAGTGAATTTTAGTGTGTTGAATTTTTGTGTGGTGAGTTTTAGGGTGGTGAGTTTTAGTGTGGTGAGTTTTAGTGTGGTGAGTTTTAATGTGGTGAGTTTTAGTGTGGTGAATTTTATTGTGGTGAAATTTTAGTGTTGTGAGTTTTAGTGTGGTGAGTTTTAGTGTGGTGAAATTTTAGTGTGGTGAATTTAAGTGTAGTGAATTTTAGTGTGTTGAATTTTTGTGTGGTGAGTTTTAGTGTGGTGAGTTTTAGTGTGGTGAGTTTTAGTGTGGTGAGTTTTAGTGTGGTGAATTTTAGTGCGGTGAGTTTTAGTGTGGCGACATTTGAGTGTAGTTAGTTTTAGTGTGGTGAGTTTTAATGTGGTGAAATTTTAGTGTGGTGAGTTTTAGTGTGGTGAATTTTAGTGTGGTGAGTTTTAGTGTGATGAAATTTTAGTGTGGTGGGTTTAAGTGTGGTGAATTTTAGTGTGTTGAATTTTTGTGTGGTGAGTTTAAGTGTTGTGAGTTTTAGTGTGGTGAGTTTTAGTGTGGTGAGTTTTAGTGTGATGAGTTTTTGTGTGGTGAGTTTTAGTGTGGTGAGTTTTAGTGTTGTGAGTTTTAGTGTGGTGAGTTTTGGTGTGGTAAGTGTAAGTGTGGTGAGTTTTAGTGTGGTGAGTTTTAGTGTGGTGAATTATAGTGTGGTGGGTTTTAGTGTGGTGAATTTAAGGGTGAATTTTAGTGTGTTAATTGTTTTAGTTTGGTTAGTTTTAGTGTGGTGAGTTTGTTTTTCTTTTTCTTTCCTTTTTTAGTTTTTCATTTAGTTTGGATAGTGGTTTTTTGTGATTGGTTTTGTTTTTGTATTTTTGCTTTGTTTTGTTTTGTGTTGTGCTTTTTTGTTTTTAATTTTTTTTTGTATTTGAGTTTTTTGTTTCATGTTCGTAGCTGGTGGTAGTGCCGAGTTATATCGTATTGAAAGTAAAGGTTGTATGGGAGGTGCCACGCCTCTTTGTCCAATCCCGCCCATATATTGCCTATCATTCCTTCCAGACCATACCGCATCTGTGGTAAAAATTTCAAGAAAATCGGATCAGCCGTTTAGACGGAGAAGCGGAACAAACGTACAAACGAACAAACAGATTTATCATATTAATAGGATGACAAAATTGTAACATATTCCATATCATTGATATTGAAGATAAGAGCAGATACATTCATTAATAATTCGTATTAAATTTGGATCTGATGAATACGGCCATGTTGAAATTAGGTATTTCGATTTAGAAAATTATTTTTCACTTTAGAATACGATTATCACGCGATAATTTATTTTCAAATACTGGGGAACAATGATATATTAATTGTAAATAAACGTGATTTGCTCCATTTTGCACCTTTTTAGTGTAGCTCTTGTAAAATTGAAGTTTTTGAAAAAAGTAAAATTTTTTAATAATTTACTTTGTATATGGGGAACATAGGGATTTTCCCCATAAAATTAAAAAAAAAATTATATATATATATTTTACAATCTTCTTTCTAAAATCCAAGGAATCAGTCCACCCTATAACATTTTCTGTCAGCAATATTGTTCGCCTTCATATAAGTTTTTAAGTTTGCCATTTTTCTTTCTCATTTTAATAGAAGAAACACATCCTTAAATACATTACTACAGAAAAAAAAAATAATAATCTGAAAACTTTTTATAATTTTGGTCATAAAAATTGATTTTTTCCCAATGGTCATTGTACCAAACCAACGATACAGAAGAACAACTACAATTACTAAATTTGTCATTGTTAGGTCTATTTAATAAAAAAGTTCCTATTATAAAAAATCTGTAGGTGGTTTAGGTGTACTGAAATTCAGACCACTCTCCGAAATAGGAATTTAGCACTAAGTGCTTATCTGGTAAACAAGACTGATTACAATATGAAATATTACAAAAAATATGACAATAGAGCTAAGAAAATAATTAGAAAAAAAAAGAGAAAAGACGAAGCCAAGTTATTTAATGATACGAATTCAGCCAAAGAAATTTGGTCTATAATAAGAAGATCAGGTGCAATCAACTGTGATGAACATATCTGTGATATTGATCCTAATGACCTTAATAATTATTTTACGTCTGAGACGTCCAACTTTACATCTAGTTATAATTTTAATGTTGACAATTTTTCGAATGACAGTAATAATAATTTAGCCTTTTCTAATATCGACGAATATGACTTATTTTGTGCAATATCTAGTATTAAATCTAATGCCGTGGGAACTGATGCAATACCTATACGTTTTTTGAAAATTATGTATTCTTTAGTTTTTGACCATCTCTTATATCTCTTACACAATATTAACAACATCTATTTTTCCTCTCTCGTGGAAGTTTGCCAAAGTTATTCCATTATCAAAAACTTAATGTAATTTAAGTAATGTTGAAAACTATAGACCTATTTCAATTCTGCCAGCACTTTCGAAAGTAGTTGAAATAATTATTAAACAGCAATTATTAAATCATTTTGAGCGATTTCAATTAATAGATTCGTGCCAGTCTGGCTTTCGTAGACATCATAGTACCACTTCACTAGTTTTAAGTTTAATTGGAGAAATTCGGCATTCTCTTGTCAAGAAACAACCCTCTATTCTGACACTACTTGATCTTAGAAAAGCTTTTGAATCTACACGGAAAAAAAAGATTCATACTATTTATGAATTTGTTCATCAATTTTATGAATTTTTTCATTATTACTCAACCAATGACCAAATTCATCCAATTTATAAATCGTTCATAAAACCGTAATGAAAAAGTTCATAATATTGATAAACGGTTTCATAATATTTATGAAAAAATGCATGTTATGAACATTAAACTATTTAAAAATAAAAAAAATATTTTTTTTTATTTTCTTGTATTATTTTATTATATTACTTTTTTATTTTATTCTTTTAATTTATTTATTTTTTTAACAACTTACATTTTATTTTATATCTACTCTAACTGTTGCTGCTGTTTGTTGTTGCGCGATGTTAAGTACCTGCGGTGCACGTTTCTTTGGAGTTGTAAACAACGCATGAAACGATTAGGTCTATTTGTACGAAATGACATACAAATAAAAAAACTGTATATGCTATCATCGACTATCGACGCGTCGCGACGAGTTGTCAAAATAATTACGACGCGTCATGCGGCATAACCACTGCGCGTCATGCAGCATGACGCGTCAGTAAAATAAAAATATCTATTTATAGAATTGTCAAAAGTTGCATGTCACACATACGATCATACACACATACTCAAATACATACCTACCTACCTACTTTGTGTTGTATTTTCTATTCTCCTTTTGGTGGACTGGTTTTTTTATTTTTCAGTATCGCCGAGCATAAGCTGGACTGAATTGCACGTGACGTGGAGGTTGCGCTGCTTGGTCTCAAAACATTAATATGAATACCGCAATGAACGCAATTCATAACAATTATGAACGCGTTTATTATATCAATTTCGCTCAAATTGTGCGATTCGTATATACGAAGAATAGTTCATAAATATAATGATTTTTTCCATATATATTATGTACAATGTCGCAATTAACGGTGTTCATTCCATTTATGAATTAAATTTTTTCTGTGTATAAACCATACATTATTAATATTAGTTATACAACATATTTAATTTGTCTCGTTCCACTAGTAAATTATTATTATATTTTTTGACGGATCGTCCACAATATGTGCAGTGTGGTAATCGTTCATCTCACGTTTCTTGTTTATCCTCTGGTGTACCTCAAGGTTCGATATTAGGACCACTTTTGTTTATGGTGTATTTAAATGATATTGTTTTACGTTCTCGTTAATCTACTGTGCGAATTTATGCAGATGACATCCAATTGTATATTTCTAGTCGCAATCGTAGCATCATTGACTGTGTTACTCATATGAACTCAGATCTTCAAGCTTTCACTTTCTGGGCAACATTAATATAAATCCCGTCAAATCCAAATTTTTGCCATTTGGTCAAAATTTCTCGACTGATTCCCCAAATTTAATTACAATAAATAATACAAATGTTCGATGTGTAGATTCGGCTATTTGCTTAGGGTTTGCTATCGATCTCAATATGAAATTTGAAAAACATATAAACCAAATTATTTCTCGTGTCGGACTAATATTAAAAAAACTATATAGCTTAAACTTCTCGCTCCCCTTTAAAATTATATACCTATTAGCATATGCTATTCTAATGCCATTTATAATTTACGGTTAGAAATTTACTCGGGTACAGACCATGCTCATATATATAGACAAAGATTGTGCTTAAATAGGATTGTTAGATTTGTGTTTCGTCTTCATATAAGTGACCATGTTTCTGATTTTGTTATTCAATTTTTAGGCTGCACTTTTAATCAATACATATCTATTGGATGTGCTTATTTTTTCTTTAAAATTAACAAATTTAATCAACCGTCGTACCTAGTTGACATATTCAAATTTCTTCACTCGAGTCGTTATCATAACATTGCAATTGAGCGCTTCGCGACTTCGTATTTAGAACAGACTTATTCAGTTAGAGTTGCACGAATTTGGAACAATTTTCCAAATCATCTTCAGTAACACAATCCAATTACATATAAATGCTTTTAGAATATTTTTTTAATATTGATAAATATTGAGAAAAAAAAAATAAATATATGAATTAAAGTTTTAAATATATATTTGTTGTTGACTATGGTTCAAATATAATATAATGTATTTCCAGTTAGCTTAAAATAAAATTAGTTTTGAAGAGTGTTAGGGATAATTTTAAGTTAATAATAATAATAGTTTGGCACTACAGTCCTATGAGAACTTAGGCCGAGCTCTCGCACCATTTTGAGCTGTGCGTGTTATATTTGTACTCAAAGTGGTGGGACCTACAGAGAGCTTTTCAAATGCAATGTTTTACTCTCGTAGGTTTGCCATTTACTGCCGAGAGGTAGCGCGGTATAGAAAAATGTTTCTATGATAAGATGTTGTTAGCCCCAGTCCGGGTTTGAACCGGGGACCTTTCGACTCGCAGTCCAACCACTGAGCTATCGCGTCTACGCTTTAAGTTAAATTAGTATTAACTAATGAAGAGTATTAACTATATCTATTATGTACCTCTATCAATATCAGCCTCTGCGTGGGCATTAAATTGATTAAAATAAATAAATAAATTAATGCTATAAAATTTTGCACAATAAAAAACATTTTCAATTTTAAAAAATTATTTTATGATTGAGGATGTTTATAGACTATTGCTGTTACTGTTGACGGGTATGATAACATGCCTCTTTTTTCAGCGACAACGTTGATGGCGTCACGAATCTTTATGATAGCGAGCGGTTGCTTGGGAAATGTTCTTAATATGCCTTGTAGGCGTATGGTCTTCAATAGATTGGCCATGTCATAGTTAATGAACAGGGACACATCCTTGATGTCGATTCCACGACCGTGTGCAACTATGGTAGTCTTGGTTTTTACCACCGTGTAACGTGCACGTTTCCCCAAGTCACACATCGTCGAGGTTTTTCGGTCGACGAATTGTTCGTTGACCAGGAAGTCAATGTGGACAGTGGCCACATTGACTTAGGAGCGCGACACACGATCGACGCCGGCATAGTCACAGGAAATATACCGATTTGTCTGTGTAAAAAGTAAAGGTCGTTTAATTAAAAGAAAAAGAGGGTCAAATAACACTCACCTGCATTTATTCTTGAAGTAGAAATTCTTTATCAATGTCCGAGCGCAGCATATTATATGCAAATTGAAATTAAAAAAAGCTGCAAATTGAAATTGGAAAGTCAAAACAAAAGATTGACAAATTTATTTTATATGCCAAAAATATTAATAATATTATTTTCAAAAAAGAACATAATATTACTGTTTAGCATTTTGAAAAATTGATAATTTTTATTTTCAAATATTAACAATTATTTTCTATGTGTGAATATACAAATTAAATTTATTACATTTAGTTAATTAAAAAAAAAATATTTTTTTATTGCCAGAGGTTTCCCTCTGGACTTCTTTATTTCTTAATCTTCAACTTAAAACTCCACTTAAAGACTAGCTGCCCTGTTGATTAATTTTAGCTTATATAGAATATAATTTTGTTTATGTTAATTCTTCTAGAAGCCTCGAATTTCTCGTACGAGATATTCTAGAAGATTCGTTATCGCACTATGATTGATGTAATTGGATGCAAGTTGCTAACCAAGCAACTTGCATTTTTGTTTATATGGCCCGTTGCTTGGCCATATATTTCTTATCTATTAACTCTCCCCTTTCTTAAGAAGAAACGTCCCGTTTCTGTTCTTAAGTTATTTCATTAATTTTTCTATATTATTTATGGCATTTAAAAAAACTTCTTGTTCTTTTTTTTCTTTGAAGTTTTTGTAATATGTTTTAGCTTTAACTGAGATATAAATTAATATTGCAATAAAAATTACAATTATGATTGTCCAAAGAATGCGGTGAGAGTTAAATTCTTTTTTTGTTAAATTCAATAAGTTAATGTTTTCAATTTTTAATTCAGTGTTTTCAGATTCTAAATATTTAACTATTTCATAATTTCTTGGAATGAAGTTTTTGACGTATTCCCAAATTACGGCGGTTGGATTTTCGTAATTTGTATCATCAATCATAGTTTGATTTACAAAGGTTATTAAATAAGTTCCATCGAGAATCTTTCCATTAACTGTATGATTCCCATGGATTAAAATTGCACCATCTTTTATTATTTCAATTGCTTTGTTTTTTTCTTTAATTTTTCTACATTTACTTTCTTTATTATTTAAAATATTTGTTAAACATGATGTATTAGGTGCGATTTTACAAAAAATGTTATTTAATTCTGTTTTACAATTTTTAACATTTATGTATTTATTATTACATAGGGCAATTTCTTTTTCTAATATTAATTTACCGTCTACTTGAGCAATTGCTCTTACATCGTAGAATTTACATATTTTCTTAATAATTGGATATTTTATATTAATAACTATTATTTCCTTATTTCTTACAATTTTGAATTCTGAAACATCAATTAAATCTAACACGGTAATTTTCGTGTGTTCGTGACTGATTATTTCTCTTATTTCATTTAAGTTTAGAATAATGGCACTTAGTGTACCTGTTTTTGCCAAAGCAAGTGTTTGTATTATATTTTGTAGTTCAGTAATTATTATTTTATTTCTGTGCTTGAATGCTTGTATTAGTCGTGAATTATCTGTCATTTCATTTATTGTTTTTGTCAAGTCTGTAATTTTCTTGAATAATTCCGAATTAATTGTAAATTGTTTATTGTTATTATGAACCAATTCTTCTAACTTATTATTTATTAATACTATGTCATCGTGGTCTGGTGTCCCTGCTATCCATTTCCACAATGTTCCTAATTCATTAATACCCCTTTTCCTTCTGTAATTTAATTCCTGTAACTGTCCAAGTAATGTCTCAATTAATTCTATTTCTAAACTAATATCTGAATTATTATTATTGGGATTTTCATGATAGGCATGACTATTTTTTAGTTCAATGTCAAAAGAGATATAGTTGAGTCCTTTATTAATGAATTCCTTGGTATGTTCAACTATTGATTTATAGTATGTTAGATTTGTTATATGATATAAATTTTCTAAATCTTCATAAATGGCCACCTCTCCATTTTCCACTAGTACATAATCATCCCGCGTGTAATCGACAATATCGGACTGGACTACGGATATGAATATTAATAAAATCAAGAACGTCATCTAAAAATATATTTATGTATAAAGAATATGTAAATATTAATTTTTAATATTATCCTTATGTACTATTCTATCCCTATTGTTAATTTTTACTTTTTTTATCAAGATTTTCTTTAATATTTTGTTTCTTATATCTAGGTTGGAGTTTATTTCTTTCTCCTATGATTTTTTCATAAATTATTTGTCCCGTATGGTATTCTTTATTTTTCCGATGTTTATTATGCCATAATAACATTTTTTCTGGGCTACCTGCAATTTGTCAGGTATATCCTCATGTTTTACTTTATTAAACAACACATCAGATGGTTTCCTATTTGTGACGGAGTGAATTGTTTTATTATATTCTCTGACTGATCTAAGTATGGCTTCCAAATTATTAGTTAGGTTATTTTCTTCTTTTATACATCGGGTTATTTCTATTAGAGTAGAATGGACTCGTTCTACTTGACCGTTTGTTGTACTGTGCCGAGGGTCGCAGTAAAAAATTTCAATATTTAGTCTTTGTAAAAGGGATCTGAATTGTGGATTAACGAAACCAGGTTCATTATCCAAAGTTATAATTTTTGCATCAGGATAAGATTGTAAAATTTCTAAAATTTTGTCCTCTAAATTAGTTTGATCCTCAATATGTTTAGCTATTAAAAATTTTGATTAGGAATCAATACAAGTTATAAATTTAAGTTTTTCTGCAAAGAATATGTCTAAGTGTAATTGCTTCCCCTCATTTTCGGGAATTGGAGCCTCTCCAATTGGTACCTTAACGGGGTGACGCTCATATTTATTTTTGTTGCAGATTACACAATTTTTTGTGTACTCTTTGAATTTTTTCCTCATCTCCGGCCAATAGTACATTTTTTATATTTGCTTTAAATTTTCCAAATAGCTCCTATGGGCTCTATTATGAGTTTGTTCAATTATATTCCCCTGATCTTCTATGTTAAGCACGTCAATTGGGAAATTTTTTGTATAAACAAACTTTATACCATTAAAGGTTGTCAATAATATATTTTTGATCTCGTAAAGATCTTCAGTTGTGCAATGTATTGCTGTCACAATACCAGGTCTCAGAAATTCTTTTAAAATAGTTATTAAATTTTCTGCAATATCAAATTCTATAATATGTCTAGTTTTTCCAAAATTTATAATTTGTTCATGACAGGTGAAGTTGCCTTTACCCAAAAGCAACTGTTGTTTAAATTGATTTAGTGGTTTACTAGTTTCCTTTATTTGTGAATTATCACTACTTTCGGCAGAATGTTGAGTATTAATACTCGAAGAAGATTCATCCGTTATATTGTTAATATTTTGCCTTGATAAGGCATCAGCCACTACATTTGTTTTTCCAGGTTTATAAATAATTTTTGGGGAGAATTCTTCAATAAAAGCATGCCATTTCATTTTGGCATTTGGATTTCGGACAGACACGGCAAATGTTAAAGGTTGGTGATCCGTATGGATTTCTAAATCGGTAACACCATATAAATAATTTCTTAAATTTTTTAAAGCCCACACAATAGCATATAATTCTTTTTCGTTAGTGGCATAATTTTGTTCTGTAGAATTTAAAGTCTTTGAGATTAAAATAACAGGTTTCTCATCCTGTGATAATACAGCTCCTATGGCTACATTTGATGCATCAGTAGTGAGAACAAATTTTTTATTAAAATCAGGTTGGATAAGTTTGATTTGATTAATCAATGCAGATTTTAATTTATTAAAAGCCAAGATTCCATCTTGGTCAATACAAATTTCAATTTTTTTTGATAAATATTGCGAAACTCTACCATTTTCACCGGATAAATATTTTGTTAAAGGTTTTGTTATTGTTGCATAATGTTCAACAAATTTTCTGTAGTAACCTGTCATTCCAAGAAAACTACGTAGTTGTCTCAGAGTTGATGGAATTGGATATTCTTGAATAGTCTCAATTTTTTTCGGATCAGTTTGTATAAAATTGTGGGCAATAATGTACCCCAAAAATTCAACTTCTTTTTTGTAAAATACTGATTTCTCTAGAGATATTTTCATATTCGAATTTTTTAATGTTTGAATAATTTTTTGTAAATGAATTGCATGTTCTTGCAAGGTTTCGGAAAATATAATAATGTCATCAATATAAATATGACAAAATTTTCCAACAAAATCGCGTAATATATTGTCCATTGCTCTCTGAAAAATGCTTGGGGCGTTTTTCAATCCGAATGGCATTCTTACATATTCGTATTTTCCGTTATTAACGGAAAAAGCTGTTTTTTCAATGTCTTCATCCTTCATTAAAATTTGATGGAATCCAGATTCTAAATCAATTGTGGAAAAATATCTGGATTTGCCTAAATTTGAAATTATTACATTAATGTCGGGGATTGGATACCTATCAGAAATGGTTTGTTCATTTAATTTCTTATAGTCTATAACCAATCTTAATTTTGAAGTTCCATCTTCGTTAATGCCTTTTTTTGGCACAACCCAAATGGGTGAATTATAAGGACTCTTACTTGGTCTTATAATTCCATCATTCAATAATTGTCGAATTTCTTTATTTACAAACGAATTTACAGACAACGGATAAGGATACTGTTTACTCCATATAGGGGTTTCAACAGTTGTTCTAATCTCAGCTTTTATATCCGTCCTGAATGGTAGATTCATGTTTATATTAGAATGAGTTATTCGAATCTCATTCCTAATTATATTTCTTTGGTTTTCGAGTAATTTGGTTTCATTTATATTGCCGGTAAATTCTTCGGCGGGTATTTCAGAAGATTGTTCTTCCAAAAAATTATTTGTATTATTTGAGTTGCCGGTAAATTCTTCGGCTGGCGTTGTAGGACTTTTATGTCCTACAATATTTTTATTTTCGATATGTCGGTATGATTCTTCGACGGGCGTCATAGGACATTTTTGTCCCATGATAGAAAAATGTTCAATGTTATTTTCATTAATATAATTAATTTGTTCGATTTTATTATTATATATTAACTTATTACTTTTTAGATCAATAATGGCATTGATCCTTTTAAGGAAATTATAACCAAGCAGAATATCTGCTTCAAGGTTTTTAATTTCGTAAAATATATGTCTAACCCCCATTAAATAAATTTCATGATAAGAATTAATAATTGTAAAACCATTTATGGTTTTAACTTTCTTTTTTATTGCTAAATCTTTTTTATTATGATATATTCCCTCTTTAATATAGCTACTGGTTGCTCCAGTATCTATAAGTATGGTGAATTTGTATCCCGTTTTGTTATCTACCCTTGTAATATAGGGGAGGCTCGTCCTTCTTCTAAAAAATGGTCCTCATCGATGTTGTTAATTCTTTGGGCCTTAATTTGTGGTTGCGTACTTGGTTGTACGCTTCTGGCTTGTCTTTTAAATCCTTGAAAATTAACGCCTTCCTGATGTTGAATCGGCTTTTGTTGATAATTTGTATTATTATATTGTGGCGTTTGTTGCGTATAATTATTTGGTTGATCATTATTATTTTGTGGAAAAATGCTCCACTGTGATTTTTGCGGAACTTGTTTAGAGTTTGCAGTCTCCATTTGTTCCGGTCTATTATTAGTATAATTGTTATTACTGTTGTTATTGTTATTATTCTGATTTCCTTGAGGAAATCTTAAATTATTGTTATTGTATCCTATTTTATGTCCTCGTGGAGGTTTAGGATTTCTCGAATTTTCATTAAATTTAGTATTATTGTTTAAATTATTATTTGTTTGTCCTATTTTTGTATATTGTAGGGCAAAATTTGCCCTTACATTATTTGCTTCAAGTTCCTGTGCTTTTGCCAAGGCATTTGGCAAATCACTAGGAGATAATGAAAATAATATGTTTGCAAACGGGGCATTTAGTCCCGTTATAAATACTCGAAGAGCATTTTCACGATTTTTCCTGTTTAATTCCTTTATTATTTCTTCATTTTCACCATATGTCATGATTGTTTTATTTATTATAGCTGTTAGTTTTGTGTTAACCACGTTGTAATAGTCAATTACTGACATATTACCTTGTCGCAAGATACTAAGCTCTTGTTCAATAATATGAATTGGTCGCTTATCAGCATAAGCGAAATCTAAACGGTTAAGAATCGCGTCATAATTTAATACCGTTCCGTGGTTTGTTAAAATATCATTGGCGTCACCAATTTTTTCTTAAGATAGTTAATGCCGCAAAATATTTGCGGCTACCCTTTACATATAATAACATTGAGTTTTTAGCAGCTTCTCGCCAGCTGACATAAGAAATACCTTTTCCTGAAAATTCTGGTAGAGTCTTTATGATATCTAAAGATTCATCACAATTTATATTCGCATCAATATTTTGGGGGGAATATTCTGTAACCGCATTTCCATTTGATAAAATGGATATTTGGTTTTTGAGAGTCCCTATTTCTGTCCTCAGTGATGCTGTTGCTGTTTCCAGCAAGTGTGTCATCATCTGGGTAATTTGTTCGGCAGAAGCCATTGTTGTATTGTTTTCAGTACTTAATTTAGTAAAACGTTCAATAAGGTCGTCCAGATTTTATTAAATAATAATTAATTGTTTTAGCTAATTTAAAAAATTGTGTAATGTGGTCACGATCACACTTTCATAATGTTTATTACAATGATAATTTTCAATATTTTTGTGTTTCTTAAAAATAATAAACAATTGCAAATTATAAAATTTATAATTTTAAATTTAGGGATTTTCAAATATATAAAATATTAATAATAATTACGATTATTGATGTATGTTTCCTCTTTATACTGTTTGCGTTTCTACAGACGATTTTCCATACGTAAATTAACGGCGTTCTTGACGCTATTCCTTTTCCTTTCAAGACTATTAATTATTTGTTCTAGATATTTTTGTTTTCACTTTAATTTTATTGTTTGTGGATTTTTTATTCACTTACTGTCAATACTTTATATTTTAATATTTTAAAATATTGTTTATTTTCCTTTTTACTTCATAACTTTTAGTTTGTGGAGGTTTTGATTTACTTCTTGTTAAATTTTTTCACTTAATCACATTTCAGTCAGTACTAAAAGTACATATTTTTTTCAATATTGTTTTTTTTCTTTTTTTTCTCCCTTTCCGGGATACTTATTTTTTAATACAATAGTGATTCACCTTTTGTTTCGGGTAAATTAACATTTCACTTATTGTCCTTTTTTATTATTTTTTTCTCCCTTTCTAAGGATACTTTTTTTAAATTTTTAGGTTTGAACAATCACTACCATCTTTATTGTCGGATGGTTTTTATCGCGATTGCCCCACGTTGGGCGCCAATTAAATTTATTACATTTTGTTAATTAAAAAAAAAATATTCCAGAGGTTTCCCTCTGGACTTCTTTATTTCTTAATCTTCAACTTAAAACTCCACTTAAAGACTAGCTGCCCTGTTGATTAATTTTAGCTTATATAGAATATAATTTTGTTTATGTTAATTCTTCTAGAAGCCTCGAATTTCTCGTACGAGATATTCTAGAAGATTCGTTATAGCACTATGATTGATGTAATTGGATGCAAGTGGCTAACCAAGCAACTTGCATTTTTGTTTATATGGCCCGTTGCTTGGCCATATATTTCTTATCTATTAACTTACATATGTATAGTAATTTTTATAATTGGTTTGGAATACACTCATGACAACCATTATTTATCGTTAGATCATTAATGCTAAATATATAAAAAATTCTTCAAATAAAAATAAAAATGTCTGCGTTTACATCCAAATATTTTGAAAACGTGTAAGAATAATAGCATTCCTTCATATATCAAAACTAGTCTTAACTTAAGAACAACTGAGTTTATTAGTTTTTGGCAGTATAATTATCAACAGCACTATATTTCTTTGTATTATACGTAGTGAAAGAAAAGGTGTTTAGATGACGATTGTAATTATTACGTATTAGGAATAAAGTATTCATAATAACTCGCTGGTGCTGATTTTGACAACATACTCAGTTTTTTCTTATTACGAAACGTTTTAATCCCCTTTTCACCCACTATTTTTAACCAAATATAATGCCGTTGAAACGCAATTTTCCTATAAACGCAATTTTTCTTATAATTGTCAAGACTAATTTTAAAATACTAATTAATGTTAATATTTTTTTACGTCTTTGAATATAACCGAGTTTTGTGAATTAGACACACATATTTTCCTTTTCTTATGGATATTCACTATTCACACAATTTTGGATGTTGCTGTACATATGTTGAGCCCTGTACAGCAACATGTTCACGCTTCACGTTGGCAACAATGATAATAATTTGGTAAAGCGCTAAAAGCTTTGCTTAGACTACACCTCTTTCAAGTTATATTGCACAATTAACAGAGGTTTGTAATATAAAACTACGTACAATTATTAAAAACTACGTACAATTTATTTAATAGTAGTATTCAAAGTACTTTCTCAAACTGCAGTAAACCCTGACACAACAGAAAACAGCCGCTTTTTCCACAAAATATTTCACATTTCGGAGAATGTTAACTTGTTATTTTGCAAAACATTTTTAAGTGATAAATAATAATAGTTTGGTGCTATATCTTCGAAAATCATAGGCAGAGCCCTTTCACAACATTTGAGCAGCAATGTAAGTGGAAAAAACATACACACACAGAAATATACTGTTGAAAATCGACAGTAACCAATGGTTATTTTACATTGTACAAATCGACACTTTTCCTTGGCGATTTTTGTTTAAAACTGTACGAACAACTGTTAACTTATAAAACTGATCAATGAAAATATTTGACATCATATTTCATTTTTAATAATATAAAAAGTTGTCAAAACATAATTTTGAAACAATTGATTTTAAAATTAAAATAAATAACGTGCTCGGCCCTGCACTATTCCATGCACCAAATATCGCGTAAGCTACTCATTTTTAAGATTCGAGCCAGAAGTGATTTCTAAAAAAACAAACTGCGATACTACACACACAGAAATATACTGTCGTTTTGGGTTATTTTTCGACACCTTTTGAATACATGCAGAAATAAATAAACGTCAATAATTTTCACATGTCGAAATCAATTAAATTACATTGTTAAATATATATACAAATATTAATAAAATAATAATATATTTATTCAATACAAATTTCTCATTAGCTAGTGAAATATAATATAAATAAAAAATATGTGACAATGGAAATAGTATTTTTTTATTTATCGGTTATGAGAAATAAAAAATAAATGCATTCAGATACATGTATCTTTTCATACTTTTTTTTCAGCGAGCAGGAATTAGTAGATATACTTCTAAATTGTGTGCGCGACAATTTTATTCAATTATAATACAAATAGAATACATAAGTTTTATATACATAAATAAATATGTTATAATAAAATTTCAATTGGAGGTTTATCCAATGCTCACCATTTTGGTGGTTACCACAATCTCATGTTCACCAATTAGGTGAAGTTATCTAATAATCATAAGGAAGGATTTTCTATAAAATATCTTATGAGAATTATTGTTAAAAACCTTTTTAGTTATATGGATTGACTCGTCATTTAGAGTTTTAACCAATTTCTCAAGGCTGCTAGGTAAAAATCTAAATGAATCTATAAATCTAAGTTGAAAACTATGATATTTAGTCAAATTTATAGTTTTTAATATAGATATAAATAGATATTATACCTTAAGAGGTATAATATCTATCTACACACAGATAACTGATTTGTTGCGACAACCAACTAAATTGTCCTACCGAATCATTCGGTTGCGAATGCAATTTGCATTATATAAATATATTATTTTATTAATATTTGTATATTTATTTCGCAATGTAACTTAATTAATGAATTTCCTATTGTTTTCGACATGTGAAAATTTTTGACGTTTATTTATTTCTGCGGAGAACGGAGAATAACTCTTGCCAACAGGCGCTACTTTGGGCTCAGTAGGCAATTGAGAAATAGAGCCCTCTCTCGCCGTACAAAAATAACGCTCTACAAGTCACTCATCATGCCTACTTTATGGTGCAGAAACATGGACGCTGGCCTCCACCGATGAGAGAGTACTGGGAGCGTTCGAGAGAAAGATTCCCCGTAAAATCTTTGGCCCTATCTGCTTTGCTAACGAGTATCGAATGAGGATGAATCATGAGCTATGTGAGTTATTCGACGACATTGACATAGCGCATCAAGATCCAGCGGCTTCGCTGGCTAGGTCATGTCGAACGAATGGATGAATACACTCCAGCCAAGAAGGTGCTTGAATCGAAACTCGAAGGTGGACAGCGTAGAAGAGGGCGTCCAAATCTGCGTTGGAAAGACCAAGTTGAGGACAACATGGCAACGCTTGGTATTTCTAACTGGCGTCAGCGCGCGCAAAGCAGATCTGACTGGCGCGGCTTCATCTCAGCGGCCAAAGCCGACCCACGGTTGTAAGGGCCATTTAAGTAAGTAAGTATTTATTTCTGCATGTATCCATAATTGTTGGCAAGAAACTGGCAACCGAACTGCTGATAGACATGAGTGTAGTGTAATTATATTTTACACACATTATTATAATATTTGCCCACTATATTGTCATGCGTTGCATAAAAGCTCTTTTTAAAGCTTTAACTATTCTAATGCATGCAATGTAAATAACAACGATGCGTCGCTGCTTTGTTTCAAGCACTGCTTTGACTCGTTATTATTACGATCGCTACAATAACAATTGTATGCACACGCGAGCATTGAACTTGCCGCGATTGCCGAAATATGCAACAACTAATAAGCGCGAGCATTGAACTTGCCACGAATACAGAAATATGAAACAACTAATAAGAAGCGCTGCGCGCAAAATATAATAACAATAACAAATTAGGCAATGCATGGCAAAAGAACGATAGTTACATAGGAATTTAAGGAATCGAAATATTGTTAGTTTTAAGATATTTAAGTATAAAAGACAATGTAAATTTACAAATAAATTAGAATGAAATCAGCATCAAATGCTTTCTCTTCTCCTGCTGCTTTTAAATAAGCTAAGCAACCAAAACCCATAAGAGCTGCTGTGTTTTGAATTAAACACTTAGCGCGCCTCTTGACCTGTGGCAGTAATGCTGGTCACCCTGCAAAAATAGGAACATATTAGAAAATAGAATAGGGCACGACCAACATATATTACATGGCGATCCTGCAAAAATCAGTCGAATTCTGACGCCAAGTCGAGTAGACACAACAAAATTTTGAACAACAATGAGCCAAGCAGCAACAACAACACAACAAGGGCCGAAGAAGCTGACTATTGAAGAGTATTGTGCAAGGCAACTGAGACATAAAGAGAAGCAGCTTACGGCAATACCTCAGCAAGAAGTAGCAACCACCAAGAAGATAAAGAAGAGAGGCGGGAAACTGCAGACAGAAGATTTGGAGGGAGATCGGCGAAATTGAAGCCGAATTGAAAAAAAAAACAAAAATAAAAAATAAATAAAAACAAAAAAAATATAAAATAAATTTAAAAAAAATATGTATTTAAAAAAAAAAAATTAAAAAATAAATGAAAAAAAAAAAATGTTTTTATTTAAAAGAATATATATAAAAAAAAATGGATTACAATACTTGCAGTAATTGCAACTGCAAACTCAAAGAATATGAAAAAAATTACAACTACACTTTGTGGTCACTCATTTCATATTAAGTGCTTCAATGAATATTTAAATAAGCATGCAAGTTGTCCTTCGTGCAACGAAATAATTTTATTTTGGTTTGCCGAAAATGAATCAGATGAGGAAACATAAAAGTAAACATTAATATATATGTATATTCTATAGAAAAAGTAAAAGAAAAAGAAAAAAAATAAAAAAAAAAAGAAAAAAAAAATAAAAAGAACAACAACAGTAGAAAACCAACATGAATATCATGTACATATGTATTTAAATTATTAGATTAAGTTATGTATTAACAAAACAAAATGTAAATATATGTTAAGTATGGAAATATGCAAAAATATACTCGAACTTTTAAATCAAATATTAAAGAATTTTAAAAAATCTGTCATTAGAATCTATAAATAAGAAATTTGAGGAACTTGAAACTCAATAATAATATTCGAAAAAAATTTTGAATATATAGAAAAAATAAAAGCAGATAAGATTTCAACAAATTTTGAAGAAACTTATTGCGAATTATTGGAATTTTTAGAAAAATTAAAAATAAAAAATATAACAGAAGAACTCATAACAAATACAGATACGTCGACAGGACAGACGCTGATTATCAAGATTCAGAGGGTATACAATTAAATATAAACATGTCGAATTTCAATATTGAAACGGTGATGAAGGTAATACCAAAATTTAATGGTCTTTTTAAAGAACTTGAAACATTTTTAAGAATAACAGAAATTATATATGATACACTAAATGATCCAAGTAAAATAAAATTAATTGAATTTGTCTACCATGTAAAATTAAGTACAAATGTCAGAACCTCAATCATTGCGGCAATTCAGCCAACAAATTTCGAAGAACTAAAAAAACTTTTAAAAGAACGTTACAAAATAAATACAACAATTCCACAAATATATACAAAACTTTCTAACTTTACACAGAAAAATGAGTAGATAACGTCATTTAAAGAACAGCTTATGACAATAATATCTGATTTAAACCATTTACAAATAGAAGAATTAGGCGCGAATCCTACAACAATTGAAAAATCAGTTGTTATAAAAATAAATGAAAATTATGCATTAAATATTTTTAAAAATGGTCTTCGAGACGAAATAAAGCAAACAGTGTTTGCAGCTCAACCAAAATCTTTAACAGAAGCAACAAATTTAGCATTAGAACTAGAAACATCTCAGAATACAAACAATATTTTTTACATGAACAGGAGAAATAATTACAACAATACAGGTAGACGTTCGAACAATAATTTAAACAATCAAAACAACAATTATAATAACAATAATAATAATAATGGCAGATACAACAATCATGGTAATAGAAATAATAATAACTATACTAATAACAACAATAGCAGATACGATAATAATATACAAAATTATAACAATAATCAGAGTCAAAATGGGATGCACAATAATCAAAATCAAAACAAGAGAAACCAAAATGCTCACTATAATAATAATAATAATTATAGAAACAACAATCATTCACAAAACAATAGTCAAAATCAAAACCATCAATACAACAGAAACCAAAATTCTCACTACAATAACAATAATAATAATTACAGAAATAATAATCAAAGAAATAATAACATTAGAATATTACAAAAAAACCAGGAAAGCCCGGAGGAGGATCCGAACCATTCTCCACCGCAGGGCGAGAATTAAGAATATATAAAGTTTCAAATGATTTAACAAATAACGTAACATTCGAACTTAATGGTAATAATAATGCACTCAAATTTTTAGTAGACACAGGTGCAGACATTTCGTTATGTAAAAATAAAAACATAAAATATATAAACACAGAAAATAGTTGCAAACTAACAGGTATTACAAAAGAAGAAATTTATTCGTTAGGAACAACAGAATTACCATTGCAAAGTACAGGTTTTATATTTCAGAATGAATTTCATGTCGTAGATTCAAATTTTCCAATACATTTAGACGGCATTTTAGGAAGAGATTTTTTAATAAAACATATGTGCATACTCGATTATGAAACATTCACAATGACTGTTAATACAATAAACAATGAGCTGGTGCTACCATTAAAAACCAATTTAGAAGAAGTAAAATGTATTAAGGTATCACCACGATCAGAGGTAATACACCATTTAAATTTAAATCTTAAGGAAGACAGCGTAATCCTTAATGATGAAATAGCAAAGGGAGTTTATGTAGCTAATACAATAGTACCATGCAAAGGCATATGCCATATTAAAATTTTAAACACAACAGATGAAACTGTCGTTATCTCAGATATAACAATAAAAACAGAACCATTATCTGATTATAGAATACTCGCCACACAAAGAACAAATAACAATGACATACGTTTTAAAAGGTTAATGAAATTGCTTAACATTGAAGGAAATGATGATAGTGCTAAAAAACAACTTCTAAAAATTTTTGATGAATTTCAAAATGTGTTTCATTTAGAAGAACAATTTCTATAATCAGAATATAACATTATCAGAAAATACACCTGTTTATATAAAAAAGTATTGACTTCCGCATACACAGTATGATGAGATTAATACTCAAGTACAGAAACTATATAATGATAACATTATTGAAGACTCAGTTAGTCCATACAATTCACCACTTTTACTAATACCAAAAAATTCGAAAGATACAATAAAATGGCGTTTAGTTGTAGATTTTAGAAAATTAAACACAAAAATTGTCTGGTGAATCCAATTTACCAGTAATGAGTTGATGTATATAGATTACATCTGCATTTTTTCTGCGATCTTCAAGTGATTTCAAGTTTAATAGCCGATCCTCGTATGGTGGAAGATTGTAATTATCAACCCAATTTAAACCATTGAGAGCGAATCGTACAAAGTTTTTTTGTATACGTTCGATACGATCACTTTATAAAAAGGAGACCATACTTGACTTGCATATTCTAGATGACAACATACTAGAGTATTATATAGAGTTAATGTAATCAAAGGACTATTAAATTCTTTAGCCGAGCGCTTGATAAAACCAAGCAATGAAGAGGCATTTTTACATATATGTTCAATATGAAGTTTGAACGATAAAGTGGGATCAACAAACAGACCTAGATCCTTTACTATATGTACTCGACTAACATTTTCCTCTTTTAACATATAGTTATACTCTATATTGTTTCTCTTTCGAGAAAATATCATAGACTGACACTTATCTGGATTAAGTACCAAATGGTTCTTAAAACACCAAATCTCAAAAAAATTTAAATCTGTCTGCAGTAATTTAGCGTCCTTCTCATCCTTGATAGCCTTACAAATGTTCATGTCATCGGAATAAATTAATAGATTGGAGTACTTTATATTGTATATGACATCATTAATCGCCAAAATAAATAAAAGAGGTCCAAGATGGCTACCCTGAGGTACCCCGGATGTTGCAATAAAAGGTGAAGATGAAACTTTTCTGAAACGTATTAGATATGACCGATCAGATAAATAAGATTGTATCCATTTCACAAAGAATTCTGGAAAACCAAGTATCTTTAATTTGAACAAAATTAAATTGTGAGGAAGTTTGTCGAAAGTTTTACTGAAGTCAGTATATATGCAATCAACTTGATTTCCTGACTCGATTTCGTCAATTGTGAATGAGGTGAAATCCAGTAGGTTTGATACCGTGGATCTACCGGTAACAAATCCATGCTGACGTGTTGTAATTACATGTTTACAATGAATTTTTACATGATCATACACAATGCGTTCAAACAATTTCGGGATAGATGAGAGTTAAGCAATTGGTCTATAATTGGAAACATCGTTTTTGCACCCTTTTTAAAAATTGGACTTATAAATGAGTTTTTCCAAAATTGTGGAAAATTACCTTCATTAATTGATTTATTAAATATGATACTAAGGGGCATACATAACGACGCACCACAGTTCTTTAAAACTGTAGCAGGAATACCGGCCCTGAGCTATAATCATCATCAATTGACGAAATGTATTGCAAGATTAAATCCGGTGTAAAGGACATAGAATCTAGTGAAGTTTTGGGTGCTGAGTGATGAAATGAAAATATTTGACATCATATTTCATTTTTAATAATATAAAAAGTTGTCAAAACATAATTTTGAAACAATTGATTTTAAAATTAAAATAAATAACGTGCTCGGCCCTGCACTATTCCATGCACCAAATATCGCGTAAGCTACTCATTTTTAAGATTCGAGCCAGAAGTGATTTCTTAAAAAACAAACTGCGATACTACACACACAGAAATATACTGTCGTTTTGGGTTATTTTTCGACACCTTTTGAATACATGCAGAAATAAATAAACGTCAATAATTTTCACATGTCGAAATCAATTAAGTTACATTGTTAAATAAATATACAAATATTAATAAAATAATAATATATTTATTCAATACAAATTTCTCATTAGCTAGTGAAATATAATATAAATAAAAAATATGTGACAATGGAAATAGTATTTTTTTATTTATTGGTTATGAGAAATAAAAAATAAATGCATTCAGATACATGTATCTTTTCAACTTTTTTTTCAGCGAGCAGGAATTAGTAGATATACTTCTAAATTGTGTGCGCGACAATTTTATTCAATTATAATACAAATAGAATACATAAGTTTTATATACATAAATAAATATGTTATAATAAAATTTCAATTGGAGGTTTATCCAATGCTCACCATTTTGGTGGTTACCACAATCTCATGTTCACCAATTAGGTGAAGTTATCTAATAATCATAAGGAAAAACTCATTTTCTATAAAATATCTTATGAGAATTATTGTTAAAAATCTTTTTAGTTATATGGATTGACTCGTCATTTAGAGGTTTAACCAATTTCTCAAGGCTGCTTGGTAAAAATCTAAATGAATCTATAAATCTAAGTTGAAAACTATGATATTTAGTCAAATTTATAGTTTTTAATATAGATATAAATAGATATTATACCTTAAGAGGTATAATATCTATCTACACACAGATAACTGATTTGTTGCGGCAACCAACTAAATTGTCCTACCGAATCATTCGGTTGCGCAACAACTGATAAAGTAGTTGTGACAACCTCCTAATCGGTGAACAAGAGGTTGTGGTAACCTACAAAACAGTGATCATGAGGTTGCGAAAAAACATACACACACAGAAATATACTGTTGAAAATCGACAGTAACCAATGGTTATTTTACATTGTACAAATCGACACTTTTCCTTGGCGATTTTTGTTTAAAACTGTACGTACAACTGTTAACTTATTAAACTGATCAATGAAAATATTTGACATCATATTTCATTTTTAATAATATAAAAAGTTGTCAAAACATAATTTTGAAACAATTGATTTTAAAATTAAAATAAATAACGTGCTCGGCCCTGCACTATTCCATGCACCAAATATCGCGTAAGCTACTCATTTTTAAGACTCGAGCCCGAAGTGATTTCTTAAAAAACAAACTGCGATACTACACACACAGAAATATACTGTCGTTTTGGGTTATTTTTCGACACCTTTTGAATACATGCAGAAATAAATAAACGTCAATAATTTTCACATGTCGAAATCAATTAAGTTACATTGTTAAATAAATATACAAATATTAATAAAATAATAATATATTTATTCAATACAAATTTCTCAGCTAGTGAAATATAATATAAATAAAAAATATGTGACAATGGAAATAGTATTTTTTTTATTTATTGGTTATGAGAAATAAAAAATAAATGCATTCAGATACATGTATCTTTTCATACTTTTTTTTCAGCGAGCAGGAATTAGTAGATATACTTCTAAATTGTGTGCGCGACAATTTTACTCAATTATAATACAAATAGAATACATAAGTTTTATATACATAAATAAATATGTTATAATAAAATTTCAATTGGAGGTTTATCCAATGCTCACCATTTTGGAGGTTGTCGCAACTTCATGATCACCGATTTGGTGGTTACCACAATCTCATGTTCACCAATTAGGTGAAGTTATCTAATAAACATAAGGAAAAACTCATTTTCTATAAAATATCTTATGAGAATTATTGTTAAAAACCATTTTAGTTATATGGATTGACTCGTCATTTAGAGTTTTAACCAATTTCTCAAGGCTGCTAGGTAAAAATCTAAATGAATCTATAAATCTAAGTTGAAATCTATGATATTTAGTCAAATTTATAGTTTTTAATATAGATATAAATAGATATTATACCTTAAGAGGTATAATATCTATCTACACACAGATAACTGATTTGTTGCGGCAACCAACTAAATTGTCCTACCGAATCATTCGGTTGCGAATGCAATTTGTATTATATAATTATATTTATATATTAATATTTGTATATTTATTTCGCAATGTAACTTAATTAATGAATTTCCTATTGTTTTCGACATGTGAAAATTTTTGACGTTTATTTATTTCTGCGGAGAACGGAGAATAACTCTTGCCAACAGGCGCTACTTTGGGCTCAGTAGGCAATTGAGAAATAGAGCCCTCTCTCGCCGTACAAAAATAACGCTCTACAAGTCACTCATCATGCCTACTTTATGGTGCAGAAACATGGACGCTGGCCCTCACCGATGAGAGAGTACTGGGAGCGTTCGAGAGAAAGATTCCCCGTAAAATCTTTGGCCCTATCTGCTTTGCTAACGAGTATCGAATGAGGATGAATCATGAGCTATGTGAGTTATTCGACGACATTGACATAGCGCATCAAGATCCAGCGGCTTCGCTGGCTAGGTCATGTCGAACGAATGGATGAATACACTCCAGCCAAGAAGGTGCTTGAATCGAAACTCGAAGGTGGACAGCGTAGAAGAGGGCGTCCAAATCTGCGTTGGAAAGACCAAGTTGAGGACAACATGGCAACGCTTGGTATTTCTAACTGGCGTCAGCGCGCGCAAAGCAGATCTGACTGGCGCGGCTTCATCTCAGCGGCCAAAGCCGACCCACGGTTGTAAGGGCCATTTAAGTAAGTAAGTATTTATTTCTGCATGTATCCATAATTGTTGGCAAGAAACTGGCAACCGAACTGCTGATAGACATGAGTGTAGAGTAATTATATTTTACACACATTATTATAATATTTGCCCACTATATTGTCATGCGTTGCATAAAAGCTCTTTTTAAAGCTTTAACTATTCTAATGCACGCAATGTAAATATCAACGATGCGTCGCTGCTTTGTTTCAAGCACTGCTTTGACTCGTTATTATTACGATCGCTACAATAACAATTGTATGCACACGCGAGCATTGAACTTACCGCGATTGCCGAAATATGCAACAACTAATAAGCGCGAGCATTGAACTTGCCACGAATACAGAAATATGAAACAACTAATAAGAAGCGCTGCGTGCAAAATATAATAACAATAACAAATTAGGCAATGCATGGGAATTTAAGGAATCGAAATATTGTTAGTTTTAAGATATTTAAGTATAAAAGACAATGTAAATTTACAAATAAATTAGAATGAAATCAGCATCAAATGCTTTCTCTTCTCCTGCTGCTTTTAAATAAGCTAAGCAACCAAAACCCATAAGAGCTGCTGTGTTTTGAATTAAACACTTAGCGCGCCTCTTGACCTGTGGCAGTAATGCTGGTCACCCTGCAAAAATAGGAACATATTAGAAAATAGAATAGGGCACGACCAACATATATTACATGGCGATCCTGCAAAAATCAGTCGAATTCTGACGCGCAAGTCGAGTAGACACAACAAAATTTTGAACAACAATGAGCCAAGCAGCAACAACAACACAACAAGGGCCGATGAAGCTGACTATTGAAGAGTATCGTGCAAGGCAACTGAGACATAAAGAGAAGCAGCTTACGGCAATACCTCAGCAAGAAGTAGCAACCACCAAGAAGATAAAGAAGAGAGGCGGGAAACTGCAGACAGAAGATTTGGAGGGAGATCGGCGAAATTGAAGCCGAATTGAAAAAAAAAAACAAAAATAAAAAATAAATAAAAACAAAAAAAAATATAAAATAAATTTTTAAAAAATATGTATTTAAAAAAAAAAAAATGAAAAACTAAATGAAAAAAAAAAAAAATGTTTTTATTTAAAAGAATATATATAAAAAAAAATGGATTACAATACTTGCAGTAATTGCAACTGCAAACTCAAAGAATATGAAAAAAATTACAACTACACTTTGTGGTCACTCATTTCATATTAAGTGCTTCAATGAATATTTAAATAAGCATGCAAATTGTCCTTCGTGCAACGAAATAATTTTATTTTGGTTTGCCGAAAATGAATCAGATGAGGAAACATAAAAGTAAACATTAATATATATGTATATTCTATAGAAAAAGTAAAAGAAAAAAAAGAAAAAAAAAAAGAAAAAAAAAAGAAAAAAAAAATAAAAAGAACAACAACAGTAGAAAACCAACATGAATATCATGTACATATGTATTTAAATTATTAGATTAAGTTATGTATTAACAAAACAAAATGTAAATAAATGTTAAGTATGGAAATATGCAAAAATATACTCGAACTTTTAAATCAAATATTAAAGAATTTTAAAAAATCTGTCATTAGAAAACTCTCATTAGAATCTATAAATAAGAAATTTGAGGAACTTGAAACTCAATAATAATATTCAAAAAAAATTTTGAATATATAGAAAAAATAAAAGCAGATAAGATTTCAACAAATTTTGAAGAAACTTATTGCGAATTATTGGAATTTTTAGAAAAATTAAAAATAAAAAATATAACAGAAGAACTCAAAACAAATACAGATACGTCGACAGGACAGACGCTGATAATCAAGATTCAGAGGGTATACAATTATATATAAACATGTCGAATTTCAATATTGAAACGGTGATGAAGGTAATACCAAAATTTAATGGTCTTTTTAAAGAACTTGAAACATTTTTAAGAATAACAGAAATTATATATGATACACTAAATGATCCAAGTAAAATAAAATTAATTGAATTTGTCTACCATGTAAAATTAAGTACAAATGTCAGAACCTCAATCATTGCGGCAATTCAGCCAACAAATTTCGAAGAACTAAAAAAACTTTTAAAAGAACGTTACAAAATAAATACAACAATTCCACAAATATATACAAAACTTTCTAACTTTACACAGAAAAATGAGTAGATAACGTCATTTAAAGAACAGTTTATGACAATAATATCTGATTTAAACCATTTACAAATAGAAGAATTAGGCGCGAATCCTACAACAATTGAAAAATCAGTTGTTATAAAAATAAATGAAAATTATGCATTAAATATTTTTAAAAATGGTCTTCGAGACGAAATAAAGCAAACAGTGTTTGCAGCTCAACCAAAATCTTTAACAGAAGCAACAAATTTAGCATTAGAACTAGAAACATCTCAGAATACAAACAATATTTTTTACATGAACAGGAGAAATAATTACAACAATACAGGTAGACGTTCGAACAATAATTTAAACAATCAAAACAACAATTATAATATCAATAATAATAATAATGGCAGATACAACAATCATGGTAATAGAAATAATAATAACTATAATAATAACAACAATAGCAGATACGATAATAATATACAAAATTATAACAATAATCAGAGTCAAAATGGGATGCACAATAATCAAAATCAAAACAAGAGAAACCAAAATGCTCACTATAATAATAATAATAATTATAAAAACAACAATCATTCACAAAACAATAGTCAAAATCAAAACCATCAATACAACAGAAACCAAAATTCTCACTACAATAACAATAATAATAATTACAGAAATAATAATCAAAGAAATAATAACATTAGAATATTACAAAAAAACCAGGAAAGCCCGGAGGAGGATCCGAACCATTCTCCACCGCAGGGCGAGAATTAAGAATATATAAAGTTTCAAATGATTTAACAAATTACGTAACATTCGAACTTAATGGTAATAATAATGCACTCAAATTTTTAGTAGACACAGGTGCAGACATTTCGTTATGTAAAAATAAAAACATAAAATATATAAACACAGAAAATAGTTGCAAACTAACAGGTATTACAAAAGAAGAAATTTATTCGTTAGGAACAACAGAATTACCATTGCAAAGTACAGGTTTTATATTTCAGAATGAATTTCATGTCGTAGATTCAAATTTTCCAATACATTTAGACGGCATTTTAGGAAGAGATTTTTTAATAAAACATATGTGCATACTCGATTATGAAACATTCACAATGACTGTTAATACAAAAAACAATGAGCTGGTGCTACCATTAAAAACCAATTTAGAAGAAGTAAAATGTATTAAGGTATCACCACGATCAGAGGTAATACACCATTTAAATTTAAATCTTAAGGAAGACAGCGTAATCCTTAATGATGAAATAGCAAAGGGAGTTTATGTAGCTAATACAATAGTACCATGCAAAGGCATATGCCATATTAAAATTTTAAACACAACAGATGAAACTGTCGTTATCTCAGATATAACAATAAAAACAGAACCATTATCTGATTATAGAATACTCGCCACACAAAGAACAAATAACAATGACACACGTTTTAAAAGGTTAATGAAATTGCTTAACATTGAAGGAAATGATGATAGTGCTAAAAAACAACTTCTAAAAATTTTTGATGAATTTCAAAATGTGTTTCATTTAGAAGATGAGCCTCTGACCTCAAACAATTTCTATAATCAGAATATAACATTATCAGAAAATACACCTGTTTATATAAAAAAGTATTGACTTCCGCATACACAGTATGATGAGATTAATACTCAAGTACAGAAACTATATAATGATAACATTATTGAAGACTCAGTTAGTCCATACAATTCACCACTTTTACTAATACCAAAAAATTCGAAAGATACAATAAAATGGCGTTTAGTTGTAGATTTTAGAAAATTAAACACAAAAATTGTTAATGACAAATTTCCATTAACACGTATTGAAGATATATTAGACAAATTAGGTCGCGCAAAATATTTTTCAACCTTAGATATGACAAGTTCATTTCATTAAATAAGTTTAAACAAAGCGTCAAGACAATTTACTGCATTTTCAACAAATAACGGACCTTACCAGTTTAAAAGATTACCTTTTGGTTTAAAAATATCATCAAACAGCTTTCAAAGAATGCTCACGATAGCATTAACAGGATTCCAATGCATTTTTATACGTAGACGATATTATAATATTTGGTTGTAGTTTTTCCAACCACAATGAAAATTTAATTAAAGTCTTAGAAAGATTACAAAAGTATAATAATAATCGAGTTTTAGCTAATACAGCTAGCTTGCACTTTCAAAGCATAAATGCTTGAAAAAATTTACCCACTAATAGTAGTTGGGTTCGTAACAAACGCATGCAGTTGTTAAATTTTCTACAATATTATTTTTGTTATTAAAGCTTCAATCTAGATTTGAGTTGACTTTTTGACAGATTAACATTAAAATGTCTGCAATTATTAACTATATTACACATACGGTTAAAAGGTGATGATACAACATAATTTGTTCTACTAAATGGAAGAAAGAATAATGTATCACCATTTCTACTACTTCTACGATTTTGGTTAAAGGTTATATATCGTAGAAGCTCTGGTGAATCCAATTTACCAGTAATGAGTTGATATATATAGATTACATCTGCATTTTTTCTGCGATCTTCAAGTGATTTCAAGTTTAATAGCTTCAGCCGATCCTCGTATGGTGGAAGATTGTAATTATCAACCCAATTTAAACCATTGAGAGCGAATCGTACAAAGTTTTTTTGTATACGTTCGATACGATCACTTTATAAAAAGGAGACCATACTTGACTTGCATATTCTAGATGACAACATACTAGAGTATTATATAGAGTTAATGTAATCAAAGGACTATTAAATTCTTTAGCCGAGCGCTTGATAAAACCAAGCAATGAAGAGGCATTTTTACATATATGTTCAATATGAAGTTTGAACGATAAAGTGGGATCAACAAACAGACCTAGATCCTTTACTATATGTACTCGACTAACATTTTCCTCTTTTAACATATAGTTATACTCTATATTGTTTCTCTTTCGAGAAAATATCATAGACTGACACTTATCTGGATTAAGTACCAAATGGTTCTTAAAACACCAAATCTCAAAAAAATTTAAATCTGTCTGCAGTAATTTAGCGTCCTTCTCATCCTTGATAGCCTTATAAATGTTCATGTCATCGGAATAAATTAATAGATTGGAGTACTTTATATTGTATATGACATCATTAATCGCCAAAATAAATAAAAGAGGTCCAAGATGGCTACCCTGAGGTACCCCGGATGTTGCAATAAAAGGTGAAGATGAAACTTTTCTGAAACGTATTAGATATGACCGATCAGATAAATAAGATTGTATCCATTTCACAAAGAATTCTGGAAAACCAAGTATCTTTAATTTGAACAAAATTAAATTGTGAGGAAGTTTGTCGAATGTTTTACTGAAGTCAGTATATATGCAATCAACTTGATTTCCTGACTCGATTTCGTCAGTTGTGAATGAGGTGAAATCCAGTAGGTTTGATACCGTGGATCTACCGGTAACAAATCCATGCTGACGTGTTGTAATTACATGTTTACAATGAATTTTTACATGATCATACACAATGCGTTCAAACAATTTCGGGATAGATGAGAGTTAAGCAATTGGTCTATAATTGGAAACATCGTTTTTGCACCCTTTTTAAAAATTGGACTTATAAATGAGTTTTTCCAAAATTGTGGAAAATTACCTTCATTAATTGATTTATTAAATATGATACTAAGGGGCATACATAACGACGCACCACAGTTCTTTAAAACTGTAGCAGGAATACCGGCCCTGAGCTATAATCATCATCAATTGACGAAATGTATTGCAAGATTAAATCCGGTGTAAAGGACATAGAATCTAGTAAGCCACATATAATATCAGGGTCACTCGCGAACTCCTCGTTATTTTTAAATGATGCTGGAAAACCATCACTTTTCTTTTTAGCATTAATAAAACCCCAAAACTTCATAGGGTCTGATAATATTTTAAGCTTCATTTTTTCAACATAATCAGAATAAAGTGAAGCTGATTTACTTTTAAATTCCAGAAACATGATAGTGTATGTTTCTAGGCTCTATTCCTAGAATTACGTAAATTCTTTAATTCTTTGGTGTACCATGGATACGACGATTGCTTAGAAAATTTCAGACTGTAAGGTACCGATAGTGCAATACAAGAAAATAGTTCAAAGTAAAAGAAATTTATGGAACAATCGAGTTGATTATTGTCAATATAGTTTGATAAAGAATCACGTTTTGCAAATAACAATTCATTCATTTTAGCATAATCTGCTTTAGCAAAATTAAATTCTTATACTTTATCTGAAGAGCGAGAATTAATTATATTATCTCTATCAGATTGGTAATAAATTGTTAAAGGTGGTGATAATTATCAATGCCTGTTAGAGCATGAATAGACCGTTTAACAACCGAATTATTACTGTCAGTAGTAAAAACCAGGTCAAGTTGTCTATCTAGACAGTTAGTAATACAACTTACTTGTTGTAAGTCAGATGAGATAGTGTCAACAAAAATTTGTTCTTGTCGGGTTTTAGAGTTAGATGCACAATAATATGTATCATCGTCAGATCTATCCCATTTTAAATCAGGTAGATTAAAATCTCCCATCATTAAAATATCGTCAGAACTATTAAGTAAATCTAGTACAAAATCAACTGACTTCGATAAAGTCTCAAAGGCTTCAACATTACTTTTAGGAGGTATATATGCAATTCGGAAACAAAATATTGTCTGCCCAAAGATTTGAGCGAATAACATCCGCAGCATATTCTGTGGCGATTGATACAGTGAATGATGCATAAGATGGCCTGTTACCAATTTTCTTACATGGTATGTAGGTGTCAGCAGGTACTAGATTATTTGTTTTTAAAAAGCTGATTATATTGTCAGTAGTCGTGTCAGGCATTAATCTAGAAATAAAAATTCTTTTTAATTTAGGTATTGCCTTCAATCCAGAATTTTCATTATTAATATTGATAATATTATTAGTGCTATTTTAGGGCAGGCTTACTGCTACTAGTAAAGGCGCTGCATTTGGAGGTTGAGGGGGAGGAGTGATAGAAGTTTTGTGTGAAATGCGCTTTGCCCGAGGAGGGTTTAGTGAGTTATTACTATTAACTCGTTTGCGCTTTTTGACCACTTTTTTGGGTGGAGGAACAATATCAGATGAGGCAGAATCGTCGATAATTGCTGTATGATTATCAATACAATCCGCCAAATGCTCAGTATCACTTGCATGTACCAATGAATTAAATTCATTTAATGAATTTAAAATTTCTATATAATGGATGTTTAAAGTATTTAGCCTATCTCCAAAGTTTTTAATTTTAACAAAAAAAAAAAAACTGATGGAGAGAGAGGTCTGCAAGTAGGACAATACCATTGCAAACCTGAGTGCACTGAACTTAAAAATTCTGTACACGCCATAGAAATATTGGCACATGGAGCATGATAAAGCTGTCCGCAGGGACCGGAACAAGGAAACATAGAATTTAATATGTTTTGACTCTTGCACTTATCCCTCAAAGAACAGGCAGTAAAATTTTCTACTGATAAGAATTCCATTTATTATAACTTTTGAAAATAACAAAAGTACAAAATTAAAAAAATTTATAAATTTTGAAAATTTAGAAATTTAGTGCTGAATAAAAAATTTGGATCACTCAAGGGTTAAATGCTTACAGCTGTTACAAATTAAAATACGCACTAACAACACAATAGAAAAACGACGTAAACAAATATCGCACAAAGAAGAATAGAAAATCACAGATAACAATAACAATGCATGCCGCAGTAATATTACACAGAAATAGACAAATATATTGCTTAAATTGATTTAAATATAAATGTATTATATCAAATATTTAATATTTTATAAAAACAACGACACTTAACGACAAGAAACAGAACTTTGACGAAAACTCACTATAAGTATATTTAATATTCAATAAATATACTATTTAAATCACAGAAATCACTACATGCACTTGTAACAACGACCTGCATTGACAAAGAGAAATTAAACCCGTCCAAATGTAATTTTCTTAAAACAGAAGTAGTATATTTAGGACATTTAATCACGCAAAACGGGATCAAAACTGACCCATCAAAATACAAAGTAATTAAAGAATATCCAATTCCGAAAAACGCTGATGAAGTACGTAGATTTGTAGATTTTTGCAATTACTATCGTAGATTTATAGCAAATTTTGCAAACATTGCGAAATGTTTAAATACACTTTTAAAAAAGAATCAACCATTCATCTGGTCAAAAGAATGCCAAGAAGCATTCGAAACACTAAAATCTAAATTAATAAATCCACCAATATTACAATATCCTGATTTTAACAAAACATTCATTCTTACAACGGACGCATCTGACTACGTGCTGGGTGCAATTTTGTCTCAAGGAGACATCGGTACAGATTTACCAATCTCATTTGCCAGCAAATCATTAAACAAACACGAAGTAAACAAACCAATAATCGAAAAAGAATTACTAGCTATACATTGGGGTATACATTTTTTCAGACCCTACCTTTTTGGTCAAAAATTTATTGTGGTAACAGACCACAGACCTTTAGTTTCACTATTTACACATAAAAACCCATCCTCAAAATTAACAAGAATAAGACTTGACCTATCAAGCTATGATTTTGAAATCATATACAAGCAAGGCAAAATGAATACGAATGCAGATGCATTATCGCGAATTAAAATAGATTCAGAAATTTTAAAACAAATGATTCCAGTATCTACTGAAATCAAATCAACAACAAATGTGTTAGCAATTACAAGAAAAATGTCTGCTAAAGATAAAGCAGAAAAGGATAAATGCACTTCTCAACAGGAGCCTGATCAACTTCACATGTGGGAATGCACATCCAACAATGACGTCAATAAAATAAACAAATTAAAATTTATTATAGAACGCAATCGTAAAAAGTGTACAATTTTTATAGATAAAAATCTAAATACAATATTCGTAAGATGTAGCGATAATCCGCACAATCTAGATTGTACGCTGGAGAAACTATTATCACAAATGCGAAATGTAGATATAAATCAGTTAGCACTGAGCGTAGAACATTCAATCTTCGATATTATAAAAAAAAGATGTATTAAAAGAAAAATACAATAAGCTGCAGCAAGAAAAATTAAATGGCCAACAAAATAAAACGCGTTCAAAATTATCAATATTAATATATAAACTACCGGAAAAAATAACCGACACTATAACACAATATAAATTAATCGAAGAATTCCACAATGCACCTTATACAGGACATTTTGGAATAAGAAAAACAATTATAAAATTAAAACAAAGATATATATGGAAAAATATGAATAAAAGGGTAAAAAAGTACATATCACAATGTCATCTATGCAATAAAAATAAACAAATAACACATACTAATGAAAAATTAGTAATCACTGAAACTCCAAGTAAAACTTTTGAAATAGTAACAATCGACACCGTTGGACCGTTGCGTATGTCCAATGGATACCGATACATATTAACAATACAATGCGAGCTATCGAAATTCGTAGTAGCATATCCAATGGAAACTAAAGACGCAAATACAGTTGCATCAACTATAGTAGAACAATTTAATTTGAAATAAGGTTGTTTTAAATCACTTAAATCAGATAGAGGTACAGAATTTGTTAACGAAACTATGAAACAAGTTTGTAAAATATTAGATATTAGACAGATCTTTTCAACACCATATCATCATCAAACTGTAGGCACGATTGAAAGAAACCATAGAGTTTTAAACGAATTTTTACTTAATTTTTCACAAGATAATGAATGGGATAAGTGGATATCATATTATACTTTCTCTTATAACACAACACCGCATGTTGATACTAATTATACACCCTACGAACTTGTATTTGGCAAATTGCCACAATTACCGAATGACACAATACACGACAACGAACCGATTTACAATTACGACCAATACGCAAACGAATTAAAAAAACGAATACAAATATCAACAGAAAAAGCTAAAAATGTAATTAATATCGCAAAACAACATGATAAAAATGTAAAACCAATAAATTTGAAAATTGGAGAATTCGTATATATAAAACTAGAAAGTAGAAAAAAGCATGAAAGTCCATATAAAGGACCATATGAAATTACACAATGTAATGGAGTAAATTCAGTTGTAAATATAATTGGAAAATATAAAGAATTTCACAACAATAATTTAAAAAGAACAAATGAAATAATGTAAATATATACTTAATATTAAGTAATAAGTAATTAAACAAAACATTATAATAATGTATTACGTTATAAAAATTTATAAATTAAAAAATGTATAAATTTTATCTTTTAGGGTAAGGGTGTAGTGTAATTATATTTTACACACATTATTATAATATTTGCCCATTGTATTGTCATGCGTTGCATAAAAGCTCTTTTTAAAGCTTTAACTATTCTAATGCATGCAATGTAAATAACAACGATGCGTCGCTGCTTTGTTTCAAGCACTACTTTGACTCGTTATTATTACGATCGCTACAATAACAATTGTATGCACACGCGAGCATTGAACTTGCCGCGATTGCCGAAATATGCAACAACTAATAAGCGCGAGCATTGAACTTGCCACGAATACAGAAATATGAAACAACTAATAAGCAGCGCTGAAATATTGTTAGTTTTAAGATATTTTAAGTATAAAAGACAATGTAAATTTACAAATAAAGTAGAATGAAATCAGCATCAAATGCTTTCTCTTCTCCTGCTGCTTTTAAATAAGCTAAGCAACCAAAACCCATAAGAGCTGCTGTGTTTTGAATTAAACACTTAGCGCGCCTCTTGACCTGTGGCAGTAATGCTGGTCACCCTGCAAAAATAGGAACATATTAGAAAATAGAATAGGGCACGACCAACATATATTACATGAGGTTGCCGTTTGTCATTTATTTTGTTGATACAACAACTTACTCAATAACAAATGCACGAATGTCAATTTTGGCAGAATGAAAAATGCATTCATGAGATTACGGCAACCCAACGTGCAGTTACGCGAACTAACATTTCGGTTGTAGAAAAATAAGGTACGTACATTTTAATGACATGAGGTTACAACAAATGTATTTCGGTTGCAACACTGAAACGTTGGTTCAATTAACCTCATGCCAAAAGAGGATTTTTCTGTGTGTATAGTTCCCTCGACTTCGTTTAAATATTTATAAATAAATGAAGATCATATTTTGATAAATTATGTGTTATTACCGGATAGAATTTAGTTCTTTTTGTTTTCAAATTACATTCTGTGTGAGCAGATCCCAAATACTTTCCGGTAAAATGACAATGATGCCGTACTTTTATACTAATACTATTACTTAAATTATTTTTACATATACAACAGATTGTTGATTGACGTATGTAGTCAGCAGAGATCTCCGCATTTTATTCAAATATATTTTATTATTTAAATTTCTTTTCAGTAAATTTTTAATTTTATTTCTTATTTTATCGAAATATTCATGTGGATTAATTAGACTTTCGTCATCAATAGGTAATATGTAATCACATATTTTATTTTTAAATGCTTTGTGTACCAATTTAAATCCATCTTTATATTCAATCTCTGATGTTCTCTTATGCGTTGTAGATCTTAAATGACCTCTCCAAAGGGATTTGTGAACTGTAACATTATAGTTCTCACAGTCACCGTAGATGATGTTGATGCGAATTCATATTCATTATTCAGCGAATACTCATATTTTCCTTGTTTTGAAGGAATTTCCTCTTGAAAATGTTGACAGGAATGATGTTTCAAAGTATTTGCCCTTCTAAAAGATTTACTACACTTTAAGCAGCTAAACTTTGTATTCTCATGTATTGTCGATACATGTCTCTTTAAATTATAGTTTTTCGCGAAAGACTTTGAACACAATGCATAGGAAAACTTTTTTTGTAATTTTTAATGAAGTTCTCGAAGTTGCAAACAAACGAACACTAACTTAAATTATTATTTTGAATATTTTAACTTCAAATTTTATAGGAATTATTGAATAAAAAAAATGCAGTATTGCAGTAAAGATGTGTGACTGCAGTTTTAATTTATTGACTTCCGGTGTATTTCACTACCTATACTTTAAATTTTTCTGAATTCAAATTTTTATATTCAGTTAAATATATATCATATTACATACTTTGATATATAAAGGTGTTCTATACAATGGATATAATAATAAATTTTACTCGCTTTCACACTTTTAATATTTCAGCATTAAAAAAAGGAGTGGCAATTTTGCGCGAATTTAAAATTCTCGACCAAAAGCAATTTAAAGCGGCATATCCTGCGAAAATATAATTTTTCGTATTAAAAGGCAAAAACTTATACTTGTAAGTAAATTATTAAATATATTTTTTAAATTTTTTTATATTAATAATAATAATTTTACTAACAGCAAATCCTCAAATTGAAATACTAGAAGTCGTAACACTCCCTCCAGTAAATTTAATAGATGTTGGAATTAGGGAAGGGTTGTTAGATGATGGACTAGATGATCTATATCTTAACTTGGAAGATCCTAGGAGTTTAAATGCGGATCGAAATTATTGTAATTTAATGGACGATGATGATGATAATATTTTATTAAACACTCTACTCAGTTTTAAGCAGATAATACCATCATAAATTTTATAAATTATTTTTTATCTTGTTTCAAATCGTTTTAAGAAGAAAATAAATAAAACAATATGTATATATTTTATTTAAAAGTAAGTATATAGATACGTTTTTAATCATAACGTAAATCGAACAGAGCCATCCCCATTACTTCTGATTGTCGTCCTCGATGTTATTATAGTGAGAATTTTGGTTTCTGTTGTATTGATGGTTTTGATTTTGACTATTGTTTTGTGAATGATTGTTGTTTCTATAATTATTATTATTATAGTGAGCATTTTGGTTTCTGTTGTTTTGATTTTGATTATTGTGCATCCCATTTTGACTCTGATTATTGTTATATCGCTGATTTTGTGTATTATTGTTGTATCTGCTATTGTTGTTATTATTATGGTTATTATTATTTCTATTACCATGATTGTTGTATCTGCCATTATTATTTTTATTATTATTATTATTCTTATTATAATTGTTGTTTTGATTGTTTAAATTATTGTTCGAACGTCTACCTGTTGTAATTATTTCTCCTATTCATGTAAAAGATATTGTTTGTATTCTGAGATGTTTCTAGTTCTAATACTAAATTTGTTGCTTCTGTTAAAGATTTTGGTTGAGCTGCAAACACTGTTTGCTTTATTTCGTCTCGAAGACCATTTTTAAAAATATTTAATGCATAATTTTCATTTATTTTTATAACAACTGATTTTTCAATTGTTGTAGGATTCGCGCCTAATTTGTAAATGGTTTAAATCAGATATTATTGTCATAAGCTGTTCTTTAAATGACGTTATCGACTCATTTTTTTGTGTAAAGTTAGAAAATTTTGTATATATTTGTGGAATTGTTGTATTTATTTTGTAACGTTCTTTTAAAAGTGTTTTTAGTTCTTCGAAATTTGTTGGCTGAATTGCTGCAATGATTGAGGTTCTGACATTTGTACTTAATTTTACATGGTAGACAAATTCAATTAATTTTATTTTACTTGGATCATTTGGTGTATCATATATAATTTCTGTTATTCTTAAAAATGTTTCAAGTTCTTTAAAAATACCATTATATTTTGGTATTACCTTCATCACCGTTTCAATATTGAAATTCGACATGTTTATATTTAATTGTATACCCACTGAATCTTGATTATCAGCGTCTGTCCTGTCGACGTATCTGTATTTGTTATGAGTTCTTCTGTTATATTTTTTATTTTTAATTTTTCTAAAAATTCCAATAATTCGCAATAAGTTTCTTCAAAATTTGTTAAAATCTTATCTGCTTCTATTTTTTCTATATATTCTAATTTTTTTTCGAATATTAATTTATGAGTTTCAAGTTCCTCAAATTTCTTATTTATAGATTCTAATGAGAGTTTTCTATTGACAGATTTTTTTAAATTCTTTAATATTTGATTTAAAAGTTCGAGTATATTTTTATTTACATTTTGTTTTGTTAATACATAACTTAATCTAATTATTTAAATACATATGTACATGATATTCATGTTGGTTTTCTACTGTTGTTGTTTTTTTTTTTTTTTTTTCTTTTTCTTATTCTTTTTCTTTTACTTTTTCTATAGAATATACATATATATTAATGTTTACTTTTATGTTTCCTCATCTGATTCATTTTCAGCAAACCAAAATAAAATTATTTCGTTGCACGAAGGACAATTTGCATGCTTATTTAAATATTCATTGAAGCACTTAATATGAAATGAGTGACCACAAAGTGTAGTTGTAATTTTTTTCATTTTCTTTGATTTTGCAGTTGAAATTACCGCAAGTATTGTAATCCTGTTTATATATATATATATATATATATATATATATATATATATATATATATATATATTCTATTAAATAATTTTTTTTTTTTTTTATATTATTTTTTCATTTATTTTTTTTTTAAATTCATTTTATATAAAAAGCTTTTTTTTTTTTTTTTCAATTCGGCTTCAATTTCGCCGATCTCCCTCCAAATCTTCTGCGCGTCGTCCCACGATGGAAGAGTCGCCTCCGTTTTCACGAGTTGCTTGAGGTGGCCCAGCCGCTTCAAACTTTTCTGCAGTTTCCCGCCTCTCTTCAGTATCTTCTTTGTGGTTGCTACTTCTTGCTGAGCTATTGCCGTCAGCTGCTCCTCTTTATGTCTCAGTTGCCTTGCACGATACTCTTCAATAGTCAGCTTCTTCGGCCCTTGTTGTGTTGTTGTTGCTGCTTGGCTCATTGTTGTTCAAAAGTGTCTACTCGACTTGCGCGTCAGAATTCGACTGACGCGCAGGGATCGCCATGTAATATATGTTGGTCGTACCCTATTCTATTTTCTAATATGTTCCTATTTTTGCAGGGTGACCAGCATTACTGCCACAGGTCAAGAGGCGCGCTAAGTGTTTAATTCAAAACACAGCAGCTCTTAGAGGTTTTGGTTGCTTAGCTTATTTAAAAGCAGCAGGAGAAGAGAAAGCATTTGATGCTGATTTCATTCTAATTTATTTGTAAATTTACATTGTCTTTTATACTTAAAATATCTTAAAACTAACAATATTTCGATTCCTTAAATTCCTATGTAACTATCGTTCTTTTGCCATGCATTGCCTAATTTGTTATTGTTATTATATTTTGCGCGCAGCGCTGCTTATTAGTTGTTTCATATTTCTGTATTCGTGGCAAGTTCAATGCTCGCGCTTATTAGTTGTTGCATATTTCGGCAATCGCGGCAAGTTCAATGCTCGCGTGTGCATACAATTGTTATTGTAGCGATCGTAATAATAACGAGTCAAAGCAGTGCTTGAAACAAAGCAGCGACGCATCGTTGTTATTTACATTGAGTGCATTAGAATAGTTAAAGCTTTAAAAAGAACTTTTATGCAACGCATGACAATACAGTGGGCAAATATTATAATAATGTGTGTAAAATATAATTACACTACAGTATGCTTCGATCAACAGAATGTGTCGTATTGCCGCCAGCTAGAAGATGTACTAATAAATTTAAAAGTTGAATTTAATTTATGACATTTTACCAGTAGTCGACCGCCGCTATTGAACAACTTTTATGAATGATGATAGACGGATTTGCACACAATTTACTATGAACTATTAATGATCAAATCAATTCATAGTAATTTTACTACAAACGATAACGGGTTATAAAATGTTATTGTGCATAGTAAAAACATATGAAACGTAGTATAATTTTCGATATATTTTTGTCCCTGGGTGTACAAATGACCTATTAGCAGAACCATATATTGAAACGGCGCCAAGACGTACTTTTCATTTACAACTGTCTCCCAAACAGCTCAGTGTTCTTTTTAGCATCTTTGGACGTGAATTGTCCCATGACCGCACTTATGTCATGCTGCATCAGCTTTAAAAGCCTTAACGTCTGTGTTTTAGCTTTGCGAACACTTTTTACTCCCTTATCAAAAAGAAATGTAAATAAATAAATTATTTACATGATTTTTTGTATATATTAATTTATGAAAATTAAAAAATTACATTTTTTTCAAATAATAGCAATCATTTTTTAAGTCGAAAAGCTTCTCATCAAGTCAAAAGCAAGTGAGACATACAATCGTATCAAAGCGATTCGATTTTTTAGAAACACTGATGTGAGTAAGTTCCTACTAAAGTGAATTTGGAACATTTCAAAATGAATCGATTCAAACCGTTTGAATCGTTTACTATTTGACAGAAACATTTATAATGAAAATGACGTAATTATGACGTCAAATCGACAATAGTAGTCGACAACTGCGATCGAAATCACATACAGAAACGAGCTACTGATCAATGTTAGTTATGACTCCAAATGTCTCCGCATCAAAATAGCTACTAATAGTTTTTCCATTTCCTTGAAAGTTAATTGCTTGTTGTCTAACATTCTCGCATGACATACACTTTGCTGGTAGGAGAGTCCCCTGCGATCGGACCGTATACAACCCATCCTAGCCGGGTTCTTGAAGCTATTGGCCCGGGGATCGCTGCTGATCTTGGAATCTCGGTAGGCACCGTTAAAAAGGCGTGTGTTAAACTGATTACTAGCTGTGGGTGCACTTCATTAAAATTTTCAACTAGCAATCCTGAGAGATGGTGAATCACAGGTTAATTTTGACATATTTAATGAGTGCGTTGGCAATGCCAGATTATTAACAGAAAAAATGTTAGACATTTTATATTTGATTGCGTCTGTTGTATGTTAAAAAGGTCCTTCCACTAGGACTTTAACTTGATCCTATTTATACTTACTGAGTCCTTTTTACTTTCTTTATATTATTTAAAACAACCGAGTCTTTTTTACTTCAAGACACTTTATTTCGCTTTAAAAGTTGGTTACACTTATACTTAACACTTATTTGTAGACAGTTCAGCTTATCGAAAACAATTGATTCTTAGTCTATACTTAACTTCTACTTAACACCTCGTATTCTTATAATTTCACAATAAATTGAGTAATTTCATCATGCTAAAATAACTTAGTCAGCGTATTTATAATTTCACAATAAATTGAGTACTTTCATCATTCTAAAATAACTAAGTCAGCATTTATCTGAGTGACCTATTTAACGTGGGCGTGTATACCTGTGCTATGTTAAGCTGTGTGCGCCAAGACAATTAAATGCTGTTTGTGTTTAACATGCATAATGCTTAACCCTAAAAGTATGCCATAAAGAAAAATATACTGGTTATGTTATGTTGTGGATCATAAGCACGCTGTAAGTTCCACGATTATGATACACAACAGTGGATCATATGTAAGCAGTGAACTCTACGATTATGATACACATCATACCTCCCCCGTTATTGAAAAAAAAAAAATTATTATTATTAAGAAGAATAATAGTTTTTTTTTTTTTGTATTATTTTAATTATTTCTGAAGAGAAAATTATTATTAAAAAGAATAATAGTTTTTTCTTTTTACACTGTTTTATGTGGTATAAATTACGTTAAGTTCTATTAGTTATGAAGTTATGATCTTTACTTATATAATATTTAATGGATATTAGTAAATTAAGAATTGTAATTTCCAGTTATATATAATAAAAACCTGGTCCCGATGTTTTCGTTGCTGACTGCTGCTGTTCTGCGGTAGTAGTTCGATGCGTTGTCGTTGTTTCTGACGTATTGGCTTCTATTTCATGTGACTTCGTTCGTTGGCTTGCTATGGGTGTTGTGGTGTTTGGTTTCTGCGTTGTTGATTTCCGCAATGAACCGATTTTTTCGAGTGGGGATTTCTTGCTGGGAAATGTATTTGACACCATTTCAAGGTTTTTCTTAGCCGCTTCTACATCTATTGTTGCTATTGGTGATTTATTTGTATTAAATTCATCGGCTTTTATTGTTGCTTTATTTTTAATTGTCGAGTAGTAATGTATGTATAATACATATGCCGCTATTATTATTATTAGTATCAGCATTAATATGCCGTACGACATACCGGTTTTCGTTATTTCATTTTGCCGATTAAGTAATTCTTTGCGTTCCTGGTTATCAGTTAATTGTAGTAATATTTCGTCGAAATCACGATGCCCATCTCTTAATGCTGCTCTTATTTTGCTGTGATCTGACACCAAGATCGGTAACGATGTTTGTGATATATTTGAATATGCTAATGATGACCAATTGCCTTGTAAATTTTCTATCATAACCGTATGTTCTTCCTTCTTGTATGTTATATTCCTAATGCTTTGATGTGTAAACTCGTATGGCAGTATCATTTCTTTGTTGTGTATGTTGCAAGCTTCATTTATGGACATCCAACCCAGGCCGGATAGTGTCAATGTGGCTATATTTGACCCACAAACTGCTTCGAAAAAGGTTGGTGTATTGAATTTATACAACCATGTGTTTGGTGTCCATAGTTTAACTACTAGGCCAGAACTCCTTTTGATTGCAACATGTTCACAGGTATCTTTAATATCTGTTCTGTGTTGAATCAGCGCGACTTCACATAGTGTGTTGCTAGTTGTTAGCATGGTTCCTGGACGTTTGCATAGTGTAATTTCTTTGTCCGTATGTTGGCTAACCAAAATGCATTTGCTGTGATCTTCATTCGATAGACCTATGTATTTGCTCCGGTCTTCTGCTTCTGATATGTAGTCATATGTTGTTTTAACCAATGCATCCCATTCTTCATTAATATTTGTGGGTATTGGGTAAATTCTATATAATGTGAACAACAAATCATCAGGTAGTGGTGTCTTGATGACTATTATTAGGCCGTCTGTGTCTGGGAAAACTCGTACTGTTGATGCACGGTGCATTTCGAATGATTTTTGTATGAACCACTTCGCCTTTCCTCTTAACGTGAGACTAGTCAGCATTTCATCTAACTCGCTCTGGTCTATAATTGTCGGGTGTAATCGTCCCTTGTATAGATCATCTATGATTGCCATTTCCATCAGCTGTTGACCTTGAATTTCGATTAGGTTTGCATTAATTGTAGATTGAATTTCCAAGGTATCCATCATGAATAGTAAATGACTAACTTGTTGGTTTATTTTTTCATTTATGTATTTTTGTGTTCTTATTGTTATGTTTAAAACATTTTGCAGATTTTCGACTTCCTTTAAGGAATTCAGTAAGGGTTCTGCTATCTTGTTATAATTTGATGAAATCACCGTAATTTGTCTTTTCATAATTTCGTATGTTTTATGTTCATTATCTTCAATATCATTGAGATGTTTATAGATAGTCTCTCTTTCTTTATTGTCCATCAGTCCAAAAGCCCAGTTGAGTCCTTCGCCAATGAAATTGAGTGATCTCTTTTGTCGGTTACTCTTTATTGTGCGCTTAATTATTTCTTCATTTTTCTGTAGTGTGGCTATTATTGCCGTGGTCTCCCGTGTTGCTGCTATACATAATCTTTTTATGCTGGGTCCGTTTACATTGGTGCTCATTTGTTCGCACATTGTGTTTGCCGTGATTATGTATTCGTTTGTCAGCTCCAGGAAATCGTTCAGCTGTAGCGGTTTAAACTTGGCTACTATCGTCCATTCATCATTGTAGAACAAAGCATCAGTTGTCTTCTCAAAGAATAATCTTGTATCATTAATTGATGTCTGTGTGATGTTGACTGCTTCATTGGCTGCCAGCATCAGGACCAGTGTGACAATTCTAATCATTATATTGGTTTCGCTCTTTATTGCCTATCGTAAAGAGAAAGAGAAGAAATTCCAGTTTTTTTTTTTTTACATATTTAATGGAATCCTTGATCATATCATATAGTTTTCTTATAAATATTTCTTAATACATCCTGTTAAGGCTATGGCCATAATTATACCTTAATTAGTTATAATAGTTAATTTACATATGTGTCAACATTTACTATATGATTTTGTTTAAAAACATATATGTTTGGATATGTTTCTGCATTAGTGCAATACAAATTGTTTTATTTAGAGTCCCAGTAGTACATGGTTAAATGCTAGTCATATTCAACAATACTTAGCTATTTACTCATGCACCAACTAATAATTTTTTTTTTTTTTTAAATATTAAGAAATATTCGCGCGCGACTTCTTAGCATTACATAAATGTATTTGCTATATTAAGTTGTTAAATATTTAATTTTGTACATCTCAATTGTACTTATTTATTTTCATTACCGTGTAATGATGAATTTAAAACGTTTGTTAGTTTGTTAGTTTGCTATATTAACGCATATCTGCATTAATATATTTAGTTTCATGAATGAAAATTGTGTTAATGATAAAGAATATTAGGTAGTTTTGTCGCTGCACTACCGTATCCCGTTTCAGTTCCAGTACGTTAGTGGCTTCTGCTTGTAAAGTGCTGAAGTGCATTTAATCGTTTGGCATATGAATATATTCAAGCCTTCTATGTTTTAATATGAGCTGGGAGCATTGTGCTCTGTGTGCAATGAACTTGTTTGTTTAGAATGCCATTGATATATGTACTGACCTATCGCAATTTTATGCTTCACAAATAATTTTGATTTTGTTATCTAATTAATTTTAGTCCATAATTCAATGCTAGTTACATAGCTATCGATTCATGTACGGATTAGTTTATCCTACATTTATATTAAACCTGGGAACAGTCTTTATGCTCATTGTTCATCATTGTGACCTAGTGTTTTTTAGCTCCGCCCGCTGGAGGTTCGTTGCTGTATTCACAACTCCTAGTCTTTATTTTATTGTTCCCTCTCCTCTGTCAAAATGAGAAGCGCCCCCGATCAGAAACCTTTACCGTTAAATTAAATTGATTAATTTGCGATTTTTACACGGCATTGTTTTTGTATGTTACTTCGTACTCGTTCTTTATTTTTCTTTTACGTTCGCTCTCCTCTGTCAAAATGAGTAGCGCCCCCGATCAGAAACCCATACTTTGAACTAAACTGATTACTTAGCAATCTTTCATAAATTTGTTCTTGGATTCTTGTGGAATCCTTTTATTGATTATGTTGCAATTTATTAGTATATAAGATCGCAAAACTTAGCAAAATTCAACAGTCAAGTTTTTCTAAAACAAGTGTAACCAAAGTAATTCAGAAAGTAAAAAAAAAAATGTCTTCGTTTGCTTTGAATTCCATCTCCTCCGCAGAATTCCTTCAGGATTTGCCGAATTCGGCCTTCCTGCAGGTATTTGAGGAGGAGATGCAATTTCTCCTGGAGGAAACCCAGGAGTCAGTTGAGGGTGAGTTAATGGATAAGATCCTTGGGGTCTTATCTGTTGATGCACCCTTCCCTGAAGAGGGGCAACGAATGGTCACGAATTTGGATGACGCAGATGTCGTCTTGATCCCAACCGTCGAGGAGTCGATCGACCTCACAGGTAATGTACATATTAATGGACATATATTATATCTTTTCATATTAAAATGAAAATGATATTCTAAATGTTCTAAATTTTTCTTGTCTCTAATAATTTAACTTTTTATATAATAATTTTTCTAGGGGTCTTATCTGTTGATGCACCCTTCCCTGAAGAGGGGCAGCGAATGGTCACGGATTTGGATGACGCAGATGTCGTCTTGATCCCAACCGTCGAGGAGTCGATCGACCTCACAGGTAATGTACAGTTTTATTAATGGACATATATTATATCTTTTCATATTAAAATGAAAATGATATTTTAAATGTTCTAAATTTTTCTTGTCTCTAATAATTTAATTTTTTATATAATATTTTTTTTTTTTTTATGTATTAAAGGCATTGACCAGAACAGCGAGCACCTTCTATCTTTGCGATCCGGACCGGATGGCAACCCTGAGGATCAACGGGGCCATATTTCACACGTCAGTTATTCGGGGAGCAGTAGTTATAACTCTAGCTGCTATGGTGAAGATTTTTCGGCCAGTGGAATAGCTGAATCCCCCTATTACGGTGACTCTGGAGTGGGCAGCGGTTTTAGTGAAGGTTCTCTGGACAGCAGTAACAACGAAGAACAGGCCCCCTACTACGGTGCCTATGGAGTTGGTAGCGGTTTTAGTGAAGGTTCTCTGGACAGCCGTAACAATGAAGAATGGGCCCCCTACTACGGTGCCTATGAAGTTGGTAGCGGTTTTAGTGAAGGTTCTCTGGACAGCCGTAACAATGAAGAATGGGCCCCCTACTACGGTGCCTATGGAGTTGGTAGCGGTTTTAGTGAAGGTTCTCTGGACGAAGGATATTGTAGCGCCTCTTCGCGGGGTTATCGTAAACCCTCGAAGAGTGGAGGTGCGCTAGCACAAGCGCTAACGAAATATCGAGATGCCTTTGTCACTGAATGCTGGGATGCGGCGCATCCAGTGGCCATCTGGGCTCGCGCCCAGATGGCCACGATACACGCATACTGTGAAATCTTTGGTTATTCTCCACGATTCATCGACCCTTTGGTCGATGAGCTGGTGGGTTTACTCAGTTCCCAAAAAAAATAAAAAAAACAAAAACTTGTAATAATTTTTATAAATGAATAAAAAATATATATTTTAAAATATATTGCTTTTGTCTTATTATTTCATCAAAATTAGGTGTTCTCTTTTTCAGAAAAACAAATTATATATTTATTTGTCAGTACATAAAACTGCTAGTCAACACATGGCTATTAAAAATAAAAATAAGAACAATAACTTGTAATAATTTTTATAAATGAATAAAAATACATCTATATATTAAAAAATATATTGCTTTTGTCTTATTATTTCATCAAAATTAGGTGTTCTTTTTTTCAGAAAAAAAATAATATTTTTATTTGTCAGCACATAAAACTGCTAGTCAACACATGGCTATAAGAACAATAACTTGTAATAATTTTTATAAATGAATAAAATACATCTATATATTTTAAAATGTATTGCTTTTGTGTTATTATTTCATCAAAATTAGGTGTTCTCTTTTTCAGAAAAAAAAAAAAAATAATATTTTTATTTGTCAGTACATAAAACACTGCTAGGCCTTCTGAACATGTAATACTTAGCTACTCTGTCCTGCTCTAACTATTTGACTTTATTTCAATGATGTTAAAAATTATTGGTTCTTGTTGCAGTCAGTGTTTATTTAATTCTACGTAACTATACTGTTGTATGCTTTTAACAAATTATTATGAAATTTTTTCGCTTTACCCTTGATACAAATCTCAGTCGTTACAGGGCTTATTATTGAAAGTACCTCGTAGGGTCCTACCCAAACTGGTGAAAATTTATTTTTCCTTTTTTGATTTTTTAGTAAAATTTTATCGCCTATTTTGAATATTATTGGGTGTACTGAGCTATCATAGCTTTGCTTAGATTTTTCTTTGGCTCTGGCTTGATTTTGTCGCACGATTTCGTGTGTGCGTTGAATTTGGTATTTTAATAGCTTGTTGCTATCATCGGTATTATATACTGGTGAGCATTTGCGTTTTAGATTGGTTGGCATTTCAAAATCGTAACCGTATAAAGTACGGAAAGTCGTTTGCCCGGTGGACATATGCATTGTATTATTGTGTACATGCATTGCTGTATTTAACCACTGGTCCCAGTTTGATCCATCCTCTTTCGCAAAACTTCGTAAATACTCTGCTAATGGGCGGTGGCTTTGTTCCAAAGAGCCGTTGGCCTGTGGATGATATGGCGTAATATGTAACTTTTTAATTCCTAACAATTTACACGTGTCCGAAAATAATTTTGAAACAAAATTCGAACCATTGTCGGTTATCAATACTTTTGGTATGTTATGTCTTGTAATAATTTCGTCGTAAAATGCTTTTGCTACAGTGCTTGCTTCTGCATCTGGGATAGCTACGCAGCACATATATTTTGAAAAATCATCTTGAAAAGTTAATATATATTTATTTCCAGATATAGTTTCCGGTAAAATACCTACAAGATCCATGTATACTTTATCGAATGGTCGTACAGGCGTATCAGTTAAAACCATTGGCATTTTAGTAAGCCTAGAACTTTTATTTACTTGGCATTTTTGACAATTCTTAACGTAATCTTTTATTTGTTTCTGCATACCTTTCCACTTAAATTGTTTTCTGATTCTAAAATATGTTTTCACTGCGCCCTGGTGACCTCCTAATGCTGAGTCATGAAAGTCTTTTATAACAGTTTTAATTTCCTCTGGGTCAGTTAATAGTAGACTTGAGTTTAATTCGTTCTTGGTGTCTGTTGTTATTTCATCCAGTACTGGCGTGCTCACCTGTTGTTTGTTTTTTGAAATTTGATTATCTAATTTATTCTATGTGGTCTTAGACCGTGTTTGGACCGCAGTAATATCTGGTTCTGGATGTGGAATTCTACTTAAAGCATCTGCGTTCAAATTCTGTTTACCTGGTTTGTAAGATATTTCGTAATCATATTCTGATAATTTATGCCTGAAACGGGCTAACCTTGATGTCTGATCTTTGAGATTTGCTGTGCTACGTAATGGTTGATGATCTGTATAAATTTGAAAATGTCGGCCTAGAAGATAAGCTCTAAAATTTTTTGTTGCCCAGACTATAGCTAAAAATTCCTTTTCAATGGTGGAGTAATTTTTTTCTGCTCCATTTAATGCCCTACTAGCAAATGCTATTGGTCGGTCGCTCCCTACTTTGCCTTGTGACAGTACCGCACCTATTGCTTCGTTACTTGCATCTGTTGTAAGTAAAAAAGGTTTTGTAAAATCTGGATATGCGAGAATGGGTGGTGAAATTATTGATTCTTTTAATTTAATAAATGAACTTTGACAATCGTCTGTCCAAGCGAATATTTTCTAAGTAATTTATTAATTGGTAATGATAATTTTGCCATATTGTTTATAAATTTTCTGTAATAATTAATTAATCCCAAAAACGCTTGCACTTCTTTTTTATTTCTTGGTACCGGAATATTTTTCACGCATTCAACCTTTGATGGGTCTGGCAGAGCACCTAGTTCCGAACATTTATGTCCTAAATAGACAACTTCGCGACGCAAAAACTGGCATTTTTCTGTATTTAATTTTAGATTGTGTGACCTAATTGGTCTAATATTTCGTCTATTCGAGGAATCGGAAATACTTGTTTAATTGTCACATCGTTTAATTTACGGAAATCTATTACTAGCCTCCACTTTTTGTTACCGTCCTTGCCGCTCTTTTTAGGAACCAACAACATCGGTGAATTCCAGGGTGATATGCTTGGCGATATAATGCCGTCATCCAACATTTTACTAACCTGTCTGTTGATTTCATCTCTATGTGTGTGTGGCAATTTGTATTGCTTTTGATTGATTGGTGGTTGGTTCCACTGTGTTATTATTTCATGTTTAAGTACTGGCGTGTATGTTAATTCATCGCCATCTAAATGAAAAACATCATGATACGAAATACACAGATTTTGTAAAGATGTAATTTCGTCTTTATTCAAGGTTCCATCAATTTTTATTTCCTCTAATAATTTGTTAATTCTGTTCGTAATGTTTACTGAATTTATGCTATTTATTGTAGAATTGTTGGTATCCGATTCCTTATACTGATTGAAATTCGAGAATTTTGGTTTAAAAGCACTGTCTATTATAAATTCTTTTTCTGTAGCATTTAATACGGACACATAAACTCTATTTTTGCTAACATTCGATATGCTTTCGCCCAAATATACTCCTGGACAAATTTCTTGTTTATGTATTAATACGATTGGAATTTTTGTTTTTAAACGTAATGATACTATCTTTGCGGTTCTAGGTTCTACTTTTAATTCCTGATTTAGAAAAATATTTTCCATGTCTGCCCGTGTCCTCATGGGTAGTTGTATAGTATTGTTTTTATCTTGATCATAAAATATTAACTTCTTATCTATGGCATTAATTATGGACCTATTCCATATATTATCTCGTCCTATTATTCCATCAGCGGGTATTCCTTGTTCAAGTGCCACTACATGCATCTTTAAACAGAACCACTCTATACTATTGTGCTGAATATTTATTGTCCCTAAAGTCCTTACGCATCCCCCAAAAGCACCACTAAAGTCCTTCTGAGTATTTTTATCAAAACCCGGAAGTCGTATCATCGAACCCTCCTTTACTATACTAGCATCTGCTCCCGAATCTACCAGTAATATGAGTTTTCCATTTTTAGCATCCTCACAAGGTACTTCGATGAAAACATCACTTACATTAGGTAGTTTGAAATAGTCACCCTGCCTACTGCATATTATACGATTCTTTCTTTTACTAAACTCACTCATATGACATCTAATCTTCTTATCATATTCTATTACGAAATTTCCAAAACTTTTTGATATTCTTGATAATATGTTTTTTACTTTATACCCTACTGCTTCCTCTCCAAAGGTTCAATTATACTTTTCATATTCTGCTAATTTTATTATTTTGTTCCCCAGTGTAATCGACACAATACCTATAAAGTGTATGATATAAACTAATAATCCTACTACTGCATTACAAACCAAACACGGTGGCTCAACATATGTATCAACGGTCACTCCCGACGTTTGATGAACAATATTATTTTCACCCATTTTTTCCTCTTTCAACTTCTCCTTACAGACCAAACACGGTGGCTCAACATATGTATCAACGGTCACTCTCGACGTTTGATGAACGATATTTTCCCCCACGAAAATTTGCGGTAGCAAATGTGATCACAGGCTCCTTTGGTGTATGATCCACTATTTCTACCTTTGATCTAACTTTACTAATGTTAACGGGACCCCAGCTTATTGGCCTTGGCTGGGCCCGTGGTAGTTTCCCCTATTGTGAGCATTACTACCGTTTGGCACAACATTTTTCTTGGCGTGGCAATCCGCTATCATATGGCCGACTTGACCACACCCATAACATGCCCTATTATTTCTGTATGTTCTATTAGGTTCGTTATTGTTATTACTATTGTTATTTCTAAACGGATTATTATTTCTATTATTTTCATTACCATTATTAATATTATTATTTCTATTATTACGAGTATTACTCTTTTGCGGATTCTGATTTTGCTGCTGTTGGTGTTGATAGCCGTTATTCTGAAGTCCTCTATAACCCCCTTGGTACTGCTGATTCTGAAATGGTTGTTGTTGGTTCACCTGGCGTTCTTCCAGTCTATTTGATCCACATCTCCAACTCGATTCATGTCCGTATTTCTCGCATTCTCTGCAAAATGGTGTATTTTTTCGCAAATAACAGTCATCCCTTGTGTGTCCTGGTCTTGTGCAAAATGAACAGACTGGCCCCTTTTTCATGGCATCCCCTGTATTCCCATTATTTCTATTTTGTTGACTTTTACCCCTATCTTGTCGTGAATTTCTAATATCAGTTTCTTGATTATTTTTACTAACTGAGGTTCCATTCGGTCTTTTTTCAAAACTATACAGTTCCTCCGGTAATCTCGGCCCCCGCAGTATTGTGGCTTCTGCCCTTAACGCTTCGTCTAATAAATCATTTAAATTATCTGCCTTGCTACTCAACAGTAGTATCTTTACAGTCGGGTCACACACTCCCACTTTAAATGCTGTTAGCACAGAATTTAATAGTTCCGTGTTAAAAATATCTGTTGGCAGGTTTTTCTTTTTGTACATTGTATCGGCTATGTCGTTTGCGTTCGACTGCAATACTTCTAAACGCCTTGCAAACGCCCTTAAACTTTCCCCTCCACCTTGATATGCCTGTCTTATGTTGTATTGAACTGAATCTAATGTAGCCACCTTTAAATATGTGCTTTTAAGTAATTCAAACAACTCATCTAAATCATTTATATTCTTGGTCCTCACTAATTCGTATGCATCTCCATCAAGACGCAGTTTAATACAAATCATGAATTCCTCCTGATTTTCTTCAGTTATTTTAAGGTTCGCTGCCTTACAACCGTCTATAAATCTAAGAAGCTCCGTTTTTAGGAACGGTGAATCTTCGCCCTTAAACACCGGGACCAGATTTCGTACGCATTTCAATTATTGTTATATCTTTTGTTATGCTTTCTAAATTTTATTCTATTCTTAAAGCTTCTTTATGGTATAACGATGTTTCGTGTGCTAAGTTTACTTCCGCCTCTAAAAATCTGATTTTCGAATCCAATTCCCTTACTTTGTTATTTGCCTCTTCGACTGATTCAAATTCTAACCTTGGTTGTTGACGTAGTGCCCTAGCTACTGATTCATCAGAAATATCTTTATCTTTCAACAATGCTCTTAATTTTTCGTTTTCAGCCTCTATACCGCAGGCGTGGTCTAACAACTCCTGTTTTTCTGCTAATTTATCGTTTATTTTTTTAGTTAATGCAGCAAATTCGCCTTTCCAGCCTTCTATCTCTTTTATTTTATTCTCACTTTTGTGTTCCAAGAAATATATTAATTCTTCGAACACGACATCTACTCCTTCTACCTTAGAAAAAACCTTTGTGTTATTAACTTTATTTTTTATTAATTGTAAATGTTCTTTATTATTTACTTCGAGGCTAATTTGAGCCCACAATTTATCCGTAAACCTGTCCAATTGCTCTAGTATGTTTCCATATGCTAACTGTAATTGTTCCAATTCCGCCATATATTTATCAACGCCAAAAAAAATTCCAATTTATTTCCTAGAACACTCAACAGTTCACGTAGCTCCACAATGTTATAAAAAAAATATTATAAATTTTTTAAATTTTAAATCTGTTGACTAAAATCAGATATTTTATAATAATGTAAAATTTTTCATTAAATTGACCATGATATTAAAATAAAAAAAAATATTTCAAATTCACAAAATCTTTAAAATGTTATTTTATTCTCATTTAAATTTTAAAATGAAAATTATATTTTAAATGTTCTAAAATTTTTTAAATTAAAAAAAAATATCAAAAATTCCGTTTCATATTAATTTTAGAAATAATCTTATTTACTTATCTGAGTTTAATATTAAATAAATTTCCTATTTTCTTTTTATTTCGTTTGTTATTTAATTTTAATTTCCATTTGTATATTTATTCATTCGATTTGTATTTATTACTTTATTAAACACTGTAATAATTGTTTAAATTTTCTGCTGTTACTCACGTATTTTCAAAACAAAAAATTAAATAATCACCATTTATTTTGTGATTTTTAGTCCTTTTCCTCCTTCTATCGTCCTTCTTCTCTCGGTCCCTGAGAGCGTTGTTTGAGAAACCGGCTGCGCCAAAATGTTGTATATTAAAAAGGTCCTTCCACTAGGACTTTAACTTGATCCTATTTATACTTACTGAGTCCTTTTTACTTTCTTTATATTATTTAAAACAACCGAGTCTTTTTTACTTCAAGACACTTTATTTCGCTTTAAAAGTTGGTTACACTTTTGTAACCAACTTTTAAAGCGAAATAAAGTGTCTTAACACTTATTTGTAGACAGTTCAGCTTATCGAAAACAATTGATTCTTAGTCTATACTTAACTTCTACTTAACACCTCGTATTCTTATAATTTCACAATAAATTGAGTAATTTCATCATGCTAAAATAACTTAGTCAGCGTATTTATAATTTCACAATAAATTGAGTACTTTCATCATTCTAAAATAACTAAGTCAGCATTTATCTGAGTGACCTATTTAACGTGGGCGTGTATACCTGTGCTATGTTAAGCTGTGTGCGCCAAACAATTAAATGCAGTTTGTGTTTAACATGCATAATGCTTAACCCTAAAAATATGCCATAAAGAAAAATATACTGGTTATGTTATGTTGTGGATCATAAGCACGCTGTAAGTTCCACGATTATGATACACAACAGTGGATCATATGTAAGCAGTGAACTCTACGACTATGATACACAACACGTCTATTTCAATGCCACTTATGTAAAGTTCAACAATTTCTACATGGTCGCGCGTCGTTTGACTGTTTATCCATTGAAGCTCAAGATAGTACTTACGTCCATGTATCCAAAGATCTCTGGCTATTTTAGCGTTCAACATGGTTGAACAATCGTACTGGTACAACTTGAAAAAGTTCAGATTCATCCTCATGATTTGGTTTGATATATCAACATCGTCGTTCGTGAGAAGTAGCGTAGGCTGAGCAGTGGCTCCGGGATGAAAAGCGAGTGTAGTCTGAGCGGCAACTGCGGGCTGAGCGGCAACTGCGGACAAAGCAGTGACTGCGGGCAGAACTGCGACTGCGGGCTGAGTGGCAACTGCGAACAAAGCAGTAACTGCGGACAAAGCAGTAACTGCGGGCAGAGCAGTGACTGCTGGCTGTGCGGTGACTGCGGGCTGTGCGGCGACAGTTGGCTAAAATGTACATGTAGGATGAGCAGTGGATCTAGGCTGAAAGGCGAGTGTAGACTGAGCGGCGACTGCGGGCATAGCAGTGTCTGCAGGCTGAGCAGTGACTGCAGGCAGAGCAGTGGCTGTGTGCTGAGTAGCGACTGTGGGCTGCGCGGCGAAAAATGGCTGACCGGTGATCTGGGCAGCAACTGCGGACTGTGCACCGACTTCTATGTGCCTAATTTCTTTTCGCAGATCAGTTACGCTATTTTGCATTTGTTGGCAATTAGAAACCATCCGCGATTGCAATGCAAATTCTTTTGTAAATCAACTATTTTTTTATTGAATTCGTTTGACATCTCGTCGTTTTTTAATTGCTTAACAAATTCGTCCTCATGTTTGTCAATGACTACTTCACTATTTCGTGGCGTAGATTTACCTGAAGGCGTCGGCTTTAAACAAATTATAGATTTCGTCCGTGATGTATTGGTAGGAACTGGTGAACAAAATGAGGTTGGTGGCAGCGCGGAATTTGACGATGGCACGGAGTCTGACGGCTGAGTAGATGTTATACGATGAGTAACATTCTGGCGGTTGAGTTGATAATGATAGCGGCGCAGAATTCATCGATTGCGAACGGTCTTGCGGTTGGGCCGATGATGATGTATGCGCTGAGGTTACCTATTGCGCGGTCTAGCGGCTGTCCTGATGGTTGCACGTAAAGGAGTGGTGTACGGTTTAGTGGCATATCCAGTTTGTGTGGTTCAAATCGGTCAGGTGGCACTCCCTTGTTTGGTCTTTGGCTCGCTGTCTTAATAGAAGATTCTTCGACATGTGACATCAACGCAGCGAATTTTGACTTGTACTGTAGTTGCTTTATTAAAATTGATGGTTCCTAAGCATGTGGAATAGCGTCCCACGGTGGCTGCGATGAGATTAAAATTGCAACGCGAGGATGAAATTTAAAATACAATTTTGGTGGCTTGCGTTTCTGAAAATTACAAATTACATCTATCGACGATCTTGACAAAATGGCGTTTAACTTTCATCTAAAAAAAAGTTGTCGTTTACGGCTTTCGTGTCGACCAGGGTTGAACAAAAAACTCAATCAAATTAATTTTAAGTAATTTATTCTCTATAATGAACATAATTAATTAATTATTCTAAATATAATTTTAAACCTACTAGATGTTTGCTGGTCAAAGGCTCACACGAAAAAAAAGGCGTCCCGCCATTCCGCACAAATTTTCCATAATTCTTATACATACAAATTTGACAAAAATAAAAAAACAACAATTAAAACATTGTACTGTCCCTATCATATCTTGGCAATCATGACGATGCCAATCATTTTAAATGATGTGGGTTGCCGTCGGTTCATGACAGAGAGCAAATACGAAAAATATTCATAAATCAGCCAATCAGAGACGAGGTGAAGCAACGTTGCTGACGCATTTAGTTAGGTGTTGTTTGGACGCACAAAATTGAGATTGACTCGTGTGTTAGAAAGACATCCTGTCAGCGATGGACGAGTCAGAGTCGTTACCATAAAAATCGCGTACGGCGAGCCTAAGCGTCTCATCTTCATCTTATTTAGTAACTAAATATTAGTTACACACATTTCAAATGCATTCAAATTTATTACAGTACACTTACTATTTGATGTATAAACATTAATTTTTCATGTTCAATTATTTTGCTAACTAATACAAATCTTGCAAACTTATGTGCTGAATGTTTTGAACTACTATTTAACTACATAGTGCAAGGCGGGCAGTATGTTGGCTTTATATCTGTCATAGTATAATAAGTATTGGTTATTATCATTTGTATTAAAGTAAGCATTAGTATTAGTAAGAGTTAATACACATTTTTAGTCATTAAACGAATGTGACGCGTATTTTATTTCTTTCCTAATTCAGCTCCGCAATGATTGCAACAATATATATAACATAAATTTTACAACCATATATACATTCATAAAATTCTCTTTAGGTATAAGGTAAATTGAACCAACGTTTCAGTGTTGCACCCAAAATACATTTATTGTAACCTCATGTCATTAAAATTAACGTACCATTTTTTACTACAACCGAAATGTGAGTCCGCGCAACTGCACATTCGGTTGCGTAACCTCATGATTGCATTTTTCATTTTGCAAAATTGACATTTGTTACGGCGATTGAGTAAGTTGTTATATCAACAAAATAAGTGACAAACGGCAACCTCACGTCTATAATAAGTTCGGTTGCCAGTTTCATGCCAACAATTATGGATGCATGCAGAAATAAATAAACGTCAAACATTTTCACATGTCGAAATCAATAGGAAATTCATTAATTAAGTTACATTGCGAAAAAAATATAAAAATATTAATAAAATAATATATTTATTTAATACAAATTGTTCATTTGCTAGTGAAATATAATATAAATAAAAAATATGTGACCGTATGTGCCAATAGAAATAGTTTTATTTTTATTTATTAGTTGTTAGAAAATAAAAAAATGCATTTAGATACATGTATCTTTTCATAGTTTTTTTTTTCAGGGAGCAGGAATTAGTAGATATACTTCTAAATTGTGAGCGCGACATATTTACGCAAATATAATAAAAATTTTGTTATAATAAAATTTCATTTGTAGGTTTAAAAAACCTTGTACTCACCGACTAGGCGGTTGCGGCAACCTCATGCTCACCAAATTGGAGGTTGTCACATCTTCATAATCACCTCTTTGGAGGTTACCACAACCTCATGTTCACCGATTAGGAGGTTGTCACAACCCTATGATCACCGACTTGGAGGTTGCCACAACCTCATGTTCACCGTTTTGGAGGTTTTTGCAACTAGTATATCAGTTGTTGCCGCAACCGAATGAATTGGTAGGGCAATTTAGTTGGTTGCCGCAAAAATCAGTTTTCTGTGTGTACTTTTAAATTGTGTGAGGGACATATTTACGAATCTGTAATACATATAGAATACTTTTCCTACATAAGATTTATTTAAAATAAAATTTAAATTTTTTGAATTGTTGTGAATCAGAAACGTTTTTTTTATGTATTTAAGAAAGCCTGCACATAACCAGTATGTATATAAAGTTCAAATCTAAAAGCACAATAACAGATGCATGTTAACTTAACATAACGTCAACAACGTAACTGGAACAAGTGCATAATGTTTATGAGTGCGTACTGTCAGGAGATAAAATTAAGCCTGCTTAAATCAACGAAAATTTGATCCGAGACACGCGCTAGCAAGTGCAACAACAAAAGCATTGGTTGTAATTTAACTCAAGATTAACGCCAGCATGGGAACCAATTAAGAATTTAGCACATAGGAGTTTTCTCAGTTAATGATTTCACAATATTAAGTAATATCCGATGTGGGTTTCAGGAGGTTTTTAGTAGTACGTAGATTTAAGAATATGCTTGCTTGCATTTATGAGTTGTGTTTTAAGAACTAAGTATAAGCAAGGGGTTCGTGAGTCGCTCGATACCGAGGTGATGAGTAGAGGTTAAGTTTAGATTTTAAGCATTATGATTTTATCTGCCTTAGAGAGCAGACGTGTTTTCAGTTTAAACTCAATCTTGTAAAAATACTTAAAAATAATTAATAAAAGTATAACGCAAGTCTAAAATATCCTTGCGTTTTTATTTAATAATAAATAATAGGAAAGAATTGTGGACTTCGAGGGAAAATTGTCACTAACGGCTTCATAAATAAAAGGCAAGTACAAAAGGACCCTCGAGTCCGCAACATTTTGGCGCAGCCGGTTTTTCAAGAATCTACAAAAAGGACTGAAGAACGAATTCGAAGGAGCATTAAAACACAAAAAAAAAAAATAAATAAAGAAACACAGAAGTGGAAAGGAAGGTATAATTAAATATTGAGTCAATTTTAGTGAGTTTGAGTGAAAGCAGTAAATAAATGGTGAAATTAAATGATAGAAAGAATGAAATTAAACATGGCAGATTTACTGAGAAATTGTGGAATCAAATTAGTACGGAAGTTAACAATAAAGAAACTTTGGAATTAATAAAAAATAAAGTCAGTACCACACGGGTATACTCAGAAGTTGACGTAGTTTTTCAACAGTAAGTATACTTCTTGGAACATAAAAGTGCTCAGAAAATAAAAGAATTAGAAGATTGGAAAGGGGAATTTACTGCATTAAATAAAAAATTGAACGATATTGTAGAAGAACGGCAGGAGTTGTTAGATAAGGCTAGTGGAATAGAGGAAGAAAACGAAAAATTAAGAACTTTGCTGAAAAATAAAGATATTTCGGACGAATCAATTGAAGGAGCACTGAGCCAACAGCCCAGACTAGAATTCGAAACATTAGAAGAAGCCAATAATAAAGTAAGGGAATTAGATTCGAAAATCAGATTTTTAGAATCGGAAGTTAAGCTAGCCCACGAAACATCATTATATCATAAGGAGGCATTACATATTGAAGGAAAGTTTGATAAAATAACAGCACCAGAGACAACATTAGAAATGTCGTTAGATACTGTAGCGAAATACGTAGGAAGTGTGGTTCCATTTTTTATGGGATCGGAATCACCGTGCGTTAAAACTGAACTTTATAGATTCATGGACGGTTGTGCGTTAGCAAGTCTGAAAATTACAGAAGAAAACAAAGAAGAATTCATTAGCTGTGTCACACTGCATCTTCTTGGTGACGCTTATGATCTAGTCCGCACAAGAAAGTTCAATGATTTAGAGGAGTTATTTGACGTCCTAAGAAAAAAAAATGACTACTTTAGATTCGGTTCAGGATAGTATAAGAAAAGCATATCAGACGGATGGTGAGAGTCTGAGGACATTTGCAAGAAGAATAGAAGGATTATGGGCAAACGCTAATGAAATAGCAGATTCAAGGTACAAAAAGAAAAATCTACCTGCAGACGTTATTAATACGGAACTAGTAAACTCAGTTCTGACAGCATTCAAGGTAGGTGTAAATGATCCGACAATAAAGGTTCTTTTATTAAGTAGCAAAGCAGAAAACTTGAATGATTTATTAGATGAAGCATTAAAGGCCCAGATAACAATTGAAGGGGCTCCGAGATTCCCCGAGGAAGTGAACAGTTTCGAACAACGATCTGTAACCAGTCCAACGAATAGTTATCAAAACAATCATTTTCAAACTACCCCACTGAATCACAAAATATCAACTCAAAATAAAACAGAAGGATTAAAAATATGACCAACATGCTCTTTTTGCCAGAAAAAAGGACATACACGAGACGAATGTATTACGCAGAAAAACAAACCGTTTTGTATAAAGTGTGAAAAATATGGGCACGAATCTAGTTGGAGGTGTGCTTCCATTAGACTAGAAGCTCAAAATAAGGAAGGGTTTGGACGTACACAAAACCACCCAGTCGTTAATAGGGAATTTTTAAACAACAATTTGCAAACAGGACATGACACTACGTACCGTAATAATAATAGAAATAATAACAATAACAATGGGAATACCCCTAGAAATAATTTTAAATGTGATTGGTGTCGTAGACTTGGGCATGTGGAAACTAATTGCTACGCCAAGAGGGATTATCTGTCGAGGGAGAATAATGATCAAAACAAGGGAAACTACCAGGGGCCCAGCCAAGGCCAGTAAGCTGGGGACCCATTAAAAATAGCAAAATTAGGTCAAAAAGGGTAGAAATAGTAAATCATAATTCTGAAGGGTCTGTGATCACATTAACTACTCAAACTCCTAAATATGAGAGAAAACCAGTGGAGGAAAATATTGCAAATCAGACGTCGAAATTGACCGTTGATACACATATTTATCCACCGAGGTTTGATTGTGAGGGAGTGACAATGGTAATTTTTGCATTAATACATTTCCTTATATATATGATAATAGCAATAGGGGCAAAAATGATTAAATTAGGAGCAGATGAAAGATGTGTATGGGAAGAAATGCAAATAGGTCAAAAGGTGAACAATGTGTTTTCAGTTGAAAAAGTTTGAAAATTTTATAACATGTTATGATAAAAAAATCAGACAACGGTTGAGTGGATTAAATAAAAAAAGAATTAACAAAATATACAATAGAAAGGGGGACTGCTTCAAATTGTCTAATGTAAGTGATGTGTTCATTGAAGTATCTTGCTAGGCAGCTAAAAATGGAAAACTCTTATTACTAGTGGACTCAGGAGCAGAAGCAAGCATAATAAAAGAAGGTGCAATGACACAACTACCGGATTTTGACAAGAATAGTAAGAAAGATTTTAATGGGGCTTTTGGTGGATGCGTAAGGTCGTTAGGCACGACCAATATACAACACAGTATATGTGACTGTGTTGTATATTAAGTGGTTACATTTAATAATGCATGTAGTATCTCTTGAACAAGGAATACCAGCAGACGGAATAATAGGACGGGATAACATATGGAATAGATCCGTAATATACGCAATTAATAAGACCATTACATTCTATGATAAAAGAAAGAATCACACTATCCGATTACCAATGAAAACGCGAGCCGACATAGAAAATATTTATTACAATCATGAAATAAAAATCATGCCGAGAACCGTAAAAATAATAGAAATTAAACTAAAAACAAAAATTCCAATTGTATTAATACATGCACAAGAAATTTATCCTGGAGTATATTTGGGAGAAAGCTTATCGAATGTTAACAAAAATAAAGTTTATGTCTCAGTATTAAATGCTACATAAAAGGACATTATAATAGACAACAATTTTAAACCGAAATTTTCAAATTTTAATCAGTATAGGGAATCAGATACAAACAATTCTACAATAAATACTATAAATTCAGTGAATATAAAAATAGGATTAATAGATTATTAGAAAAAATTAACATCGATGAATCTTTAAATGAGGAGGAAATCACATCTTTACAAAATATTTGTATTTCTTACCACGATGTTTTTCACTTAGAAGGTAACGAACTGTCATACACGCCGATACTTAAACACGACATAACAACACAATGGAATCAACCACCAATTAACCAAAAGCAATACAAACTTCCACACACACATAGAGAGGAAATTAATAGACAGGTTAACAAAATGTTGGATGCTGGCATTATATCGCCAAGCATATCACCCTGGAATTCACCGTTACTATTGGTACCAAAGAGGAGCGACAAAGACGGTAACAAAAAATTTAGACTTGTCATAGATTTTCGTAAATTAAATGACGTAACCATAAAACAGGAATTTCCGATTCCGCGAATAGATGAAATATTAGATCAATTAGGTCACAGTCGGTGTTTTTCAACTTAAGATTTAACAAGTGGCTATCATCAGGTCTTAGTAGAAGAAGGTGATGAAGAAAAAAACTACCTTCAGTACAGGACTTGGACATTTTGAATTCAATAGCATACCTTTCGGTTTAACAGGGGCACCAACAACTTTCCAGAGGATAATGAATCACATCTTAACAGGGTTACAGGGTATCGATTGTTTTGTATATTTTGATGATATAGTTGTGTATGGGAAAAATATAAGAGAACATGAACACTGATTAAGTAAAGAATTACAGAAACTAAGAGATCATAATTTAAAATTAAATACCGAAAAATGTCAGTTTTTACGTCGTGAAGTTGTATATTTAGGGCATAAATGTTCAGAACTTGGTGCGCTGCCAGACCCCGCTAAGTAAAAAATATTCCAGTACCAAGAAACAGAAAAGAAGTACAAGCATTCTTGGGATTAATTAATTATTACAGAAAGTAAATAAGCACATATTATTAATAATTAACTTAAAAAGGACGTTAAATTTAAATGGACGATTGTCAAAATTCATTTATTAAATTGAAAGAATCAATAATTTCACCTCCAATATTAGCATATCCAGATTTTAGAAAAACTTTTTTACTAACAACAGACGCAAGTAATGAAGCAGTAGGTGAAGTCCTATCTCAAGATGAAGTAGGAAGCGACCGACCGATCGCGTTTGCAAGTAGAACTATAAATGGAGCAGAAAAACGATATTCTACCATTGAAAAGGAATTTTTAGCAATTGTTTGGGCAACAAAGAATTTTAGAGCATACCTATTAGGGCGACCATTCAAATTTTTTACAGATCATCAGCCTCTAAAAGGTATTGCAAATTTAAAAGATCAGACATCCCGCCTTTCTCGTTTCCTACACAAATTATCGGAATATGATTTTGAAATAATGTACAAACCAGGCAAAAAGAATTTGAATGCGGATGCTTTAAGCAGAATTCCATATATAGAACCAGATATTACAGCCGTACAAACACGATCTAAAACTACACAAAATATTTTAGATCAGCAAATCACAAAAATAAAACCACAAATCAGTACTCCAGTCGTAGATGAAACAATAATAGATACAAATAATGAAAAGAATTCAGCTCAAATATTAACTGATCCAGATGAAATTAAAACCGTGATGAAGATTTTCATGATTCAGCACTAAGATGCCAGGATGTCCTAATTGCCAAATGAACAAAAATTCAAAGTTAACAAAAATGCCAATGGTTTTGACAGATACGCCAAAACGTCCATTCGATAAGGTTTATATGGACTTGGTAGGAATTTTGCCCGAAACAGTATCGGGAAATAAATATATATTAACTTTTCAAGACGATTTTTCAAAATACATGTGCTGCGTAGTTATCCCAGACTCGGAAGCAAGCACAGTAGCTAAAGCTTTTTACGAAGAAATTATCACGCGTTATAATATTCTGAAAATTTTAATTACAGAGAATGGTTCAAATTTTGTGTCAAAATTATTTTCAGACACATGCAAGTTATTAAACATTAAAAAAATCATATAACACCTTATCACCCGCAGGCGATTGGCTAGAACGTTAGAACGAAGTCACAGACCTTTAGCGGAGTATTTGAGATGTTTTGCAAAAGAGGTTTGGATCCAACTGGGACCAATGGTTGAATTCGGCAATGCATGTGCACAATAACACAGTGCATATGTCAACAGGGCAAACGCCTTGTCGTACTTTATACGGATTTGAATTTGACATGTCCAATTTATAACAGTGAAGATTACAATAAAGTATTAAAATACCAAATACAGCGTACACATGAGATAGTCAGACAAAATCAAGAAAAAGCTAAGGAAAGATCTAAACGAAGTTACGATAATACATTAAATACGGTAGTTTTTAAGGAAGGCGATATAGTTCTATTAAAAAACCAAAATAGGAAAAACAAATTTTCACCAATCTGGGTAGGACCCTATGAAGTCCTTTCGATAATAAGTCCTGTGACAACAGTGATCTGTATCAAGGGAAAAGGAAAAAATTCTATAATAACTTATTAAAATCATATAACTCTTAAGTTATACACATCGAACGAATAAATACAACGAAATAAATAACTGAACCAACAGTTCATAATGATCATTAAACGCAATTCATAATAATGCAAACAACGTAAATAAAGTACGCGTAAATATTTTTTTTTAGAAAATTTGTTTTTAAAAATCTAAATTAGTGCATGAGGGAATAGCTATGTATTAATTTTAGAAGATGACTAGCATTAGATCATGTATTAAATGAGAAAGGAATAAAATATAAAGAAGATTATATTAGATATTTCATAAACAAGAATTCAGTACGAATTTGCCAAAGCAATAAAATATACATTGTCACTATAATTGAGACAGGTCAGTACTTCAATTTCATTTTCAAGAGCATTTTCAATGGAAACAGACAACAGAAAGATCATTGCACTTGAAGTACAGATAGATGTTAGCGTAGCACACACTAACGTGGAGCACAGATAGAAGTGAGGAGCTAATGTTATAAGCGATAAAATGCAATTCAGCATTTTGCATCTAGGAACCACAAACGTTTTAAATGTGATCATTACACGGTAATGAAAAAATATATGTACCTATTGAATGTACAAAAGTAGTTATGCATAAATCGCGCGCGCTTACCAATATTGAAAATTGGCAATAATGATTAAATTCATAAATTAATGCATTGATTCATGTGCTAATGAAATTATAAATAAAAGAATTTCTATATATTAAGAAAAAAATTAAAGATTTTAAAGTTAAATAAAATATCTACACAATGGCATAAGTAAAATGTTCGATATAAATATACAATTAAAATATATAATTTTAATACTATGATGTAAGGTAATATAAACAAAGATTATGAATACTGAAAGTAAAAATGAAATATAAATTATTTATAAAGTTATAGTAAACAATACAAAGTAATAAGTATTTTTAATAATAATCCTGGCTCTGGAAGTGCATTTCAACCACGACAAAGAAATAAAACATGCACGAAGAAGAAGAAGAACTAGCAGTCCACCAAACAATAAACTTCGACGCAGAAGACAATAAGTTTAAATTTTAATTGTCAAAGAAGATCGTTTAATTTTGTTGGGTAAAGGTCTGAAATGGTAATATTATGTAATGAAGTACAAGAGAAGAATGTTAAAGAAACATGTGAGAGTCATGGCGCGGACAACAACAATTATACATCAATAACATGTTTAATTAAAAGAAGGAGCTCACTATAAACATGGATGTGGAAGTTCGACAAATCAGCAAAGTTGCGACTATTCTACTATAAAGAAGCAACAACATTTTACATCTTTACGTACATATAATTAAAAGATAACAATTTTATCACTCAAGGAACACGCTAATATTTTGTAAATAAGTTGAAGGAGCTATTCCATATACACTTATTCAGCTGTCAACGCTAACCTTATGGAAAAAGAAATTTGACACAACAACAAAGTTATCATAATTGTATTAAATCAATAACGTTTCACACATTATGCTGACAATTTCTTCAACAAAAGAACACAATTTCTTAAAAAAGAAGATGAAAATTAAAAACACTAAGAACTTCAAATATTCAAATATTTTAACAACAAGTGCAATATATAAGAACAACATCAAACAACAACATGTACGTATAATTAAAGATGATTTCTGAAGATGACAATTTCGCTACAAGAACTCTTAAAACATTTAAAGAAGACAAATTCGTATTAATATCCAGAAATATAAAATTACAAAATTACCAATTTTAGTATCTGCTCTCAACAAAATACGATTCAATTTGACTGAAAAAACAACGCAACATAGAATACATCAAATTTAACAAAGCTAAGAAAATAAAGACGAAAGATGAGAATAAATAATGATAACAATGTTTTTCGAAACAGTGACAGAAACAAATAAAATGCAGCCAGCCAACCTATACACGTAAACAGAGTGTAACAGAACTAGCGATCACAGCAGTTTATGTTTTAAATTAATAGAAAACACAATTACATTTCTTTTGTATAATTAATTTAATAGACTAGAAATAAGTAAAGAAAAACTTGAAGAAACATTAAAAATATGAAAACTATAAATATAAGCAATAACTAAACATATACTCAACCAAAATTAAATGAATTATTTTCAATAAATATCGCAAAAAATTTAAAAGAAAACAAATCGTTGCACAAATTAAAGCATTTAATGACTTAGATGAATAAACACGAAAAACAACAGAGCAACACGGAACGCAGCGATTGCAACGAATTTTATCAACAATATCATTAAAACTGCGACCATTAATTAAGTAATTGAGTAACTAAGATAAGCATTAATAAGATTCTTAAAATGAAAATAAGTAAAAAAATTATAAGAATATGAAAAATAATTATTGATTTTGAATGTTGAAATAAATTAAATTAAAGTTAACAAGTATATTAAAATATTAATGATGTAAAAGAAAAAACTATTATTCTTTTTAATAATAATTTTTTCTTAAAATAAGGGGGGAAGAATGTTGTGAATCAGAAACGTTTTTTTAATGTATTTAAGAAAGACTGCACATAACCAGTATGCACATAAAGTTCAAAACTAAAAGCACAATAACAGATGCATGTTAACTTAACATAACGTCAACGACGTAACTGGAACAAGTGCATAATGTTTATGAGTGCATACTTTCAGGAGATAAAATTAAGTCTGCTTAAAAGCAACGAAAATTTGATCCGAGACACGCGCTAGCAAGTGCAACAACAAAAGCCATGGTTGTAATTTAAGTCAAGATTAACGCCAGCATGGGAACCAATTAAGAATTTAGCACATTGGAATTTCTCAGTTAATGATTTCACAATATTAAGTAATATCTGATGTGGGGTTCAGGAGGTTTTTAGTAGTACGTAGATTTAAGAATATGCTTGCTTGCATTTATGAGTTGTGTTTTAAGAACTAAGTATAAGCAAAGGGGTTCGTGAGTCGCACGATACCGAGGTGATGAGTAGAGGTTAAGTTTAGATTTTAAGCATTATGATTTTAACTGCCTTTTTTTATTATAATGTGGGATAAAAAATAGAGCCACAGCACTCAGACAGGGTTATATCCATTGTGCTGTGACCCAGTTCCCTGGTTTTTAATGATACTTCTTAGATTCATTATTGAATCTAAGAAGGCAATTGTGTGATAGAGGATGAAGCTGATCCTCTCTCATCACGTCTGTGCCAAAGATCTGCCTTCTAATTCTAGAAAATGCTGGACAGTCACAGAGATAGTGCTCTGTTGTGCCAGTTTCTTCGTAGCAGGCAGAACATAAGGCGCTTTCGGCCAGGCCGATTGCGTTCATGTGTTTTTCACATGAGTTGTGTCCCGTTAGAAGTCCCGTCAGTTTTCTGCACTCCTTTCTACTTAAGGAAAGTAGAAACGAGGCCGATCTTTTGGTTATCGTCGGTGTCATGAGCTTGGAGAATCTTCATTTCGTCTCATTCAGCCATCTGCTCTTGTGTGCAGAGGCGACCCAAGAACTGATGACGAATTTTCCCGTAGATGCAGGTAGTCCAAGCACAGGTTCTGGTCCAAATGGATTATCCTCAGATCCAGCACGTTCTAGTTCGTCAGATGTTTCATTGACCGAAACTCCTTTATGGCCCGGCACCCAAATCAGTTTCAGTGTATTGTATTTACCAACACAATTGAGACGTGATATGCATTGACGTACAATTTTGGATGTGATGACTTGGTTGTCAAAGCCATAAGAGCAGCCTGACTATCGCTGCAAACTGACATAGCCCTGTTCTGCCATCTATTATCCGCAATGTAGTCCATAGCCATAAGTATAGCATAGACTTCGGCTTGAAATACCGATGAATTGTCGCCTAAGGCGAAGTGAAGTCTGCGGTCATCCGGTTTCACAAACACTCCAGCACCAGATCCCTGATCGGTTCTGGAGCCGTCAGTGAAAATGCGGTGTGACCCTCTACCTGGCTCACAGTCAGGCGTTAGCCAGTCTTGAATGTCAGGTTGGCAGACCTCAAAATTTCGTCTTGGTAATATTTCTATTATCATTGCATCAGAGAGCATCTCCAGTAGACAGGTGTCTAATGGAGTGTCAAGTGCAATGTCAGAGATATTCCAGGGAACATTAAACCAGAAACCACCTCGTTTTAGTCTCCAGCAGCCTTTCATGTCTTCGCCTCTGATGAAGATGTCAAGTGGTGGTAGGTTTAAGATTGCATTCAGTGCTGGACCATGTGTAGTGGGAAAGGCACCCGTAACACTCAGACACACGGTTCTCTGAATCTTGGCAAGACTAGTTGTCACGCATTTTCGCGACAGCTTGTTCCACCAGACTACCGATGCATATGATATCATCGGTCTTATCATTGCCGTGCAAATCCATAAGGTTTTGTTCGGCGATAGTCCCCATGTCTTCCCAAAAATTCCTCTGCATTGCCAGAAGGCTTTCAATGCTCTCGAAATTTTATTTTCAACATGTTTTGTCCAAAGTAGTTTACTATCTAGAGTTAAGCCCAGATATTTTACTTCGTTAGACAGAGGAATAGTGACACCCTTAAGTACTGGTAGAGATAATCCTGTCAATATTCTTTTCCTAGTGAAGAGAACAATCCCTGTTTTGTGAGGGTTGACGGAAAGTCCGTTTGCAGTACACCAGCTGTCAATTCAGTTCAATGAGTTTTGTGTTTTAACACAGACCTCATTGAGGGAAAAGCCTGTGGCAAGAATGGCAACATCATCTGCATAGGCCTGGGAATAGACACCTGGTCCATCGAGATCGTTGAAAACCTTACCGTTGGTATCACCAACCGCCTTAACGTCGATTAAAACCCGAACGCCTTACAGTAGTATTGTATAGTTTGCATATTTGACGCTGTCGGCCAACCACCGAACCCCTTACCGTCGGTATGTTAAATGTCCCTATTTCATCACCTAAAACAAGTAAAATAACAACACTTACTTCATTTCCAGTTTATCCTTTTTTTATAACTTTTTATTTCTTTTTACTGTTCAACTTATGAACTAACTTCTTAATCTAATAACAACTCACTTAAAACTAAATAACTAAAGCTTTTATACTAATACTTAAACTAAGTTTCAATGCTACTTTCCCAGTGTCTTTTGCTGCTTCATCCTAGAAACATAATTTTGGCCAATCACAGTGTGTTTTGCTGCTTTTGCCCAGAAGCATCATTTTAACCAATCACAAGTTCCGTAAAGAACTCAAGTTCGATCCGCAACTCGAGTTCTTAACGCTGACCGTGAAAGCAACTGTTGTATAATCAGCAACCCGAGATGACATTGAATTTGGGCCATCGCAAAGTCATTGAATTGAAGTCATCTTTGTTTAGAAATAAGTTGCACCACGTGCTTATTTTCTTCAAGCTAGCAACTGCAACAGCTTTACGCTGCTGCAAATTTGGTTTATAGTTGCAATTGCTGACTAAGTAGAATACATTTAATATTATTTTAATACCCAAATACCCACTAGGAAAATATCAATGAACTTCCAGTGACTGTCATAATTCTGACTCTCAACATTCCTCCCCTCTGCTGTAAACATAACTATCGTCACTATTGGCATGGGTTAATCGATCTTCATATGTGGTAGCGATACTGATTCTTCAAGTTCCAGATATGCGTTCTTGTGCTGGTCTTCTTTCGGACAGATTTAGGAGCCACTGAGTAGGATACTTCTCGGGGTCCCGATTGCTCCTGACTCCGTCTAACTTGCATCCGACACACATTGCGATGTCGACTACATTGCGATGTCGCCTTAGCTTCGATGTGTAAATTTAATATGTTCTTTAAGAACCACTCTGATTCGTACATCATCTTCAGTTCCACTGTTAATTCACTCAGCAACGTTTGACCCAAAACGTCCGGGTGCAACATGCTATGCTCAAATTCATTTTAGCTAACTTTCTGGTCTGTTGTTGCTGGAGCTTTTTCAGGTTTGTTTTCACAATCTTCTTTATTTCAACACTATGATAACGAATTCAATTGATGACATCTCCTTATGTGATTGTGTTTTAATTCTGGTGAGTTCCTCTAGCGTTCATACAACACGCATCCCCTCTATCTCTTTAATGGTTGCTTGCAACGTTCTGGACAACCTGTCGTAATTACTGGCCATCACCGTTATTTGTTGCTCTATAAAGTAGCCGCGGTAGCTCAGTGATTAGTGCGTTGGACTGCGAGCCGAAAGGTCTCCGGTTCAAGCCTGGACTGGGGCTAACAACATCTTTTCATAGAAACATTTTTCTATACCGCGCTACCTCTCGGCAGTAAATGGCAAATCTACGAGACTAAAACATTGCAAAAAACATATGAAAAAGCTCTCACCCGCCGTTCGGAGTCGGCAATAAACTGTAGGTCCCACCACTTTAAGTACAAATATAACACGCACAGCTCAAAATGGTGAGAGAGCTCGGCCTAAGTTCTTATAGGACCGTATTGCAAAACTCTTATATTATTATTATCATATATTTTACGTAGCTTTACGCATATGTTTTACGCAGATCGTAGATTTTTCGAAACTGTTCGTTTCTTGTGCATGAACCCTGTGCCCTTGACACGAAGTCATCTGTTAACTACAATAGTTCGCTTGAGTCAGTTACAACAAATTTCGTGATTACTGTCGTGATTACTCCGCTCTGTAGATACCTATATCTGTTTTCCGCTCGAACATGAGTGAATGCTGCTCCAACGCTGTCGGTCTGTGAATTGAATCTACCTGGACCTTCACAATGAGCTGGGTTAGCCATATTATTGCCAACTTATTTTTCTAATAAAATTATATCTAATTACTGTCTCAAGTTTTTTAATATTTAATGAGATTTCGTTGCTATAATTATTTTTACTTAATCTAATCATTTTCGTGTATTCATCATTACAATCACTCTCATATTTAAGTGTCTAGAAAACATAATTATATTCATATAATAACATCGTTATATCTCTATCAAAATTATCATTCATATATTACCTTATATAATATTGTACTTTAAAATTTTATAAAATATGCTGTAGTATATACAAAACATATATGTGTTAAGAAAAAAAAACAATTTTCTTATAACTTAACATTCTCTTATATTACGAAGTTTGACATTTTATTAATATTTTACAATATAAGTTGTGGTATGTACAAAATACATGTGTCATATAACATATTTATTTAAGTTTATATTTTTATATTTTAATATCTATTAAACTAATCAGCATAATAAATACGTATATTGGTTTTGTTTTTTCATAAACATTTTTCCAGAAGAGAAAAAAAAAATATTTATTCATAATTCTAACAGAATATATTTTATCTGAATAACATATTCTACAAGTAAAACATCTTCCACTTTTTTTTGTTTTAAACCTTGTGAAGTTTAGCTTATTTTGAAACAGTCTAATGACATATATGCAATTTTTATTTTTATTTTTTATTCTATCGCAATCTCTAACGAAACTTAAGTGAACATCTTAAGCTCGAATTCACCCAATACGATTCGTAATACACGTATGCAATTGATCAAGTTGCAGACTAATATTCATCGTATTTAGTGAAATGCTTAAAAACAATTAGCTTCTGTTCTTTTCAAACTATTTAATTAATAGCTTAAGATTGGCATAAAGTCTTACGGATATCGACTCGTTTCGAAGAGTACATCGAATCCTTACATAAAATGTAATTGCCGTTCTCATTTGTTTCTATCCCTAATACAATTATATTATTTAATAATTTATATCTTTTAACTATATTTTTGTTTTATATATATTCATTTCCTCAACTTCAATTTCTATATTTTCCTTTTTTTTCTCCTTCTATTCAATATAAACTTATAATTTATTGCATAGGCTAGTAAATTACCCGAAGTAATACTTAGCGGATTTTATAAAATAAATTTCAATATAACACTTGGAGCATTTGCTAGCTCTTAAAAAATCGTGCATACATTTTGTCGTAGTAATAATACTTATTACTTAGTAATAATACTTATTACGTAGCGAAGGTAGCTCGTCTGGTTAGTGCGTTGGACTACGAGCGAACAGTCACTGGTGAGACCGACTACGAGCCGAAAGGTCCGCGGTTCGATCCCCAGCGACTGCCAACATATTTTTCATAGAAAATATTTTTCTATGCGACGCTACCTCTCGGCAGTTAATGGCAAACCTACGAGAGTAAACATTGCCTATGGAAAAACTCTCACCCCGCCGTTCGGATTCGGCATTAAACTGTTGGTCCCACCAATTTGAGTACAAATATAACACGCACAGCTCAAATGGTGAGAGAGCTCGGCCGACGTTCTATACAGGACTGTAGCGCCAAACTATTATTATTATTATTAATAATGCTTATGTACTTTCATAATATTTCTCTAATCAATTAATTCAATCATAATTTTTTTATATCTCTTTTGGAGCATATTCTAGCTCTAAAAACCTATTTTTCATTCGTAGTAAACGTATTTATATATTTTATAATATTATTTCTAATCATTTAATTCATTCATATTTTTCCTATATATTATTTGGAGCATCGTCAGCAATTAACATAAATTAATAATTCCTCATTTATTCAAAATTCAATTCATCAAAATCTACTTTTCATTATATTTTAATTTAAAAATTAATAATTCAACCATAAATTCATAATTCACTTTTTAATTCAAATTTCATATGCAAATGATCTACGCTCAGCAGTACTTAGCTATTTGTTCAATATCTCAATTTCGTACAAATATATTTTATCGCATTTATTTCGTATAAAAAAAACTCGTGTTATCATTTACAATTCTTTCTTATTTATATTTTTCCTAATATTTCTTGTTTTCAAAATCTTTATATTTGGTCCGCCGCATGCAAGTAATTGAACCCTAAGTAATACATGGGGATCTGTGGATACATTTTCTTCTGTTTTAAATTTCTTAATCATTACATCACACCATACTATACTTTTCGCAATTTATTTATAAATATATTTTCGCACTTTAATAATTAATACATCAATTTCTAATTATGGTATTTTTTCAACAAATTGTTGTGTATTTTCTTTCCCTTTCCTTTTATTAATATTGTCGTTATGACGGGGGTAGTGACGGACAAAACATTATAGGGCCCTACCCAAATTGGTGAACATTTATTTTTCCTATTTTGATTCTTCATTACAACCATTTCCCCAATTTGAAACTCAATGGGGTTTAATGATTTATCGTTGCTCGTTTTAGATTTTTCTTTTACCTTTTCTTGATTTTGTCTCACTATTTCATGCGCCCGCTGTATTTGATATTTTAATATTTTATTATAATCATCGGCATTATATAGTGGTGAAACTTTGCGTTTCAAATTAGTTGGCATATCAGAATCATAACCGTATAGTGTTCGGAAAGGTTTTTGCCTAGTTGACACATGCATCGTATTATTATGGGACAAGCATTGCCGAATTTAACCATTGATCCCAATTGGAACCATCCTCCTTAACAAAACATCTCAAATATTCTGCTAATGGTCTGTGACTACGTTCAAATGATCCATTGGCCTGTGGGTGATAGGGTGTAGGGTGCATTTTTTTAATACCCAATAATTTGCATGTATCGGAAAATAACTTTGACACGCCATTGTCAGTTACTAGCATTTTTGGAATATTGTGGCGTGTTATAATTTCATAATAAAATGCTTTAGCCACTGTGCTTGTTTCTGTATCTGTCAAGATCATTGGCATTTTTGTTAGCTTAGAACTTTTGTTAACTTGACATTTAGGGCAAATTTTTACATACATTTTAATTTGTTTTTGCATACCCTTCCACCTATATTGTTTATTTTCGAAAATATGTTTTCAGTGTGCCCTGATGACCCCCTAACGGCGAGTCGTGAAAATCTCTATTTACTATTTAATTTCTTCAGGATCAGTTAATACTTGACTTAAGATTGTTTCACAAGCCGGCCTCAGCAGTCCAGAGGTAGCGCGCTGGACTTGCATTCCTTTAAATTCGCTATGATGCGCGCACGATGATCCGTATAAACCGTGAATGGACGCCCCAACAAATACGCTCTATAATTTTTTGTGGGCCATACTATTGCCAAAAATTCTCGTTCAATAGTTGAGTACCTTGTTTCTGCGTCATTTAGAACTCTACTTGCAAATGCTATTGGTCGATCAGAACCTGGCTCGCCCTGTGACAGCACTGCTCCTATAAATTCTCCACTTGCATCTGTTGTCAATACAGAGGGTTTTGAAAAATCTGGGTATGCTAGAACATTAGGAAATAATTGCTTCCTTAAGTTTTATAAATGAATCCTGCCACTTGTCTGTACTGGCATCCTTCCGCAACAGTTTATTAATCGGTAGTATTAACTTTGCCATATTCTTAACGAATTTTCTGTAATAATTTACTAAACCTTAGAAGGCTTGTACCTGTTTCTTAGTCCTAGGTACCGAAGTATTTTTGACACAATCTATTTTATCGAAATCTGGCATTGCGCCTGATTCCGTGCATTCCCTAAATATACTTCTTCACGCCTTGCATTTTTCCGTATTTAATTTCAGATTATTTTCCCACCATTTTTCTAACACCTTACATAGTCTAATTTCGTGCTCCATTATATTTTTTCCATACACCACTATATCATCCAGATATACGAAACAATCAAGTCCCTGCAGTCCTGTTAAAATGTGGTTCATTATTCTTTGAAACGTAGCGGGTGCCCCCGTCAATCCAAAAAGCATCCTATTGAATTCAAAATGTCCCAAGCCCGTGCTAAACGCTGTTTTTTCTCTGTGGCGTTCCTCCACTAGCACTTGGTGATAACCACTTGCAAGATCTAATGTTGAAAAATACCTACTGTGACCTAATTGATCCAAAATTTCATCAATACGAAGTATTGGAAATACTTGTTTAATCGTTGCGTCGTTCAATTTTCTGAAATCTATACCAGTCTCCATTTTTTATGTCCGTTCTTGCCACTCTTTTTAGACACCAACAAGAGTGGTGAATTCCAAGGCGATGTGCTTGGTGAAATAATATCATCGTCTAATAACTTCTGCACCTGTTTGTTGATTTCTTCTCTGTGAATAATAATATAATTTATATTGTTTTCGGTTAATCGGAGGTTGGCCGTCTATTGTGGGGATTTCATGTTTTAAAATTGGTGTATACGATAGCTCATCTCCCTCTAAAAGAAATACATCATGGTATGACGCACATATTTTTTCTATTGATGCCTTCTCTTCAACATTTGCATTTGGATCCAATTTTAATGAGTCAAATAGTTTGCATATTCTGTGTCGTATGTTTATGCTTTCTACGCTATTCATTGAGCCACTCACTGGTTCCATAAATTTATTATAATTTGAAAATTTGAGCTGTATGTTCTTATTTAATATTATATCTTTTTCTGTTGAGTTTAACACTGAAACGTAAACACTATTTTTTCTCACATTTGATATGGTTTCTCCGATATAGATTCCTGGTGAAATTTCTTGTTTTTGAATTATTACTACGGGGATCTTGGTTCGTAGTGGTAGTCTGGCGATACCTTTAGATCTTGCTGTTATTTTTATTTCTGCACTGTATAATATTTTGTTTATTTTATCTAGTGATCTGAGTGGTAGTGTTATAATTTTATTTTTGTTTCTGTCTATAACACGGGGTCTACACCAGCCATCCACCATGACTTAACATATGACAAGCTTGCATGATGACTCGTGGAGACTACAAATGGCTAGTCATAATTTCTTACTAGCCATAGATGACAAGATTTATGTCTTGCTTTCTATGTCTGGCTAAATGTTTGCCATTAACTGTCAAAAACATTTTTTTTTTGTTCAATCTAGTGTCTTTTTGTAAAAATGTTTTTATTTTTAAATTTTTTTGAAAATTTTAAACGCATTTTAAATGGATTGGCGTATGCATCCAAGTGATGCAATTAAATTAATTAATAATTATTCCCAATTTGATTGCCTATGGAATTTAAAAAGTAACACCTACAAAAGGATTGATTTAAAAAAATGTAGAATCAATAAAAAAATAAAATAAAATATTTGGGGGCTGAGTACGTGAATGAAAAAAAGAAAGTGGATAATTCTAAAAAATCTGGTGCAGGAGCGAATGAAATATACCAACCAAATTTGTTTTATTACGATGAATTTGTTTTCTTGGATTCCGTAATAGTTTTAAGGAAAACTCAAAGCAATTATAGATCAGTAAGTTTAGATTAGTAGTTTAAATGACAAACGAGAATTTCATTTAGATATGAGATGTAGATCTATCAGAAGAACCAACAATCTGAGAATCTAAACGTACTGTACGTACAGAAGATCTTTCGTCGCCGCTAATTACTCCTCCACAAATACCAACGCCACCTGTTGTATGTTAAAAAGTCCTTCTACTAGGACTTTAACTTGATCCTATTTATACTTACTGAGTCCTTTTTACTTTCTTTATATTATTTAAAACAACCGGGTCTTTTTTACTTTAAGACACTTTATTTCGCTTTAAAAGTTGGTTACACTTATACTTAACACTTATTTGTAGACAGTTCAGCTTATCGAAAACAATTGATTCTTAGTCTATACTTAACTTCTACTTAACTCCTCGTATTCTTATAATTTCACAATAAATTGAGTAATTTCATAATGCTAAAATAACTTAGTCAGCGTATTTATAATTTCACAATAAATTGAGTACTTTCATCATTCTAAAATAACTAAGTCAGCGTTTATCTGAGTGACCTATTTAACGTGGGCGTGTATACCTGTGCTATGTTAAGCTGTGTGCGCCAAGACAATTAAATGCTGTTTGTGTTTAACATGCATAATGCTTAACCCTAAAAGTATGCCATAAAGAAAAATATACTGGTTATGTTATATTGTGGATCATAAGCACGCTGTAAGTTCCACGATTATGATACATAACAGTGGATCATATGTAAGCTGTGAACTCTACGATTATGATACACAACATACCTCCCCCCTTATTGAAAGAAAAAAAAATATTATTATTAAGAAGAATAATAGTTTTTTTTCTTTTGTATTATTTTAATTATTTTTGAAGAGAAAATTATTATTAAAAAGAATAATAGTTTTTCTTTTTACATTGTTTTATGTGGTATAAATTACGTTAAGTTCTATTAGTTATGAAGTTATGATCTTTACTTATATAATATTTAATGGATATTAGTAAATTAAGGGTTGTAATTTCCAGTTATATATAATAAAAACCTGGTCCCGATGTTTTCGTTGTTGACTGCTGCTGTTCTGCGGTAGTAGTTCGATGCGTTGTTGTTGTTTCTGACGTATTGGCTTCTATTTCATGTGACTTTGTTCGCTGACTTGCTATGGGTGTTGTGGTGTTTGGTTTCTGCGTTGTTGATTTCCGAAATGACCCGATTTTTTCGAGTGGCGATTTCTTGCTGGGAATTTGCTGGTATTTGACACCATTTCAAGGTTTTTTGATTTATTTGTATTAAATTCATCGGCTTTTATTGTTGCTTTATTTTTAATTGTCGAGTAGTAATGTATGTATAATACATATGCCGCTATTATTATTATACCGGTTTTCGTTATTTCATTTTGACGATTAAGTAATTATTTGCGTTCCTGGTTATCAGTTAATTGTAGTAATATTTCGTCGAAATCACGATGCCCATCTCTTAATGCTGTGATCTGACACCAAGATCGGTAACGATGTTTGTGATATATTTGAATATGATAATGATGACCAATTGCCTTGTAAATTTTCCATCATAACCATATGTTCTTCCTTCTTGTATGTTATATTCCTAATGCTTTGATGTGTAAACTCGTATGGCAGTATCATTTCATTGTTGTGTATGTTGCAAGCTTCATTTATGGACATCCAACCCAGGCCGGATAGTGTCAATGTGGCTATATTTGACCCACAAACTGCTTCGAAAAAGGCTGGTGTATTGAATTTATACAACCATGTGTTTGGTGTCTATAGTTTAACTACTAGGCCAGAACTCCTTGTGATTGCAACATGTTCACAGGTATCTTTAATATCTGTTCTGTGTTGAATCAGCGCGACTTCACATAGTGTGTTGCTAGTTGTTAGTATGGTTCCTGGACGTTTGCATAGTGTAATTTCTTTGTCCGTATGTTGGCTAACCAAAATGCATTTGCTTTGATCTTTATTCGTTAGACCTATGTATTTGCTCCGGTCTTCTGCTTCTGATATGTAGTCATATGTTGTTTTAACCAATGCATCCCATTCTTCATTAATATTTGTGGGTATTGGGTAAATTCTATATAATGTGAACAACAAATCATCTTGATGACTATTATTAGGCCGTCTGTGTCTGGGAAAACTCGTACTGTTGATGCACGGTGCATTTCGAATGATTTTTGTATGAACCACTTCGCCTTTCCTCTTAACGTGAGGCTAGTCAGCATTTCATCTAACTCGCTCTGGTCTATAATTGTCGGGTGTAATCGTCCCTTGTATAGATCATCTATAATTGCCATTTCCATCAGCTGTTGTCCTTGAATTTCGATTAGGTTTGCATTAATTGTAGATTGAATTTCCAAGGTATCCATCATAAATAGTAAATGACTAACTTGTTGGTTTATTTTTTCATTTATGTATTTTTGTGTTCTTATTGTTATGTTTAACACATTTTGCAGATTTTCGACTTCCTTCAAGGAATTCAGTAAGGGTTCTACTATCTTGTTATAATTTGATGAAATCACCGTAATTTGTCTTTTCATAATTTCGTATGTTTTATGTTCATTATCTTCAATGTCATTGAGATGTATATAGATAGTCTCTCTTTCTTTATCAGTCCAAAAGTCCAGTTGAGTCCTTCGCCAATGAAATTGAGTGATCTCTTTTGTCGGTTACTCTTTATTGTGCGCTTAATTATTTTTTCATTTTTCTGTAGTGTGGCTATTATTGCCGTGGTTTCCCGTGTTGCTGCTATACATGATCTTTTTATGCTGGGTCCGGTGCTCATTTGTTCGCACATTGTGTTTGCCGTGATTATGTATTTGTTTGTCAGCTCCAGGAAATCGTTCAGTTGTAGCGATTTAAACTTGGCTACTATCGTCCATTCATCATTGTAGAACAAAGCATCAGTTGTCTTCTCAAAGAATAATCTTGTATCATTAATTGATGTCTGTGTGATGTAGACTGCTTCCATGGCTGCCAACATCAGGACCAGTGTGACAATTCTAAAGTTTTGCTCTTTATTTCATATTGTAAAAAGACGAAATTCCATTTTTTTACATATATAAATGGAATCCTTAATAATTTTATGTAGTTTTCTTTCTCATTTTACCCCTTAATACATATTGTTAAGGCGTTGACCATAATTATACTTTAAATATTTATAGTAGTTAATATATGTGTTAACATGTACTAAATGATTTAGTTTAGAAACATACATTAAGATATGTTTCTGTATTGTTGTAATACAAAATGTTGTATATACAATCCCAGTAGTACATGGTTAAATGCTAGTCATATTCAACAATACTTAGCTATTTACTCATGCACTAACTAATATTTTAGAAATAAGCGCGCGCGACCTCTTAGCATTACATAAATGTATTTGCTATATTAAGTTGTTAAATATTTAGTTTTGTACATCTCAATTGTACTTATTTATTTTCATTACCGTGTAATGATGAATGTAAAACGTTTGTTAGTTTGCTATATTAATGCATATCTGCATTAATATATTTAGTTTCATGAATGAAAATTCTGTTAATGATAAAAAATATTAGGCAGTTTTGTCGCTGCACTACCGTATCTCGTTTCAGTTCCAGTACGTTATTGGCTTCTGCCTGTAAAGTGCTAAAGTACATTTAATCGGTTGGCATATGAATATGTTCAAGCCTTCTATATTAATATGAGCTGGGAGCATTGCGCTCTATGCACAATGAACATGTATGTTTAAAATGCCATTGAGGTAGGTACTGACCTATCGCAATTTTAATGACAACGTAATTTTTATGCCTTGCAAATTCGTATCTCAAATAATAACTTGATTTTGTTATTTGTTTATATTCAATGCTAGTCATCTTCAATTAATACATAGCTATTTTCTCTGCGATTTGTATTTTGGCAATATTACATTAAATTTTTTGGATTTTATAAATTATTTAAAATTAATTTATTTAATATCTATATTTAAAAAAAATTATAGTTTTTCTCTATTCTTTTCTTTTGTAGTTTCAAATTCGTTAGTACACGAAGCAATACCAGTCATTCTCAATATGTAATATTTAGCTATTCTGTCCTGCACTAACTATTTGACTTTATTTCAATGATGTTAAAAATTATTGGTTCTTGTTGCAGACAGTGTTTATTTAATTCTACAGTGTTTATTTAAACTATACTGTTGTATGCTTTTAACAAATTATTCTGAAATTTTTTCGCTTTACCCTTGATACAAATCTCAGTCGTTACAGGGCTTTTTATTGAAAGAACCTCATAGGGTCCCACCCAAATTGGTGAAAATTTATTTTTCCTATTTTGATTTTTTAGTAAAATTTTATCGCCTACTTTGAATGTTATTGGGTGTAATGAGCTATCATAGCTTTGCTTAGATTTTTCTTTGGCTCTGGCTTGATTTTGTCGTACGATTTCGTGTGTGCGTTGAATTTGGTATTTTAATAGCTTGTTGCTATCATCGGTATTATATACTGGTGAGCATTTGCGTTTTAGATTGGTTGGCATTTCAAAATCGTAACCGTATAAAGTACGGAAAGGCGTTTGCCCGGTGGACATATGCATTGTATTATTGTGTACATGCATTGCTGTATTAACCACTGGTCCCAGTTTGATCCATTCTCTTTCGCAAAACTTCGTAAATACTCTGCTAATGGTCGGTGGCTTCGTTCCAAAGAGCCGTTGGCCTGTGGATGATATGGCGTAATATGTAACTTTTTAATTCCTAACAATTTACACGTGTCCGAAAATAATTTTGAAACAAAATTCGAACCATTGTCGGTTATCAATACTTTTGGTATGTTATGTCTTGTAATAATTTCGTCGTAACATGCTTTTGCTACAGTGCTTGCTTCTGCGTCTGGGATAGCTACGCAGCACATATATTTTGAAAAATCATCTTGAAAAGTTAATATATATTTATTTCCAGATATAGTTTCCGGTAAAATACCTACAAGATCCATGTATACTTTATCGAATGGTCGTACAGGCGTATCAGTTAAAACCATTGGCATTTTAGTAAGCCTAGAACTTTTATTTACTTGGCATTTTTGACAATTCTTAACGTAATCTTTTATTTGTTTCTGCATACCTTTCCACTTAAATTGTTTTCTGATTCTAAAATATGTTTTCACTGCGCCCTGGTGACCTCCTAATGCTGAGTCATGAAAGTCTTTTATAACAGTTTTAATTTCCTCTGGGTCAGTTAATAGTAGACTTGAGTTTAATTCGTTCTTGGTGTCTGTTGTTATTTCATCCAGTACTGGCGTGCTCACTTGTTTTTTGGTTTTTGAAATTTGATTATCTAATTTATGCTGTGTGGTCTTAGACCGTGTTTGGACCGCATTAATATCTGGTTCTGGATGTGGAATTCTACTTAAAGCATCTGCGTTCAAATTCTGTTTACCTGGTTTGTAAGATATTTCGTAATCATATTCTGATAATTTATGCCTGAAACGGGCTAACCTTGATGTCTGATCTTTAAGATTTGCTGTGCTACGTAATGGTTGATGATCTGTATAAATTTGAAAATGTCGGCCTAGAAGATAAGCTCTAAAATTTTTCGTTGCCCAGACTATAGCTAAAAATTCCTTTTCAATGGTGGAGTAATTTTTTTCTGCTCGATTTAATGCCCTACTAGCAAATGCTATTGGTCGGTCGCTCCCTACTTTGCCTTGTGACAGTACCGCACCTATTGCTTCGTTACTTGCATCTGTTGTAAGTAAAAAAGGTTTTGTAAAATCTGGATATGCGAGAATGGGTGGTGAAATTATTGATTCTTTTAATTTAATAAATGAACTTTGACAATCGTCTGTCCAAGCGAATTTAACATATTTTCTAAGTAATTTATTTATTGGTAATGATAATTTTGCCATATTGCTTATAAATTTCTGTAATAATTAATTAATCCCAAAAACGCTTGCACTTCTTTTTTATTTCTCGGCACCGGAATATTTTTTACGCATTCAACCTTTGAGGGATCTGGCAGGGCACCTAGCTCCGTACATTTATGTCCTAAATAGACAACTTCGCGACGCAAAAACTGACATTTTTCTGTATTTAATTTTAGATTGTGTTTCCTTAATTTCTGCAATACTCTACTCAGCCTAAGCTCATGTTCAGCTAAATTTTTTCCGTACACCACTATATCATCAAGATAAACAAAGAAATCTATACCCTGTAAACCTGTTAATATGTGGTTCATTATTCTTTGGAAGGTAGCTGGTGCACCTGTTAAGCCAAATGGCATTCTGTTAAATTCGAAATGACCCAGTCCTGTACTAAAAGCTGTTTTTTCCTTATCCCCTTCTTCAACTAGTACCTGATGATAACCACTTGCCAAGTCTAAAGTTGAAAAATAGCGACTGTGACCTAATTGGTCTAATATTTCGTCGATTCGAGGAATCGGAAATACTTGTTTTATTGTCACGTCGTTCAATTTACGGGAATCTATTACTAGCCTCCACTTTTTGTTACCGTCCTTGCCGCTCTTTTTAGGAACCAACAACATCGGTGAATTCCAGGGTGATATGCTTGGCTATATAATGCCGTCATCCAACATTTTATTAACCTGTCTGTTGATTTCATCTCTATGAGTGTGTGGCAATTTGTATTGCTTTTGGTTTATCGGTGGCTGGTTCCACTGTGTTGCTATTTCATGTTTAAGCGCTGGCGTGTATGTTAATTCATCGCCGTCTAAATGAAAAACATCATGATACGAAATACACATATTTTGTAAAGATGTGATTTCGTCTTTATTTAAAGTCTCATCAATTTTCATTTCTTCTAATAATTTATTATTTCTGTTTGTAATGTTTACTGAATTTATGCTATTTATTGTAGAATTATTGGTATCCGATTCTTTATACTGATTAAAATTCGAAAATGTTGGTTTAAAATTACTGTCTCTTATAATTTCTGTTTCCGTAGCATTTAAAACTGAAACATAAACTCTATTTTTGCTAACATTCGATATGCTTTCGCCCAAATATACTCCTGGAAAAATTTCTTGTTTATGTATTAACACTATTGGAGTTTTTGTTTTAAAACGTAATGATACTATCTTTGCGGTTCTCGCTTGAATTTTAATTTGTTGATTGTAAAAAATATTTTGTATTTCTGTCTGCGATTTCATTGGTACTTTTATAATATGGTTTTTATGTTCATCAAAGAATGTTATTGTTTTGTCTATCGCATTTATTACAGATCGATTCCATAAATTGTCACGTCCGATTATTCCATCAGCTGGTACACTTTGTTTAAGTGACACTACATGTAGCAATAAACTTTAGCGCCCTATGTTCCTATGTTGGACTTTGGTGGAACCTAATGTTCTAACACACCCACCAAAAGCTCCTTTTAAATCCTTTTGTATATTTTCGTTAAAGTCTGGCAAATTTATCATTGCATTTTCTTTTACTATACTGGCATCAGCTCCTGAGTCTACCAGTAAAATAAGTCTTCCATTTTTAGCTGCCTCGCAAGGTACTTCAATGAAAACGTCACTTACATTAGATAAACCCAAGATATATCCATGCCCACTGCATATTATGCGATCACCTTCTTCTTCCTCATATTTTAATTCATTGGTCTCCTCTGTTCTATGGAAATGCAATGGAGTAGTAAATTTGATCACAGTCTCCTCCGACGTCTTATCTACAATTCCTAACTCTTTTTATGTCTTATATTACTATTATTATTCGCACATATCCAATTAGATTCGTGACCATAAGTTCCACATTCGTAGCAGAAAGGCGTATTTTTTCTAATAATACATTCATCCCTAGTATGCCCGAATTTACTACAAAATGAACATGTTGGAACACTTCTTTTATAGTTGCTTTCATTATTTATTTGTTGCAATTTATATTCCGATATAACGCTTGACTGTGTTTTTTCCATATAATTATATTCATCCTCTTCCGATCTTGGACTTTGCTGCATAACAGCCTGTACATTTAAAGCTTCTTCTAACAATGCATCTAATGTTTCTGACTTACTACCCAACAATACAACATTTATAGTTGGATCCTTCACCCCTACTTTAAAAGAGATCAACACTGAGCTCTGTAATTCTAATCTGAATACTTCATCCTCACTTATCTTTTTACTGTATTTTTTACTTGCAATTTCCAAAGCCATGGATTGCAACTCATCTAATCGTCTACCAAACATTCTCAAACTCTCGTTACCATTTTGATAAGCCTTTTTTAATCTCTTCTAGTACTAATTCTAAAGAAATTTCATTTAAGTACGTATTTTTTAACAACTCGTATAATTCTTCTATTTTTTGAAACTGTTTTGTCCTTACTAATTTATAGGCATCTCCCTCCAAACGCAACCTAACGCATTTAATAAATTCCTCATTATCTGATTCCTTAATTTTAAGCTTAGCTATTTCACAACATTCAATAAATTTATATAATTCTGTTTCTAATAATAAAGATTCTGCCCCAGAAAAGTAAGGAACAACGTAATGAACGCGTTTCAATACATTTTCAGTACCCATTATTAGTGTTTCTTATTTTTCCATTTACTTAATCATTTAATTAACTACACCTTTCTTAATTAAATTATTTATTTTGTTTTTACTAGTTTCATATTAAATCAACTTTTAACCATTATTTAATTTATCTATTAAATTTTTTACTAACTTATTTATCACATTTTTATGTTTCATTATTTAAACTTTTTAATCTATATTTCAAAATCATATCAACATATTATTTATGAATCCTAAATTAACTTATTTGTTCCATTTATTTTTTTTTTTTTAATTTTCCAGTTTTGTTCTTTAATTAATTTCGCGACATTATAAAAACATTGCTGTATCAAAATTTTTATTTTATTCAATTTATTTAAATTTACAAATTTATTAATCATTATCATTAAATGTCTCAAACTAATTTATAATGTTTCACAATTACTTTAAAAATGTTCTTCAATATATCAATTAATCAATTTTATAAAAAATTTAGTTTACTTATTTAATTTCTTGATTTATAAAATTTTATAATTTATGTAATTCATTTCACAATTTTATTTCACAGTTTTATTAAAAGTTTATTTTAATCCACAATTTATTTCAAAATTTTCAATTGTTCTTTATTTTATTTTTACAAATGTCAATGTTCATAATTCCATTATTTTTTGCTTATTAAAATTTTTAAATATTTCTTTTGTTTTATATCACAAATTCACAATTTTTTTTTTTTTTTTTACCGCACATATTTTTTGTATCCACTAATTTTCACAATACTTACAAATACAAAAAAAATATTTTCCATGATCCAAAATAGTTATTTCTTCCAATATTAATCTCCATCAATCCTTCTCGTCCCTTGGGAGTTGATGTATGGTCCGAAAACCGGCTGCGCCAAAATGTTGTATGTTAAAAAGTCCTTCTACTAGACCTTAAACTTGATCCTATTTATACTTACTGAGTCCTTTTTACTTTCTTTATATTATTTAAAACAACCGGGTCTTTTTTACTTTAAGACACTTTATTTCGCTTTAAAAGTTGGTTACACTTATACTTAACACTTATTTGTAGACAGTTCAGCTTATCGAAAACAATTGATTCTTAGTCTATACTTAACTTCTACTTAACACCTCGTATTCTTATAATTTCACAATAAATTGAGTAATTTCATCATGCTAAAATAACTTAGTCAGCGTATTTATAATTTCACAATAAATTGAGTACTTTCATCATTCTAAAATAACTAAGTCAACGTTTATCTGAGAGACCTATTTAACGTGGGCGTGTATACCTGTGCTATGTTAAGCTGTGTGCGCCAAGACAATTAAATGCTGTTTGTGTTTAACATGCATAATGCTTAACCCTAAAAGTATGCCATAAAGAAAAATATACTGGTTATGTTATATTGTGGATCATAAGCACGCTGTAAGTTCCACGATTATGATACATAACAGTGGATCATATGTAAGCTGTGAACTCTACGATTATGATACACAACACACCACCATTGGCAACTCCATCGCGGTCGACTTCAAAAAAACTTAAAAAATCGTCAGCTTCGACTTCAAAATTTGATGATGCAGTAGATGCTATTGTCTCCTTTGCAAAGGGCGGGGAAATAGAAACAGTTTATACCGCATTTGGCAAAACAGTAGCAATGCAGCTAAGTCAACTAACGCCGCTGGAAGCAACCTCTACAATGGATGAAATTCACAGAACACGTCAAATAATTGTGAGAAATAAGTTTTAACCCAATATACAGCATCAGAATCGCAATCAGCATTAGACGAAGAAGTTTTAGATACTGATGAACTATTTGAAATGATATGTTACAATGATTAAGCAATCAATTAAATTTCATAACTTTATTAAATGTTATTTAAATGAATTTTTATTGTCTAATTCAAACTATTGTTTGTTTTTTTACTTTTTCCCATTGATATGGAACATCCGCACTTGTTACACAGTATGTACATACATTATCTCTGATTCTGCAAGCGTATTTGTACGCATTGTGATCTTGGTTAGCCAAAGGAGTTAACGTCTCAGGAAGTTTCGAAGATTGGCGTTTTTTTTTTCAAAGTTTTCTGGAGTTTGCAGTTTTTTTGTAAGAAAATTATGTAAAACACAACAGGCTGTCACTAAAAGGCCGCTACTTTTTAAATTGATTTCTATAGGACGATGGAATATCCTAAATCGAGATGCTATTCTTCCAAAAGCCATTTCGACTGTAAGACGTGCACGACTTAACCTGTAGTTAAACACTTCCTGTGATGTGGTTAGGTTCGAATTTCTGTTGTATGCTTTCATAAAGTTCCGGTCTAACCCAAAGATATCGTCACCATTGAAAAAAAACGGTGTTTTATATTCGTGGTCATTTAAAGGTTCAGCAGGTGGTATGCTTAGTGTTCCGGATTTAAGTCCTTGGTATAAACTGCTATTCTTAAGAATAATAACATCAGACGCGCGTCCATTACCACCGACATCAATGTAAATGAAGCGACTGTGTGCATCTACCACCGCCAGTAGGACAATACTAAAAAATCCCTTGTAATTGTAAAATCTGAACCAGAATATGTTGGCGCCTTTATCCGGATATGTTTCCCATCACCAGATCCCAAAGTATGTGGAAAATACCAAAACTGATTAAAATCGTTCGCTATCAATAGCCACTCATTCTGTGATTGCGGTGTCTGCAAAAATGCCATTTTACCCACAACTGTTACAATGAATTGTTAAAACTATTTTACTTGCAAAAATTCAGTTTGAAAAGCTTCAATAATTGACTGTAGTACTTCAGGCACAAATGTACTGATCGTTTATCTTGAAATATATGTTAAAAATTCAAGTGACCTGTATGAATCGCCCGTAGCTATATATCTTAAAGTAATTGCAAGTCGTAGTCTTGAAGATATGACATAACGCATAACCGTGTCTTGTTTTTTGATTTTTGGTTCGACCTACAAAAACATTTAATTGCTCTGTAAATTCTACAGTAAATAAATTAATGATAACTACTACCTGTGCAAGTACAAAATTGAAGTTATGGATAGTCATTCTGCAAAAATTTGTAAAATCGGTTCCATCTTCCCACTTTCTTTCTGCAGTTTCGCTTCTATATCATTCAGTCCCCTCAATCCCAAAAATGGATTTACCCAAACTCGTCACTTCTTGCTGTTTACAACGTATTTCTCCAACTCATTTATTGCGTTTAATGCAAGAATACAACGTTTTTGTCTAGGGTTAGACATTGAACAATTTTTGTTTGTTCTTTATTTCAAAATTTGAAAATTGTTTGTGACATTTATTGGCTAGAAATACAAAGCCCAACCAACAAGATTAGACATTCGTACGGCTAGCAGATTTTTTGTTTTGCCATAGTTATGTCTTTGAATTATGGCAGGTGTAGACACTGTGTAAAGGTTAATCCCTTTTCCACTGCATTGATGATTGCGTGGTTCCATAGATTATCTCGTCCAAGTATACCGTCTGCCGGAACTCCCTGATCCTGCATTATTGTATGTAACGTCAGACTGAGCCTTCTATGTTTCACATGTCCCCCAAATGCTCCACTCAGATCTGTTGTGTCTTTTAAATTTCTCTCTAGTTTATTATCTAATGCACTCCACTTTACCAAGCTAGAGTCTGCACCAGAATCTACGAGTAATATTAGTGTCCCATTTTTCGCTTCCTTACAAGGAATTTTTTAAAGACATCATTTAATTTTGATATTTGCGATTTTTCTTTGATTTTGTATATAAACTTAATTTTAATTCCTTAATATTTTCAATATATTCACTAATATTTTTATTTATACTATCAATTCCTGAAGTAATCAGATCATTTAATTTCTTCTTGTTTTCTTCATAAAAAATATTTTTTGTTGTTCATGCTATTATGCCAAAGACGTTAATACAATTAGTGAACAAAAATTATCTACCATTTTCCTACCATTGATAGCGAACGTATCCACTGCCACGCACGGCGTCTGATTAACAATTCCTAGTTTGGTTGTACTGATGTCGCAACTTGTTTCTGGGCCCTAACATTTCCCTGGTTGCGGGTAGACTCGAAATTTTTCGAAATTTTTTCTTTTCTCGAAAATTTCGCCCTCAACGCCTACAAACTGCCAGAACGTGTGTGCGATTTAAGACGCTTCTTAGGAATGATGATTTTTTTATCGGCGATTTTTGACCAGCGCTGCTATAAATCAAAATTTACTATGCAGTATGATTAAAGGAAATAAAACCAGTTGGGAAGGTTAGATCACATGGGAAATTTTAAAGTAGGTGTAATTATGATAGTTAGGATTATCAAAATTATAGTCGGTCTAAGCCGACTATAAATACCCTACACATATGTGTGGTTACCATTCAAAGTGATATATAGGTCACCAGGGTATACGAATCCTGAAAATAACTACAAACATTCAATCGCTGAAGAATTTCCATTCATTTGATACCCATATTTACAAATGGGTAGGTGTACCGAATTTCGATTTTTTTTTTTTTGTGAACCACAAGTCTTTTTGCCGAAAAACATTATTATAATGTATTTGAGCATGATATCAATATATATTTGACCAAAAAAGTTTACCTAAGCACGTATACATAAAAATTGATCTTTATATGTACATTTTATATGAGGTATTTGAACATAAGTGGTCGGATCATAGGTCACAATGGACCGATCTCGCACATACAGCGTAGGTATATTAGTAATCTAAGTTATAAGTTTCATTTATCGAGCTCTTCAATTTTAAAAGTAGTAGGGATTTCAACAGACAGACAGACAGACGGACAGACAGACGGACATCACTAAATCGACTCAGGAGGTCATGCTGATCAAGAATATATATACTTTTCCATACCGGAGATGCTTCCTTCTGGGTGTTACAAACGGCGTACCAAACTGAATATACCCTTTCACTTTAGTGTAGGGTATAAAAATGATCGCTCAGTGATTATCTGGGACGCTGCAATGAAAGACGCTTTCGAGTGTTGCAAGAGGGAATTACGTAACGCAACTCTACTAGTTTTTCCAAAAGCTGATGCGCCTCTTGCACTCACAGTCGACGCTTCAGGAATCGCCCTAGGCGCCGTTTTACAACAACACGATGGTGGACAGTGGCAACCACTTGGTTTTTATTCGGAACGTCTTAGCGAAGCACAACAACGCTACAGCACGTACGACCGCTTGGCGCCTACAAAGCAGTTAAGTATTTTCAACATATGCTTGAAGGTCAGCAATTTTGTATCCATTCACGTCGAAAAGGTGATCGTACTGCGATATAAGCACGGGGAAAGCGCGTCCGTATTTAACCGAACCGTTCCGGAAGCAGGGTTTCGATTCGATCCACAACATTTGTTACGGTGGTGCAGCGAAAACTACGAAGTTAGTAGCAGATTAATTTGTTTGGCCAAATTTAAAAAGAGACTGTCGCGAATGGAGGAAATTTTGTCTTGCATGTCAAAAATCGAAAATTCATCGGCACAATAAATCGCCAGTTGGAACATATACATTGACGGAGCAACGATTTGAACATGTAAATATGGACATCGTCGGTCCACTACCGCCGTGTAAAGGATATCGTTATTGCCTCACACTTATCCATCGCTATTCTCGATGGGTGGAAGCGTACCCAATGGACAACATCAGTGCCGAGTCAGTAGCATTTGTATTTTACTCAAACTGGATTTCAAGATTCGGGGTGCCGCTGAAAATCACGACCGACCAGGGACGCCAATTCGAGTCGTCTTTTTTCCGAGACCTGAATAAACTCCTTGGAAACATTTAAGGACAACCGCATATCACCCAGCCTCTAATGGAATAATAGAGCGTTGGCACCGAACGCTAAAGGCTTCGATTAAATGCTATCGTTCCGAGCAGTCGACGTGCTTCCGCTGATACTTTCGGGGTATCGAGCATCTTACAAAGAGGACATCAAATCAACGCCCTCGGAAATGGTTTACGGTAGCAACTTAAGGTTGCCTGGTGAGTTTTTCCAATCTGATTCACAACCCAACATTTCCATAGGAGAAGCAGAGTTCGTGACTAAATTACGCGATTACATGCGTGAATTGCGACCATCACAGACTGCACATCATTCTAGACAAGTACATTTTATTGAAGAAAAATTAGCAACAGCACCAACAGTCTTTATTAGAAACAAAACGGTGCGCCGCCCACTTCAAGCGCCATATGAAGGTCCGTACCCTGCAATCCAGAGATCTAATAAATTCTACAAACTCGATGTTCGTGGACGTCAGGTGAACGTCAGCGTCGACCGCCTAAAAGCCGCTTATATGGTGAACGAGGAAAAAGATACGCCGACACCTGCAGAGACATAACTCTCGACTTATTAAACACGATATGGACGAAATGTTCGCTTTCGTACGGCAACACTGCACATGCAAATAACAACAAAGCAAACACTAATTATTTCACGTTTACTTTTGTTTCGTTTTCACATTGAAATTTTCTTGTTCATCAAACTTCGCCACGAGCTGGTCGCTCGCTAATAATGCATTTTATAATTGGTAAATATAAGCGCAATCTGCGCCGATACATCGGGCGCATTAATATTAAATAAATAATTATATTGTTGTGGAAACGATAGTGTTTTTATTTATTAAGTAGGAACACCCACAATACCAAATAGCAAGAAAACTTGTCCAAAGTATGTGATAATAAAAAATACAAATACTCCCATAAAATCCTTAAATATATTTTTAGTTTCAAAGGCTGTAGAGTGCGTGCGAGTTTGACTAAATTGCTGACTAAACTAAATTGTACGTGTTTTTATTCGTTTGCCATTCGGTAACTGGTAATTGTTAAGGTACACAAGAAATCGATTATCATATTTTTGTTTGCTGTCTTCTAATTTAGTTCGATATAGTTTGCTCAAAAATTTGCTAAATTGAAAAGTAAACGCTGCATTACCGACAAAATTTAGTTTAGTCAGCAATTTAGTCGAACTCGCACACACCCTAAGACGGCATTTGTTCTGAAAGAAGTCATATTCGCTCCACCGTTGACCAATTTAAAAGAGGAGGAAATTCCAGATGGTCTTAAAAATCAGTCTGTTGTTGGCTTTCAAAAAATCACAAAATTTATTGATGATAAAGTACTTCATACTTCACTACACATAATTCTATTTTATCGTTTCGAAATTCAAACGAGGTGAAAATTGGATTTCTTAATTTTAATGTTAATCCCTATATACCAACACTAGAGTGGTTCAAAAAAACGACATTTTCGAAATTCCGACGGGACCCCCTAAAAAGTTTAAGCACCTTAAAAAAGTTATACACAAAAAATGTTGGCCTAATCGCTCTCAATTACCCGTGTAGTTCGTTCGTTGTTCGAACTTTTCGAGTAGCTCGTTTGTTCGAGTAGCTCGCTTGTTAGAACTACACGGGTAGCTCGTTCGTTAGTTCATTTGATCGCTTGTTAATTTGCCTGTCCGTTCGGTTGGAAGAATGGGTTTTTGACCCCCTTTTGGGCGTCACGGACCACACGAATAAACGAGCTACTCGAATAGTTCGAACAAGTAATGAACAAACTACCCGGGTTTTGCGAACTAACCGGGAACATGTAATATCCGGGTTTTTCGAGTATTTGAACTACACGGGTATTACCCGGGCTTTCGAGCGTCCGGGTGGTCCGGCTACTCGAAAATACTCATATGAAATCGAGAACTCTGGTTTTTAGACCATTTCAAATCGTTAGTAGGTAGGTCTTTTATATTTTTGGTTAGATTTCAATTTTGCTATCTTGAACATAGTTCACAATTTTACTACACACGAAATAAATGAGTAAGAGAAAAAAATCCGACTTACTCTCTACTCATAAATGGTTAATCATCGGAGAGTAAAAACTTTACTACTCATGAGTGCTGTCCTCACCTCATTTATTTTTCTCCTCACGAGGGAATAGCATTACGCATTTTTACTTTTTCTCATACTCATACTCATAAAAGCTCATAAAAGTACAAGAACAATTTTTGTAAACATAGTGTTTACTTTGTGTATGTATGCAACGAGTAAGCGGTGCTGCCAGACGAGCTGCGTTGAAACATAAAATGTTTTATTTTATAAATAAAGTTTTATATTAATTGAGTGAATAATCTGAGTGATTATGACATCGCAAAATCAAAATTAAACCACATTTGTATGGAAAGAGAAATATTTTCTTTCAACATCTAACGTAAAAAATCATAAATAAATTTGAAAGACAGTTCGTAATAATGAAAAAATCGATCACTAAGCAAAAAAAAAAAAACTATAAATTTTAGTGATTTTAGGCTTAATTTACGTAAAAATATACAAACAATACTAAAAGCACTTAAGTTAAGAGCATGAACTTAAAAAATATGCCGACTTGTTCAAAAGCTAAAATGAAACAAATATATACATAATTTACAAGCTGTACTGTGTTGCTAGCAGTGTTTTGCTGCTGTGTTACGCTGTTGTCATGCGATGTATACAGGGTGCCAAGAAAAATTCAATGTACCTTTATTGTAGATTATGTAGAATATGTAGATTATGTACACAGAAAAAAATATTGTACGTATATATAACAATTGATATTAATAGCAAACACAATCGTATTCCAATTAAAAATATGAATGTATTTACTATTTAATTAATTGTATATACACATTTTTTTAATTAAAATATTAATAGGAATAAATTTAATATAATTTCTATACAACTAAATCTTTAATAGTATTAACTACTTTTATTTGATACTTTTGATTTATTCAATTTGCAACACGGTTTTTTTACTTCTGGATTTCATTTTGTTTTTGTTTGTGCGTCTCGTGCGTCGGAGGCGTCGTTCAGTTTCTTCTAACATTATTTCCTTCTACGTTGCTATTTTAAAACAGGATATTACATTATTTAGTTTATGTTATGTTATTAAAGCATTAAATGGCTCAATTTATTTTTGCTGTCAAGAATTTGAACAAACAGCTTATGATGCTCATTTTGTTGCATTATGAATCATTAAAAACCGAATATCAAATTTTATGTTTGACTCAATTAATTGGCCCACCTGTAGAAGTTGTGATAACTGACTTCGGTAAAACATTCGTTAGGTTGAAAGAATTTTACAAAGCATATCAAACAGTATAAATACTTATTTAATATTTATTTTATGTTATATATTGAATTAAATTATTTTTATTTTCATATGTTTCTATTCGACAAATATTTTATTTAATTTAACAAAATATTTAATTGATCCAATTTCTAATGAATGAAATTTTTAATTGATGTTACTAATTAATTAATCATTTAAAAATTCCCATATAACAACTTTAATATCAATATGGCAAAAAAATTAATTAAAGTTTCTCCAATAAACATATTCTCATTATTACAAATATGGAATTCAATGCTACTAAAAGTTACATCGGCTGAGTTTCAATTAAAAATTAATTGGATTGATTAACATTTTAGTTATATTTACACACTTTTTTTCTGTGTGTATGTCGCTGTCATGCTAACACGGTTAAATTGTTCTCAAAAATCATCTTATATATGTTTAAATTTTGCAATAATGAATCATGATATCCAGCAAACAATAATAATAATCATAATGATTTGGTTTTATAATATATGATTATAGTATGGACAAAATGGTTGGATTTTTAATTCACTTTTATTTGTTATAATACTTGACCACATTAGTAATTTAACGCGGGAGCTATTTGCAAACCACCTTTTCCAACATTTTTGTCCACTTTATTAAGAGATCTGTAAAAATGTTATTGATTGATATTAGACATCAGCACAAATGGTTTTGAAGTTTCCTCTGCAAATATGCACTACTGCACTCTGCAGTTTTGAAGTCATTGAGCAAATGACAATCAACAGTATTATGGTGAAGTCTCTCTGAGCGACTTCACTTCACTTCAGTATTTGTTTCATTGATGTCAAGCACTGTCAAAACATCAAGCCATTCAAAACATTCAATGTTTTGAAAAACAAACAAACAACAACACTGTCGCTGAATATGCAACGAATACAGTAGGTGCAGCGAGTGAGTGCAATGAGTAACGAGTGAGAAAACGAACATTGAAAACAACAACAAATCTAACGATCGTTCGACGGCAGTAATATTGTTGTTGGTATTTATGTGTTAATAATTTATGTGTTAATACAACAAACATTATTTAAAAAAAAAAAATTGTTAAAAAAAAATTTTGTACGACAAAAACAACGCTTTGGTCGAAAAGCAATATATCAAAAAAAAAAATAAAAATAATTAAATAATGAAAAAAATGTTTTTCGATAAATAAAAAACTTAATATAAAATATTATATGATTTTCTTATACCATTTATTTTTTTCTATATTTCAATAATAATGAAAATTCCTACTCTATTCCTTACTCTAGTAAGAATGATAAATAAAAAAAATTAAAAATGCACTAAGTACTCGATGTCATAAGCAGTTCATTTCAGTATTTGAATGTTTATTGCACATCATCATAGATCTCTTCACTTCTGTTTTGACAGTACTTGGTTCTTTGTTGTTGTGAGCAAGACATTCTTTTGAGCATAGAGTTGACGACAGTAAATGTTTTGAAACGAAATGAATGTCTTGAAGTGGGTTTCAAATGTACTTGTGCAGATGTCTAATTGATATCTCATAAAATGATCCATAGAAAATTTTATAACCCACATTTTATAATGTTTCGGTTCATTTCCCATGGAATATTTGGAATAATTATTTTATCAATGTCAATCGATAGGCATTAAAAACAAACATTTAATGCCTTTACATAAATATTTTATATTGTACATATAAAAAGTTATAGAAAAAAAACAATAACAATTGTATCATTTTTCACAACATTTCAAAAATACCATGGGAAGATTCACACAAAAATGGCAACAATGATCTTACACTTTGCATGTGATTAAAAGATATGTGTGCAAAACTGCACTGAATCGGCCATCAACACTATAAGATAAGAAACCACCATCGAAATTCTCTAAAAACAAAATAATTCAAGAGCATTTGTGTGGTCCGTCAGGATAACAAATATATATTTTAGATTTGAAATTTAAATAAACTGCCATCAACCCATGGCCATGTACAGCAATGTCTTGATCAGCACGATAGTTGATACACCCACTAAGGAAGCCTGCTTCCCACCAATTTGTTTGGGCAAAAATGTAAAAAAACAATTTCAATGAAATAAATATTTGTAATTTATGAAATGTCTAAATTTAAATTTCCTTTATTACACATTCCATAGTTTTTGACGTCATCAATACAGGGTGTACATGCGCAATGCGTAATCTTATTATTCTATTATTCTTGTGTATGTACACTGTACAGTGCATAGTCCCACGTCACAGAATAAAAAATATCACAAAAGATCCCACGCAATTAAAAAAATACTACAAAAATATCAACGTTACGTTCTATAAAAGTAAAAACCATGTTAAAAAATAAGCAATAAATTATATACATGCGTGGGGTTCGAACCCGCAATTCCGGGTTACAAGTACCAAGTTCTCACCGTTACGCTATAATTTTCATTTTTCGCAAAGCAAATTTGAATTAAAACGGTAAGAAAATAAAAAAATCAAGTCGTGATTGAAAATATTGTTAGTACATGACACAGGGCTGCAGTTAAAATTCCAGATTATCTGAAAAGGGTCCATAAATTCATTTGTACACAATCATTATTATAAATTCGTAAAAACATTCAATATTGATCTTCACCTAAATTAAATTCGCTGAGAATATCAAAATCAAGTGAATGAAAAATCAAATGATTTTTTCATTATATTAATGCATACACTGAAATAATTACTGTAGTTAATTATATACATTTTATGTCTTTGATTTGAAAAATGTAGTTCTACTACATTTTTTTGGTTTTTAAATACATTTGTCTTTATTTTTCTTATTTTTACTACACCATATATCGAAAATTCGTTATCTACTTTTTGCACAAACTGTATTCATCTTTGGTTTTTTGATTTTATTTTAATTCGTGTGGGCACACGACGAACGAATTACGAAAGGTCGTTCCTCGTGCAGGTATAAACGAATTCGTTGGTTTCATATTGCAGAAACTGTTTATTGTTGTTTTATTTGCACACGACGGATGATGCGAAAGACTAAACCAAAAGCAGTTCGTAGCATCTGACCGGGCCGAGTTAATGAGAGAAGACTGAGCTGCCAACTATGTTTACCGCTGAATATTTTTGGTTTTAACAATAAGTTGTTAACTCTGCTGTATTGAATACAAATATAACACGCAGCTGCAGATGATTAGTTTGCTGATGTGGTGCGCCATGACGTAAGCATTGAGACAGCAATTTTTTGTTGCTTTCAATGTCACTCTCTCATTTTTCGATATATATTTTATTTTTTCTTGTGGTTGTGGGTAATACTCTATAGTTGTATATGTAGTGTACAACTAAATAGTTTTCATATTTATAATTCTAGTACCTTATTTTTGGTATTAAAAAATATAATATTATATTCATTCATATAATTTTCCGTATTAATAACTTGTTTTTATTATAAAAAATAAATATAGATATTTTATTAATTTAATAATCACAACAAAGTAAAAGAACCATATATTATTGTAAAATTAAAGGCATACGTAGTAATTTCTCTACATATTTCAGGACTTATAAATAAAGACACAATTTAGGTTTTTTAATATAGGTGTATTGAAAGTTTGTATAGAAAAGCTCAAATTATGTAGTAACTAGTAAAAACCATCCAGCTAGCTGAAAATTTGTTTCTAAATATAAAGGAAAAACAATATTATATGAAGACATTTTATATTTTTATTTGTGAATCCAAAAATATTCGTGATATTTTTGGATTTACAAATTTTGGATTTACAATATAGAGTTTTTGGTCTGATGTACTTTGTGCTGTAGGAAACATAGTTTCATTAATCAAGTTCGTCAAGAATATGTTTCTAAAAACCATCCAATGAAATCCAAATAACAAATTTCAAAAAATCTTTTAAATATTTTTACACATTTATTTTTTCAATTAAATTGCAATTTTTATTTTTTATATTTGAATCACAGTTCCGTTTTTCCTACAAGTTTATTTTTTTTTATATATTTATATTAAATAATTTATGTATATTGAAAATCTGTGAACACTTTTAATATATTTTAAAATTCAATTACTAATGTTACTAAATGTTTGTTTTTGTCTTTAAATTTTTTATTAATTTAATTTAAATTGTTGTAATCGTTTTTGGTTATATTTAATGTTTTCGTTTTTTTATTAATTTCATTTAATAATGTTTAATGTATTTTCTGAACGCAATAATTGAAGCTCTTTTTTTTTTGCAACTCTCTGTTTGCTGTGTAAAACCAACAAAAACAACAAAAAACCGTGCGACAGAATTGTTGTTGTTCTTTTGTGTGCAATTCTTTATGAGAGAGTATGATGCACTGCACTAACCACAGTGAGCGCAGGCTACTGCAGTAATCATTTTCATATGGTTGTTGTAATTTAGTTTTTACGTTTTTCTGGCGTTTTTTGTTCTAAAATTATAAAAATTAAGTATAGCACACAATACAATAGATTAATACGAATCGTTTGATACCAGTATCATTAAAATCTGTTCAGAAATACGGCTGGTTAGTACAAGAAAAAAAAAGACATTTTGTTTTATTAATATAGATTTTCCATACAAAAACAACAACATTAGTTTAGTAAAAATAAATCTATATGCTTTGGACGTAATCAAATACATATGTTGTTATTTTAAAGACATTTATAGTTATTTTTAATGAAGTATTTTTTCGGTGTACAGTTCATTCACTTAAAAACTTTTTTTATTAAGCCAAAATAATCTAAATTTTGCTTAAAAATGTTAGACTTTAAATTTTTGTTATAAAACATTTTAGTAGGAGGACTTTGGGTATATGTGGGACTAATGTGGGAAATCGCAACTCTTCATATGTTGTTGATATTATTCAAATATTATCTATGAAGTTATCTTTTTATAATTTAAATAACTTTATAACATTAATTACTACTGAACTATCAATTTTAATGGTATTTGTTATAATTTTTTTAAATTTCACAAGAGGTCCAAAAAAGAATCCAATAAAATAGTAATCCCCTACTGCACAAAAATACAATATTGTATTATAACGCCCCTATTAAAAAATCTATCGAATAGAAAAAAATATTTGTAATAAAGGTTTAAATGTTTGTAAAATTAATTTACTTAATTTAATTCAAAATTGCTGCAGGAAAACATTAAGTTTTGATTTCGATCTTTTCGAGATTTACATAAACTTGTAGAAGAATTGTTCCAAATAGACAAAATTGCAAGTTTTTATTGATGTATTTCAAACCAATCCAAAATTATGGCGATTTATATACTAAAAAACAAAGTTAAGACAAAATAGAAGAAAAATTCTTACCACTCCAAATCAAAGTAAAATGATCTTTGTTCAATGTCAAGAATTTATGTACATTTTTTAAGAATTTTAAAAAGGCAGTTTTTTGATGCTGTGGTGCAAAACAACAAAATTCGTGTTTTTAGAGTTTGCAAAAGGGGTGAAGGGTGTGCGATAGAAAACTGAAAAATTAAATTTAAATTTCATTGACCAATAATAAAAACATATTAAGATATGAATCAAGTCGAATTGCGTCAGTGTCAAACTTCGGCGAATAGACGTGGAATGCCCCATATACAAGGTGGTTCGCTTCAGGATGCAAACATTATGTGCACTGATTTCTCGGTTCATTTCATAAAAAATGTTACAAAGATGGGATGTCTCTGGAACACCCAATGATATACAGGATGTTTGAAAAATGGATTTGATAAAAGTAGATAGAAACTACTATTTATGTTAAAAATGTACTTGTTCAAATCTAATATTTATATCACGCATTTTCTACTTGTTACAAATGTTTCAATTTCTATTATTTCTGTTTTGTAGTTTTTTTGTGAATAATTTTTTCTGTTTTTAAAATCTGTCTGAATATATACGTTTTATAAAAAAGTCGTTCTTTTATTTTTTCCGTTGAACTTGGATTGAGCTACCAGCGCACAATTTGATTTTCCAATAGGTTATGGGCCCAGGATATCATAACGAATCAATTCAAGTATAGAAGTGAACGAGTTGTATGGTCAAGATGAGTACGTCACTATTCCAAATTGAGAAGCTGGACGACAAGAACTATGACTCCTGGTGTGTCCAGATGAAGAGTGTGTTAATTCATTCGGAGTTATGGGAAATTGTTAGCGGACAGGATAAAAAGGTGTACAGACCTGGAATCGGCAGCATGGAATAAGAAGGATGAGAAGGCATTGGCATCGTTAATGTTGTGCATTAAGTCGTCGCAGATAAATCACGTAAGGCATTGTAAAACATCGCATGAAGCTTGGACGAAATTTCATGCAATCTATCAACCAAGAGGTCCTGCAAGAAAGGTAACTCTGTTTAAGCAATTGCTAAACATCAGTATGTCTGATAATTGCAATATTGCGCAATGTGTTAATGCGTTTACTGACATTGTGGAAAAACTAGCTGAAATAAATATTAATATGCCTGACGAATTGCAGGTTATAATTTTATTATCAAGCTTGCCGAAGTCATATGAAAGTTTTGTAATAGCAATAGAAGCGCGCGATTATTTGCCGACATTTTGTAACCTAAAAGTAAAAATTACGGAGGAATACGAGAGGAGAGCTGGTTGCGAAGGAGCTGCATCGATGGATGCGGAAGGAACTCAAGCATACATGGCGCGTTCGAATCAAAAAGGAAAATTTGTTCCTACTAGGAAATCCGACAGCAACTCGAATGGCAAATGTTACAACTGTGGACGCAGAGGACATTTCGCATCAAAATGTAGAGAACCGCAAAGGCGACAACAGCAGCAGTGTCAACCGCAACAAAATCAGCATAAATATCAGCAGCAACATCATCGAAATTCATCATCGAACAATTTTTCAATACTGTGTGGAACTGATTCGCAGACTTTAACTCGCCAAGTATGGTGTATCGACAGCGGAGCTACGTCACATATGTGCTGTGATCGTAATATGTTTACATCGTTTGAGGAGCATCGAGAGGTAATTGCATTAGCTGGTGACAATAGTATTGAAGCGCAAGGACGAGGAGAGGTATGTCTTAAAACAAAACACTATACTGTTAATTTAAGTGAAGTGCTCTATGTGCCTAATATGCAAGGCAACTTTATGTCAGTCAGTAGAGCAGTAAATAAAGGCCATTCGGTAGTATTTAAAAAACAAGAAACTGTGATTAGAAATCAAAATGGCGGAGTTGTAATTAAAGGCATTAAAAAGAACAATTTGTTTGTTGTAGAGAGCCAGGAGAATTTTTGCCATTTTTCAAAAAGTGCAAGTGATGAAGCAATTAAATGGCACAACAGATACGGTCATTTAAATTTAGCTAGTCTTAACGAGATTGTTCAGAAAAAACTAGTAAATGGTATAAAAATGAATAATGTACCGAGAGATTTTAGTTGCACAACGTGCTTAAAAAGTAAGATATCAGTAAAACAATTTTCTATATCCGAAAGTCGCTCTAAAAATTTATTAGAAATAATACATACGGACGTATATGGTCCAATCAATAAAATATCGAATGGAGGTTCTCGATATTTTGTGACATTTATTGATGTCATGTCAAGGCGCATTTTTGTCTACTTTATAAAGTCAAAAAATGAAGTTTTTGCACAGTTTAAGATGTTTAAGTCCATGGTAGAGCGCGAGACAGGGAAAAAGATTAAAATCTTGAGAAGCGATAATGGCGGTGAATACGTAAACAATGAGTTTAGTAATTACTTGGCCGATCACGGTATCAAACGTCAATTAACCGTTCCATATACGCCTCAGCAGAACGGTGTGGCGGAGCGTGCTAATCGTACGCTGGTAGAGATGGCTAGAAGTATGTTATTGCATGCGGGATTAGATGAATCGTTTTGGGCGGAAGCCATTGCAACCGCTGAATACTTGCGCAACAGAAGTCCTACCAAAGCGTTAGTCAGCAAAACTCCTCATGAAGTTTGGTCAGGGAGGAAGGCATCTGTGCATCATTTAAAAGTGTTCGGATCATTGGCAATTGCATTGGACAAGACACAAAATCATAAATTTCGTGCCAGGGGAAAGGAATACATTATGATTGGATATTCTGACACGTCAAAAGCTTATCGTTTGTTCGACCAGGTCACACGAAAAGTGATACTAAGCAGAGACGTAGTAGTTATTGAAAATAGCTTTCCATATGCCAACAAATCAGATTCGAATGATATAATTCTATTAGAAACCGATGAGTTAGTTTCACATGGAAATACAAACCGCGAAGTTAGTCTTCACGAATCATGCCAGCCTGAAGATATACCGGGCAGCGACGTTATTCTCTCGGAAAAATACCAGCATGACGCTGGCGCAGCAGATGCAACATCAGATAGCGAAGATGATACAGTGAACGTTAACTGTGGAACCATTCCGAAAACTGGACCAGGAAGGCCAAAATTACTTCGTACGGGAAAACCAGGACGTCCTCGAAAGCAGTACAATATTTTGAACGTAATGCATACCGACAGCAATGTAGAGATACCACAAACGGTGCAACAAGCTTTAGCTGGTGATCAGTCAAGAGAATGGAAAGAATCGATGAAGAAGGAGTACGATGCATTAATTAATAACGAAACGTGGTCGTTGGTCGATTTACCGCACGGTCATACAGCAATAGGCTGTAAATGGGTATTTGTTCTCAAAAAAGATAAAGACGGTAAGATCGAACGTTTTAAATCGAGATTGGTAGCAAAGGGCTGCAGTCAAAAGTATGGTGTAAACTATCTTGAAACATTCTCGCCTGTTGTACGATATGCAACAATCAGGATGGTAATTGCGTTAGCCGCAGAACATCAGTTGCATCTACATCAAATGGATGTATCAACGGCATACTTAAACGGGGAGTTACACGACGTAGTTTATATGAAGCAGCCGGAACAATTTACTGATGCAAGATTTCCCGATCGTGTTTTAAAGTTAAATAAATCGCTTTATGGGTTAAAGCAATCTGGCCGGGAATGAAATACAAAACTTGATTTCGTTTTAAAGAAAATTGGTTATTTGCAATGCAAGAGCGAGCCGTGTTTGTACACGATGAATATGAATGGTAATTTTAATATAATAGCTGTTTACGTAGATGATCTTTTATTAGCAAGTTCAAATCTACAAGAATTAAATAACATTAAACGTAAAATAGCCAATGAATTAAATATAGTTGATAAGGGACCATTGCAACATTTCTTGGGAATGGAAATTGAACGAGAAGGTGAAACAGGTGCAATTAAAGTTGGTCAAGAACAATATGTAACAAATCTTTTGAAGGAATATAATATGCAAAATTGCAAAACTGTCGCAACACCTTTAGATACTGGATTCCAAATTAAATGCACGAATGATAATTGTAAAAGAGTGGATCAAACCGCGTATCAATCACTAATTGGATCCTTGATGTATTTAGCAATTTCAACTAGACCAGATATCTTGCATTCTGTATGCAAACTTTCGCAGCAAAATATGGATCCACATATTGAACACGAGTCTGGTGCGAAGCATATATTAAGATACTTGAGTAAAACAGCATCATTGAAGTTACACTACCACAGAACTGGTCAGCCAGTGCATTGTTTTGTGGATGCGGATTGGGGTGGTGATAGTCTTGATAGAAAATCGTATACTGGTTATGCATATTTCTTAGGTGGCAGCGTTTTCTCATGGGAGTCGAAGAAGCAAAATACTGTTGCACTTAGCAGTACTGAAGCAGAATACATGGCATTGTCTACGGCAACAAAAGAAGCAGTCTACTTGCAGAAGTTACTGGATGAGATTGGTCTTCACAATATTCCACGGCCTATGAATCTGTACGGTGATAATTTAAGCGCTCAACAGTTAGTGAAGAATCCAGTATATCACGCTCGAAGCAAACATATCGATATCAAATATCATCATGTTCGCGAGGTCTATCAAGAAGGAAAAATAAATATAACTTACGTTTCGACAAATGATATGGTAGCTGACATATTAACGAAGAATTTGGCAAAATTTAAACATTCTAAGTTTACAGAATTAATGGGATTAAAATAATTTGAATTATATAAAATATTGTTTTGAGAAGGAGTGTTAAAAATGTACTTGTTCAAATCTAATATTTATATCACGCATTTTCTACTTGTTACAAATGTTTCAATTTCTATTATTTCTGTTTTGTAGTTTTTTTGTGAATAATTTTTTCTGTTTTTAAAATCTGTCTGAATATATACGTTTTATAAAAAAGTCGTTCTTTTATTTTTTCCGTTGAACTTGGATTGAGCTACCAGCGCACAATTTGATTTTCCAATAATTTAATTGTATATTCTACAATTTAAATCTCAGACAAATAAGATTACATTCAATTTACAGACAATTGACCGGATTCATTAGAGTTTTTTAAGTATTTAAAATATGGGACATAATAGATTTTATCCATCAAATTAAAAAAAAAATATTTTTAAACAACTGTTTTTTTATTTTTAAATTAGATTTATCTTCAAATTTTAAGTTAATATATATTTCATTTTTCATTATTTGAATAAACTATAAAGTTATTATCAAATTTTGCTTGCAACATTTTTATCAACACTTTCCGTTTTTATAGTCGAGCAATTTTTAAAGGTATTGTAGTTGTTACCATAGAAATGTTATTTGAACTAACAAAAAGTGATGCACGATAAAAACGATAAGTGTATTGTTTACTGTAGCCGCGGTAGCTCAGTGGTTAGTGCGTTGGACTGTGAGCCAAAAGATTCCCGGTTCAAGCCTGGACTGGGGCTAACAATATCTTTTCATAGAAACATATTACATGATAATTGATTGAATATATTTATTATACATAAAAACGTACGCTGTTAAAAAATACCACATAAATACCACATGAATTCAAATATACCACGTTGAATTTAAAAATACCGTGGTATTTTTTATGCCACGGAAATTCAAAAATACCATAAAAAAAAATACCACCCTAAATGGTAACTATGTTACAGTGAGTAGATCAACGCATTTTCTTTGTCCTTGAACAAATATGATATAAATAAATATCAAATATACATTTATATTAAAAATAATAGATTTAAATATTTCTAAAAATATTGTTTACACTAATATGAGATGTGTATGCAAAGTACTTCAACAACGTTACCTTCTATAAAAGTAAAAACCATGTTAAAAAATAAGCAATAAATTATATACATGCGTGGGGTTCGAACCCGCAATTCCGGGTTACAAGTACCAAGTTCTCACCGTTACGCTATAATTTTCATTTTTCGCAAAGCAAATTTGAATTAAAACGGTAAGAAAATAAAAAAATCAAGTCGTGATTGAAAATATTGTTAGTACATGACACAGGGCTGCAGTTAAAATTCCAGATTATCTGAAAAGGGTCCATAAATTCATTTGTACACAATCATTATTATAAATTCGTAAAAACATTCAAAATTGATCTTCACCTAAATTAAATTCGCTGAGAATATCAAAATCAAGTGAATGAAAAATCAAATGATTTTTTCATTAAATTAATGCATACACTGAAATAATTACTGTAGTTAATTATATACATTTTATGTCTTTGATTTGAAAAATGTAGTTCTACTACATTTTTTTGGTTTTTAAATACATTTGTCTTTATTTTTCTTATTTTTACTACACCATATATCGAAAATTCGTTATCTACTTATTGCACAAACTGTATTCATCTTTGGTTTTTTGATTTTATTTTAATTCGTGTGGGCACACGACGAACGAATTACGAAAGGTCGTTCCTCGTGCAGGTATAAACGAATTCGTTGGTTTCATATTGCAGAAACTGTTTATTGTTGTTTTATTTGCACACGACGGATGATGCGAAAGACTAAACCAAAAGCAGTTCGTAGCATCTGACCGGGCCGAGTTAATGAGAGAAGACTGAGCTGCCAACTATGTTTACCGCTGAATATTTTTGGTTTTAACAATAAGTTGTTAACTCTGCTGTATTGAATACAAATATAACACGCAGCTGCAGATGATTAGTTTGCTGATGTGGTGCGCCATGACGTAAGCATTGAGACAGCAATTTTTTGTTGCTTTCAATGTCACTCTCTCATTTTTCGATATATATTTTATTTTTTCTTGTGGTTGTGGGTAATACTCTATAGTTGTATATGTAGTGTACAACTAAATAGTTTTCATATTTATATTTCTAGTACCTTATTTTTGGTATTAAAAAATATAATATTATATTCATTCATATAATTTTCCGTATTAATAACTTGTTTTTATTATAAAAAATAAATATAGATATTTTATTAATTTAATAATCACAACAAAGTAAAAGAACCATATATTATTGTAAAATTAAAGGCATACGTAGTAATTTCTCTACATATTTCAGGACTTATAAATAAAGACACAATTTAGGTTTTTTAATATAGGTGTATTGAAAGTTTGTATAGAAAAGCTCAAATTATGTAGTAATAGTAAAAACCATCCAGCTAGCTGAAAATTTGTTTCTAAATATAAATGAAAAACAATATTATATAAAGACATTTTATATTTTTATTTGTGAATCCAAAAATATTCGTGATATTTTTGGATTTACAAATTTTGGATTTACAATATAGAGTTTTTGGTCTGATGTACTTTGTGCTGTAGGAAACATAGTTTCATTAATCAAGTTCGTCAAGAATATGTTTCTAAAAACCATCCAATGAAATCCAAATAACAAATTTCAAAAAATCTTTTAAATATTTTTACACATTTATTTTTTCAATTAAATTGCAATTTTTATTTTTTATATTTGAATCACAGTTCCGTTTTTCCTACAAGTTTATTTTTTTTTTATATATTTATATTAAATAATTTATGTATATTGAAAATCTGTGAACACTTTTAATATATTTTAAAATTCAATTACTAATGTTACTAAATGTTTGTTTTTGTCTTTAAATTTTTTATTAATTTAATTTAAATTGTTGTAATCGTTTTTGGTTATATTTAATGTTTTCGTTTTTTTATTAATTTCATTTAATAATGTTTAATGTATTTTCTAAACGCAATAATTGAAGCTCTTTTTTTTTGCAACTCTCTGTTTGCTGTGTAAAACCAACAAAAACAACAAAAAACCGTGCGACAGAATTGTTGTTGTTCTTTTGTGTGCAATTCTTTATGAGAGAGTATGATGCACTGCACTAACCACAGTGAGCGCAGGCTACTGCAGTAATCATTTTCATATGGTTGTTGTAATTTAGTTTTTACGTTTTTCTGGCGTTTTTTGTTCTAAAATTTTAAAAATTAAGTATAGCACACAATACAATAGATTAATACGAATCGTTTGATACCAGTATCATTAAAATCTGTTCAGAAATACGGCCGGTTAGTACAAGAAAAAAAAAGACATTTTGTTTTATTAATATAGATTTTCCATACAAAAACAACAACATTAGTTTAGTAAAAATAAATCTATATGCTTTGGACGTAATCAAATACATATGTTGTTATTTTGAAGACATTTATAGTTATTTTTAATGAAGTATTTTTTCGGTGTACAGTTCATTCACTTAAAAACTTTTTTTATTAAGCCAAAATAATCTAAATTTTGCTTAAAAATGTTAGACTTTAAATTTTTGTTATAAAACATTTTAGTAGGAGGACTTGGGGTATATGTGGGACTAATGTGGGAAATCGCAACTCTTCATATGTTGTTGATATTATTCAAATATTATCTATGAAGTTATCTTTTTATAATTTAAATAACTTTATAACATTAATTACTACTGAACTATCAATTTTAATGGCATTTGTTATAATTTTTTTAAATTTCACAAGAGGTCCAAAAAAGAATCCAATAAAATAGTAATCCCCTACTGCACAAAAATACAATATTGTATTATAACGCCCCTATTAAAAAATCTATCGAATAGAAAAAAATATTTGTAATAAAGGTTTAAATGTTTGTAAAATTAATTTACTTAATTTAATTCAAAATTGCTGCAGGAAAACATTAAGTTTTGATTTCGATCTTTTCGAGATTTACATAAACTTGTAGAAGAATTGTTCCAAATAGACAAAATTGCAAGTTTTTATTGATGTATTTCAAACCAATCCAAAATTATGGCGATTTATATACTAAAAAACAAAGTTAAGACAAAATAGAAGAAAAATTCTTACCACTCCAAATCAAAGTAAAATGATCTTTGTTCAATGTCAAGAATTTATGTACATTTTTTAAGAATTTTAAAAAGGCAGTTTTTTGATGCTGTGGTGCAAAACAACAAAATTCGTGTTTTTAGAGTTTGCAAAAGGGGTGAAGGGTGTGCGATAGAAAACTGAAAAATTAAATTTAAATTTCATTGACCAATAATAAAAACATATTAAGATATGAATCAAGTCGAATTGCGTCAGGGTCAAACTTCGGCGAATAGACGTGGAATGCCCCATATACAAGGTGGTCCGCTTCAGGATGCAAACATTATGTGCACTGATTTCTCGGTTCATTTCATAAAAAATGTTACAAAGATGGGATGTCTCTGGACACCCAATGATATACAGGATGTTTGAAAAATGGATTTGATAAAAGTAGATAGAAACTACTATTTAATTGTATATTCTACATTTTAAATCTCAGACGAATAAGATTACATTCAATTTACAGACAATTGACCGGATTCAATTTTTTTATTTTTAAATTAGACTTCAAATTTTAAGTTAATATATATTTCATTTTTCATTATTTGAATAAACTATAAAGTTATTATCAAATTTTGCTTGCAACATTTTTATCAACACTTTCCGTTTTTATAGTCGAGCAATTTTTAAAGGTATTGTAGTTGTTACCATAGAAATGTTATTTGAACTAACAAAAAGTGATGCACGATAAAAACGATAAGTGTATTGTTTACTGTAGCCGCGGTAGCTCAGTGGTTAGTGCGTTGGACTGTGAGCCAAAAGATTCCCGGTTCAAGCCTGGACTGGGGCTAACAATATCTTTTCATAGAAACATTTTTCTATACCGCGCTACCCCTACGAGAGTAGGTTTGCCATTCGTATTCGGCAATAAACTGTAGGTCCCACCACAAATATAACACGCACAGCTCAAAATGTTTAAAAAAAATAATAACAATTTAAACAAAAACTGAATTATGAAAATATTATATTATTATTTTTTTAGATTATTTTGATCAATTGTCTGTAAAATAAATATAATATTATTCGAAGATTTATATTGTGGATGATATAATTAAATAGTAATTTCTATTTACTTTTATAAAATCAATTTTGAAAACACCCTGTATATCCAGATAGATCTCATCTTTGTAACATTATTTTTCATGAAATGAACCATGGATTCAGTGCACAAAATATTTGCATCCTGAAGCAGACCACCCTGTATATATAAATCTATATATTACTTACAATTTTCCCAGGCATATCGACATACTTAAAAAATCAACATAATAAAAACTAAATTTATATTTGAAATATTTTTAAATGTATTTTATAATATGTTTCATATATTAACAATATATATGGGCCATTCCACACCAAATCGACCAACAAAAGTAAAATTTGATATTTCACCTTTTCGATTTGAATGATTTGGGCAACTGATAAAGGTTATTGAAACATGCATTGACAAATTTTTTATTTATTTTTTATACCACTACTTCCAGAGATATAGTGTTTCAAACTTACAAAAAATGGTCCAAAAATCACTTTTATATGGTTGTTTGTATTTCAGTATCTCTTAAAGTAGAAATGATAGAAACTCTGTTAATAACTCATTTTAAAGCTAATATAACAAGATTTTAGATCAATTGAAATGTAACTTCTAAACTTGAAAATGTGGTACGTGATCATAATACAAATAATTAACAAAATAATTAACAAAAAGTACATTTCACGACTTAAAATTTGAATTACAATAAATTATGCCACGTGTTCAATTTCTTTTTATGTTAATTATGTATATTGTATTAGTTTAATTATTTATGAGAAGTTATCGACACATTTTAAATTTGTAGCAAAAAAATGGGTGTGAACTATCTAAGAAAAGTATGTGTAAAAATCGGCTAATAAACTATTTATGGTCGGATAAAAATTTTGTTAATTTCATTGTAATCTTTGGTGAATTATGTTCAAGATTCCAATCAAAATCCAACCAAAAATAAAAAAGTTATTCAACATTAATCCGACCTACCTACTAACGACTTTAAATGGGTTAAAAACAAAAATCACGGTGTGCGACCTCTAAACGTTTTTCGATTTGGTCAACAGTTTTTGTGAATTATGTTTTTAACCTGCTTAAACTTTTTGGGGGGCCCCTTTGGAATTTCGAAAAAGTCATTTTTTTGAACCACTCTAAACAACACCTTAAAATGCAAAAATTGTTTTCAATTGGGCCACAAATATTGTAAAAAAATATGAATTTTGTAAAAAAATATGAAAAAAAAAATATTTTTTTTTAAAACGATTTTAATGTGAAATCCAATAGTTTTTATTATTTAATAATTTAAATCATACGAAAAGTTTACCTTAAAAACGTTTTAAATAAAAAATTATTTTTTATTTTTCTTATTTTTTTGTGTTAGTTAGATTTTCGTCTTATAGAATTCATAAGGACTAATATTTTTAAAATTTTAAATATTCATGTTTCAAAGTGTCTTTAATATGGAGCCATGGCGATAGAACCATGATGAACCGGATGTCAAGAAAACGATAATATGTCATCCAAGTGGTGCATGTCATCCAAGTGGTGCATGTCATCCAAGTGGTACGTTTGGGCCGGTTCTGGCACAATGGGCTCCATGGAGCCATAAGGCGCCATGAGGAGCATTTTTTAACAGAGATGTTGTTATTGTTTTCAATAGATATCACTTTTTAACAGAGTAGTTGTTAGTGTATTTCAGTTCGGATAATTTTTTAACAGAGGTGTTGTTATTGTTTTCAATAGGGATCATTTTGTAACAGAGTAGTTATTAGTATAATTTCAGGTGTATTATATGTATATTATATACATTATAATGGCAAGGAGCCATTGGGATGACATTTTAACATATGTTGTTAATGTTGATACATGTTATGAAGGCATGCAGCCGTAAAGAGTAAATTTGCAACTCATATTGTTGTTAGGATAATTATTTCGGAGTAAGCATTTTTAATGGCAATATTTATTTATATGTACGTAATAATTTTGTTGTTGTATATGTTATAGAAGCAACTAAAATTTCAGTTTTATGCTTGCTGATTTATTTTGCATGATCATCAAGAGAGTTGAGGAACAAAGGGTTTAATTTAAAACTTTGTTGAGGAACGAAGATTGTAATTTAAAACATGGCTATATGAATTAATGTTTTTATTAGACATATATTTTTTGGTGGGTAATTTTTTTGTTGTAAACAGGTAAATGCACTTCTGCATTAATGCATTGACACATATTTAATTCAAGGTGAATTTTACTATAATGGATATTGTAGTATATTTTTATTCTACAAAGTCATGGTCATTTAATTCGTTTAATTTGCTTATATGAATGAATGGGCCATAAGACTCCATGGGATCATTTTTATTTAAATTTGCATGAAGCAATAAGGCTCCATTGGGATCAATTTTTAAACAACATACTATAAGTTTTAAAGACTGAACATGTTAAAACATGTTTAATTTTATTTAGTTTTTTCTTGAGTCAAATTTTATATACTCTCTTTAAAATAATATTGAGTGTATTTATACTAATGGAATTATCTTTTTAACTCATTTTAAAGAGATATCCAATAATATATAAATGGATCGAAATTTGAATTAAAGTTATTTATCGTCTACATTACAATTTAATAGGAAAAGAAAACTATTATGGAAGTTTTAAAAGTAAAAAAGTTTTTAAAAGGATTTAATAATATTTTATTGGACGATCATAAAAAACAGTTTATTAAGTTTATCCCTTATTGTAAGCATTACCAGTATATGGAAAAAATATTAACTATTCACGGAGTGCATTATAAGAGCTGTCCATGGGCCACAGATGACTTAATGGCGGGAGCAAATACATGTGGTTGTTATTTTTATGACAAGGAATGCAAAGACATTGATAAACTAATAAAATTATATTATAGAATAAAATATACAATATAATTGTTTATTATTAATAATGTTTTTTATTATACTATATTCAATGAATTTGTAAAATTTTAAATATTAGAACTAAAAAGAAAAAAATTTATGAATTATTTTCATTAAATTGTTTTACTTATTTTTTATTGTAGGAAACTTAAAAATACTTTTAAAATAATGCTAAACAGCTAAAATATCATTAATATATAAATTATATATATAAAATAATTAAAAATCTTATTAAAAGAAATATTTTTACTTTATATATATATATATATATATATATATATATATATATATATATATATATATATATATATATAAGTATACAGCAATAAACACCGCATAACATTGAAATTTCACTTTCTAATCGGAAATTGCTTTTAATAAATGTGGATGCATTGGTTTGAATAAAATTTACAAATGGTTTAATGGGTGAACTCCCTGCAGAACAAAAATATTCAGCCGGCCCATTTCGAGGAAAATATATTACAATCCAATGTGATCCTGGTTTAAATGATGAATCCACATTCACAATATAAAATGCTGGCTTTTTTATTCGATTTCTAGGTAGCTGATTTGATGCAAAAAAAAATATTTTTTATATAAAATATTTTCTATATTACTTGTATTCATAATGATTGTAATACAGTACGATTTTTATCAATTTCCAAAACACTATCAAACTCACAATATGCTAAACACGTAATTGCTTCAGAAAGTGCTTCACTGAAACGACCTTCAATTCGTATTGTACCTTGATTTATTAAGTTTCCACAGTGTGAGTTATTGTTATGATCTGGTGTTAAATCAAATGCAAGTAAGAAATATCCGTTATCAATTAATTTTTTAGTTATTTGATGTCCCTCATCAAAGTAATGTATGCCAGTACCTTTAAATAAGGTTTGATATCCCCTTGTACTTATACGTCCATGTTTATAATCAAATTCAATCGGCTGTGCTGGTACTTGTACTCCATTAAATCTTTGTAAATTGAAATGGCGAAAGTTATACGGATTTTTCGAACGATCACCAGTATATGCTTTATTAGTTACCATACCAAATATTAAGAAATTTGGAAGTTGTCCAATTATAACATTATCTAACAGTAGAGAATGATTGCCGGGGTGAATGGTGAATGTCTTGATTTCAAATTTTTTATATGGATAAATAGCATTTCTACTTTGTAAAACATTATGATGTGTCATTAAAATATTACTATTAATGGCAAGATGATTAATGTATAAGTTAGCTTCATGAATTTTAATAGATGACTCTCCAGATTTTGAATCTTCTAGTATATAAAAAGAAGGTTTTTCCATATTAAGGGTTACTTTAAGATCCACATTATTAAGAAGATATTTAGCTTGATTAAATATATCTGCATGAAGTTTTCCAATCAATTCAACTCGTTCTCAATTTTTAAATGTTTTCTTTCTTTCTAAGCCTGGATTTTCATTCTCAACTATTGAATTATTTTTTTTTTATATCTAATGACTATCCGCATGATTCAAGTGTAGATTTAGCATCATTTCCATAGTTTAACAATGTTTCAATATAAGATCTATAGTGATAATTATTATCAGATTGAGATACATTTCTATTATTTAAATGAACACTACAGCTCCGAAATAATGAATGAAGTAAATTGTTAATGACTCCTCCACTTCCATTAATTTCTACAATTAATCGTAAATAAACACTACTTAGATCACGATATGTTTCACCATTTCCGAGTGAAAGAAATTCTATTGTAGTAGAGTTGTCAATTGTTGCTATTGGACTATATGATACCTCCTCTGTTTTAATTATGCTAGTTTGTACAGGTGGTGACTCAAAAATATCTAATTCACTTTTCGTGCATTCAATAAATCCTGCCATCATAAATAAATTAACAGTTGCCAAATATATCAGTAAACTTCCTTCTTCTAGAACGTTTAGTTTTCATATGATCTTTTTTCTTTAGTCGTTTGAATTTTATACGTTTTCCATTCCCATCTTGTATATTTCTAATTTTGCTAATAACTTTTTCTTTTAAATTTCGAACAGCCTTTTTACCCTGTTCAGTTAATATAGTTTTTATAGGTTAGTACCTAACTCTTCCAAAACTGATTTTTCAATTTCGAGTGAATGGTTTTGTAAAGCATTTAATCCAGTTTTCATTAGAGGTTTTAGATGTGTATACAAGGCCGAAAAAAATGAATCAATTCCACGACCATATTGAACAATTCTAGGAGAATGGTATATATCTCCTATATTATCCAAATTTGATCCGGATTGATTAAGATAGTACTAAGAATAAATCTTGTCCATGGTTTACATATAAATGATATCAGTACAACTTATGAAGCTTCTTTTATATTACGAAAATGTAACGTGCAATAAACGGGGAATTCATTCGACATAATATTTATTTTCTTTCCTTCATCATCTCGTATCATTATAGAAATATTATTTATATTTGAAGATTCCAATGGAAATTAAAGTGAATATAATTTATTTCATTTAAACATGGAAATATTTTTAAGCATTTTATTTTTTGATCGCCTACATATCTGGGTTTAATAATGTCTGTGTACACAAACACTAGGTTGTATAGCTCGCTAGATCTTAATTTTTAATTTGTATGTGAATTAAATTTTTCATAAGAATAACATCTAACATTTTAAGTATTGTATTCTAGGATACAAAGTGTCTATTAATACTGCTTTTTACGCCAACCAACTCAGGGTTTTCATTTATACTATCTTGAATGTCTAATTTTTCAGTTATTAATTTTAAACTTTTATCTTTTTTGTTATCGATATTCAACTCTTCTTTATTTTTTTTATTACAACTGTCTCAGGATTACAATTGACATTGGGTTGATTTTCTGCAATTTGTGGTTTTTCTTCTCTATTTGTGATAGCTTGATTTATTTTGTCCATGAAATTTAAATATGTGATACGGATAGTATTTATTTTTTTATCTACTTTTAGATCACTATTTACATTTTTGATATTCCTTTTATTTAACGTTAAAGTTGATTTCAAAATATCCCTTTTATTCAAATTTCGAGATACTTCAAATGTAGATGGGTTATTAACAAGTTGAAATGAAATTTCTGTTAAACCTACAACCCAGTTTTCATTAAAAATCAAAGATTGTTTTAATAAATTTGTAAATGTAGATTTAGTATTTTGATAGATACTTATTTGCGGAATTATTACTTAATAAAGTAACATAAAAACCCATCACCCATCTTTTATTTTCAAATGTTTTAATAAGAATGCTAGTTTTTTTATTAAAAATCACTTTATTTATATAATTATTTGAACAACATAATTATAATAAATTAAATATAGTTTACTTAGTTAATAAATCGTTTTTATTGATCCATGAATTATGTTCACTTCAAAAACCGAACCATTTGACATATACCATATCCTTTTTTCTTTTTATAACCTTTTCAACTAGATAAGTATTTGATGTTTCTGTTTTAAGTAATTCTTCTTCATAAAATCCTTTTATTAATTCTCCTTGATAATCAATTAATTGATATGTAATTGGATTTGTGATCTTTATTTTATTTATTTTGAATACCTCATTGGACCAATTGGATTCATAAGCTTTATAGAAAGTGCCTTTATATTTACTAATTCGAACATCATCTCCAATTTTTAATTTACTCATCTTAAATGTTTTATTGTGATTGTAAACTGTATTTAAAAGCATTTGTTGATTAGATTTATTGACATTTTTTGGAGACATTTTAATACTACGATGATATTTATTATTATATATATTTATATTTTTTGTAATCAATTCTAACCATTTATAAGTACCTTGAAGACTAAAGTCTTTTCACATTAAATTTTTAAAAGTTCTATTAAACCTTTCAATTATTGAAGCCTTCATATTGGAAAATGTATGATAATGGTTTATTTCAAATCGATTCATTAATTTTTTAAAATGTGAATTGAAAAATTCTTTACCCTGATCAGATTGAATATTATTTGGAATTTTATTCTTATTTTTTTCCAGAATATTTTGCATAGCTAAGGTTACATCGATTCCACTTTTGGTTTTAACAGGAATTGCATATGCGTATTTAGAAAAAAACATCTATAACAGTTAGTAAATATTTATATCCTTTATTAATCTTTGCAAAAGGTATCATTTCTACAAGATCAATTTGTCAAGTATCTGAAATAACCTTTTGTATAAAATTTCTTCTTGCTTGTCGGTGCAATTCATTTACAAGAACTTCTTTACTCATAGTGAGTTCAGCCAATAATGGAAATGATTGATTTTTAAAAATTTATATTTATATAAAAAATACATGCTTCCAACAATTATTTTTATTTGAAGTTAGTCATAGCATAGAGAAGAATGTTTCATAAATTTGTGTATCCATTTACAATGTTAGTTTGTGGTCCATCAGGTTGTGGCAAATCGACATTTATTATAAATCTTATTAACAATAAACATTTAATTAGTTCTCTTATTACGAAAGTAATTTGGTGTTATGCTGAAAAAAACTCATTACCAGAAATTGATAATGTAAATTTTATTGAAGGTATTCCAGATGACTTTGAGAATTCCGCCAATGAATCTACAATAAATATTTTAGATGATTTAATGTTAGACTCATTTAATAAAAAAGTTTGTGAACTATTTACTAAAGGTGCACATCACCGAAATTTATCAGTTGTTTTAGTAACGCAAAATATTTTTCATAAGGGAACATATACAAGAGATATATCATTGAATTCAAAATATATAGTTATGTTTAAAAATCCTAGAGATAAACTACAATTTCAATGCTTGGCAAGACAAATTTATCCTGCAAATTATAAAGAATTAGTTCGAGTATATAACACTTGTACTGAGAGTGCTCATGGTTATTTATTAATAGATCTTACACAACAAGCACATAACGCATTAAGATTCAGATCTAACATTTTCAATAAAGAATATTGTTATTGCTTAGTTTCAATTCAAAATGACGTGCAAACTGAAACGATTGAAGGAGAACAAATATATTCAATATGTTCTTAAAAATGCGAAACCTAAATTGCGAAATGCAATTCTAAAAAATGCAGATGACAATCTTATAAAAGCTATTAATGAAATTGCAATTAATATTTTACATAAAAATCTGAAAGTAAAGAAAAACGATCTAGTAAAGATAAAATCATATAAAAATATCATTAGAAAACTTTCAAAGAGAAAACATCTAATCCAACGAGGATTTATTTCAATTTTGATTCCATCTGTTTTAAGCGGAGTTATAGGAAAAATTTTAGATAATGTCTAATATTTTATCCAAGCTTTTTTTTCCAAACCCTTCTACATATGAACGCTATTCTAAAGATATATCAAATTCAAATTTTTTAAAACGAAAACTTCTTCCGATATATGCCTCTCATACACTTAAAGATATAAATAAATGGTATCAAATAAAACAAGAACTCTCAAAATATTTGATTTCCAAACAAGAAATATATAAAAAGAAAGAGAATAAATCGGTAAAGTCATATAAATCATTAAGGGATAAGGATACTCAAACAAAATGGATATTTAAAAACGATAATGAAACCCAATAAAAGATATTGGAAAAAGATATTTTGCTTCACAGGCTGACTTCAATGCTGATGAACATATATTTAGCAATATTAACGAACATGAAGAAAATTCTATGGATGTGGATATAACAATTAATAAAATAAATCATACCTCTGCAAGTTCTGCAGCTAAACGTTTAAAAAACTTTTCAAATCATGGATCACCTAAAGTACGAATTTTGTGAAGTGATGGAAGTAAAATTACACCGAAAACTAAGCAAACTATGTTACCATATCAATACTCACCTCGTCTTACTCGTCAAAGAAATAAAACATTACAAAATGATTATGATGATGTTAACTGGTATAATATTAAATAAAAAAGCATTTTTTTATATATATAAAATTGAATTTTTATTTTATTGTTAATTTAATTTAATACATTATACATGTATATAACATTATACATTATATTTAATATGTTTACATATTAATTTTCTAAATATCTATGTTTATAAAAATATCTAAATCAGTATTTAAAGCTTCAATATAATTAATTTTATAATGCCCCCAAGCAAGTGTGTTTATACCATAGTATATACCGCTTGTCATCTATAAAATTAAGTGCTAATTTATTTACACATTGTGTATATAAAATATGGGCTTTAGATCTAATTATATACATTTCTCTCATTATATCTTTTTTATTGTAAAGACATGTTTTATAATCATGAATAGTAAATGTTTTACTAACTGATTTTTTAACACCTTTTGCTTTTGATATTGGTGTACCATCTTCAATAGTACAAAAGTATGTCTTAGGTTTAAGACATATTATTTCTTTCATTATTTTCGTCTTTCATCAAACCCACTACTTTACGATTATTTTGATTATAACCAAATATATTAGTATACTCAAAACTAGAAGTGTCAAAAATATAATTTGATGGATCAGTTTTTTTGAACATCTTCATAAATGTCTTTATAGAAATCAATAGTATTAACTTCAATTACAAGCGAGTCTATATCCGTATATACTAAACGAATATTTGAATTAAATTTGTTTTTCAAGTAGTTATAATAAAAATCATACATTTTTAATTTTGATAGATCTAATACACAAAACCCTGTTTATATTGGTTTATTTAGCTTTACTCTGAGCTGTTTGGATTCAATTATCACCATATTTTCATCTATAATGGTTTGGCTATGAAAAGCTGAACTTGCTATTAAAGCTCTTGCTCCTTTTTTTCCTAAATTCTTCCAGTTATATGAAATTTTGACATTCTTTCTTTTTTCAACATTTTCCATAGTCTTCCCATATACTGCGTTATTCATAAGTTTATAATTTTTTTTTTCAAATTCATTTTTAGCTTTTAATCCCATAACAGTATTCAGATCGATATATTTTTTAAGCCAGCAGCTTTGTTGAAACTCTAATACTCTGTGAACTTTTAATAAAATTAGGCCCTGTTTCAGACATTCTTGAAGCATCATATAATGGATTTTATATTGAGTCTTATGACTTAAATCTGCAATTAATTTCGGTACTTTAGATTTAGAAGAAGTAGGTGATACTTTACTTTCTGGACAAAATAGAAAATCATTATGCATATCATGTATATTCTCAGGATAACTTAAGTTTACTTCGAAAATTAATCCTTTATCAGAACTCATTGATAATGATTTAATTTTTTCTGTTGTGAATGTTTTAATATCTTTTTCATCCACAAATTTAAAATCTTTATATGGTAATGGTTGTGACATTGCATAACCATATAAATTAATTGCATCGAAATTCATAAAATATTTTGATTTCTCTCTAAGATTAAATTCATTCATAAATTTATTATTGGCATTAACATGTCTAACTGAACATTGAGTTAGACCTCCTCGAATGCCACCCTGTATAAATGTATACTAATCTATATCTGTTAATAGTTCTAACTCAATACCAGTAATTTTAAGCATAGCATCCCAGGATAAACCAGGTGCTGTAAAATAATGGCATGGATCTAATTCATAAATTTGAATGCAAAATTTTCGAAAATATCTGCTAATAGTACAACGTCACAATTTAAATATATTATTAAATAATCTTTCAAACTTTGACATGAAAATTTATTCCAAACTTGTTGTGCAAACATATAATCCTCATCCGTGCATTCCTCATTATTTAGTGTATTAAAGAACTTATCCCTTGGGGGTAATGCAGACTCATTCAATTTCTGAAAACTATCCAAATAATTATACGGAAACACACCCTTTCGAAATAATAATCTATGTGAATTATTTGAAAAGATTTTTTTTGTTGTATATATTGAATCTTCATTCAATGTCTTTACTAATATGTCCAAGCTACTTGGTAGAAATCTGAATGAGTCTACAAACCGTATTTTAAAATTATGATCATCATTTAATTTAATTGTTTTGGTTATTGATATAAAAACCTCTTTATTTAGAGGAATTGTATCAATATCACCTTCAATATCATTTAAATTTCTTATAAATAAATGTAAATCATATTTGGATAAGTTATTTAGTTATAAGTTATATAAGGAAATATTTAGTTACTTTGCTTTTAAATTACAATCTATATGTGCAGCACCTAAATATTTTCCTGTATAATGACAATGATGTCTTACTTTTAAACTAATATTATTATCTAAACTATTTTTACATATTATACATATCTTACATTCTATAAACGATTTCTTATCCATCGATGGGTCGAATATTCGCAATTGTATTCCAATACAATTGTTTGATTTTAGTTAGTAGCGTCTCTATTAAAACTTTGGAGCAATCACTTCCTACAATGAATAAACAGTAAAAATGTATAGTATACATTTGATTATTCTCAGTTTATATTTACCTATATATGTTTTCATTTCATCAAACTTGTCATCATAGGCTCCTTTCATATACCATGAAAAAGCACAAGGTACATGTTCCTGTACTGTAGTGGTGAAGGAATTTAAAGGATCTGGCGTACATCCTGCTAACGGTACTAGCAATGATTCGAAATCCAGATAGAAAGTATATGGAACTTGTAATGTTTTTTCAAAACCATTAAATTTAATTTTGTTGTCGTCTTTCATAGGTAAGTAAGTTATTTTCTGTTTACATGATGATTTATGCTTTTCTAAAGATGCTTCGGAATTAAATTGAAGTATGTAATTATTACATACAAATAATTTATGATTCCTTTTACGTGACTGTGTACTAATAAGACGACTTATGTCTCTAATCCATACGTAATGAGTACTTGTCTCGTTTTCACAAAATAGAATATTAATATGTATTGGTTGTTCATTTTTTGTCTTATATACTGGTCCCAGTATTTCATATTTATTTATATTAACTTCATTATACATAAATATGTTTATGCTAATTGAGTTTTCTAGTTCGAATATTTTCATATTCTTCACTTTGTGAGAGAATTCTATTCCAGTAAAATTAATACAATTTCCATCAATATTTATAATTTCACCAGTAATATCCTCTATTCCATAAGATTGTATTCGAGATGGATTTTTGATATTTGAATACATAAGAGCTGATATAATTGCCCATTTAATGCAGTAAATGTCATTATTATGAACATTAACACAAGCTTTTTTATTTTGTATGCATTGAGGAAGTTCAAAATAGTTCAGTCCTCTTAATGGCATGTACTGATTGATGTTAACTTCAATTTTATTAATTTTTGTTAAAGACCAACCACTATCTCTTTCTTGAAATTCATCCATTTTTTGTATTATTACATCCTTCATATCTAAAATAGCCGTACTGATGTCACTCTCTGATATTAATGTAAACTGCTTAGTTATATGGGACATAACTGATATTTTAAATTCATCATCTCCATTTTCAGGTTTAACCGGAAGAATATATTCTCCGGAGACTTCGACATTAAATTTTATTGATTTTTTTGATAATAATTCACGTTTTAGTAAAGCTATTAGTTGTGGTTCTATTTTTCTCAAGTAACCTTTTATATATAATTCGCCTTCGTCACCTTTATACAAGATATAATTGCATACATTTTGTTTGAATGCATTTTTTATAAGCTTGAAACCATCTTTATCATCCTTCTCAGCGGATTTCTTATATAAATTTGTTCTTATATGAGCTTTCCATAAAGATTTATAAACGAAACAATTGCAGAATATACAATTAATTGTTTCATTGCTAGTTGATGCTCCATCATTATCCATTACCGGTTCCACCTGTAGTTTTGTCTTCTTGATATACAGCTCCTAATCATGTTTCGATAAATGAACTTTTAAATTGTATTCCCTTGAGAAAGTTTTATTACATTTTTTAAATGTAAAGTTTTTATTGTCAAGCACATTTAGGATGTGCCTTTTTAAATTATATAACTTCCCCTAGGACTTTTTACACATTTCACACACGAACATTTTAAAATATGTTTTTGGATACGTTGGATTGAAGTGATAGATATACACTAAATATTGCTATTTAACTTCAAATCAACATTACCTACCATCAATATTTTTGCTGACTTATTAAAATTTTATTTTTTTTTGCATAGTAGGGATATCTCAAATTACTTAGTAAAATTACTTAAAAAACGGAGTTGTTATAAAATGTACAACAATTTTGAAATCGTATTCTGAATTTTATTGACTTCCGGTGTATTCCACTAGATATACTTTAAAATTTGCTGAATTCAAATTTATATATTCAGTTAAACATATATCATATTACATACTTTGATGTATAAAGGTGTTCTATACAATGGATATAATAATAAATTTTAATCGTTTTCACACTTTTAATATATAAACATTAAAAAATGGAGTGTGAATTTTGTCCACAAGCGGCATATCTTGCGAAAACATAATTTTTCGTATAAAAAGGCAAAAACTTATAATTGTAAGTAAATAACTAAATATATTTTTTTAAATTATTTTATATTAACAATAAAAATTTTATTAACAGTAAATCCTCAAATTGAAATACTAGAAGTCGTAACACTCCCGCCAGTAAATTTGATAGATGTTGTAATTAGGGAAGGGTTGTTAGATGATGGAATAGATAATCTATTTCTTAATTTAGACGATCCGAGGATGTTAAATGCGGATCGCCATTATTGTAATTTAATGGACGATGATGATGATAAAATTTTATTAAACGCTCTACTGAGTTTTGAGCAGATAATGCAAACAATTATTATTTTTTTATTAATTATTTGTTATATTGTTTCAATTCGTTTTAAGAATAAATAAATAAAACAATTTGTATATATTTAAATATTTTATTTAAAAATGAATATATTTAAAAGTAAGTATATAGATACGTTTTTTTCATAACGTAAATCGAATAGAGCCATCCCCATTACTTCAGATTGTCGTCCTCTAAAAATAATAGACCACTTCTTCTCATTTATATTATATAAATATGGATCATCGGTTTCAACTTTTCTAGAAATTCTTGCTGGTAGATAAAACAATCTATTGTCTGTTAGATGTACAATTAATTTTGTTCCATTAATTGTGTTTTTCCATTCAAATTTAGAAATCCTGAATTCCTGATCAATGGGCAAATCATCTACTCTAATGTATGTAGAGAGGTTTCCTTTTGCTAAACTAATAATTTCAGCGAAATCCTAAAAATAAAAAAAAAAATATAAATTAATAAATACAAAAATTAAAAAAAAAAAACTTACCATATTTTTGTTCCTATAAAATTGTAATGTAGACGATAAATAACTTTAATTCAAATTTCGATCCATTTATATATAATGGATATCTCTTTAAAATGAGTTAAAAAGATAATTCCATTAGTATAAATATACTCAATTAAAATTTTAAAGAGAGTATATAAAATTTGACTCAAGAAAAAACTAAATAAAATTAAACATGTTTTAACATGTTCAATCTTTAAAACTTATAGTATGTTGTTTAAAAATTGATCCCAATGTAGCCTTATTGCTCCATGCAAATTTAAATAAAAACGAGTTGGGAAAGTTAGGTCACATGGGTAAGTTCGGTCACATGGGGCGGATTTTTATAGTCGGTCGGGCCCGACTATGGAATACCCTACACCTTTAGTGGGGATATTAATGTGGGATATTTAATTGCATACCTTAATTTTAAAGTTTTTAATATATCAGAAATTTACGTCTAATATCCCCATAAATTAAAAAATTATATAAAGTATAAAAAAAAAATTGAAAAATGTAATTGGGCGGACCACGCCTATATTTAAAATTTTGAAAGGTAAATATTTCATAGATTTGATTTTAATAATTTACGGATCAAATTTCCACTATGAAAACCCGGGAAATAATGAAAAAAAAAAGTGGGCGGATCACGCCCATTTTTGGGCCACATATTTTTAGGTGAATTCTAACAATACGTTTTAAATTTTATAACTATACATTGAATACTTTCCGAGTTATTAGTCCCGAAAGAGTTATATAAAATTGACTTGTATGGGAGGTGGGCGTGTCCGTTGACCGATTTGGCTCATTTTCAAACTCGGTTCCTACTTTTGGCTAAAATATATTGAGACGAAATTCCATCGCATTCTCATCAGTATTTCTCAAGTTATTCTGTATTCGGACAGCAAGACGGACAGACAGACAGACGGACATGGCTAAACGGACTCGGGTAATGATGCTGATCAAGAATATATATACTTTTCCATACCGGACACGCCTCCTAAGGGGCGTTACAATATATGCACAAAGTTAATATACCCTGTACCTCATAGGTGTAGGGTATAATGATCCCAATGGAGTCTTATGGCCCATTCATTCATATAAGCAAATTAAACGAATTAAATGACCATGACTTTGTAGAATAAACATATACTACAATATCCATTATAGTAAAATTCACCTTGAATTAAATATGTATCAATGCATTAATGCAGAAGTGCATTTACCTGTTTACAACAAAAAAAATACCCACCAAAAATATATGTCTAATAAAAACCTTCATTCATATATCCATGTTTTAAATTACAATCTTCGTTCCTCAACAAAGTTTTTAATTGAACCCTTTGTTCCTCAACTCTCTTGATGATCATGCAAAATAAACTGAAATTTTAATTGCTTCTATAACATATACAACAACAAAATTATTACGTACATATATGTATACGTTTATAAATATTGCCATTAAAAATGCTTACTCCGAAATAATTATCCCAACAACAATATGAGTTGCAATTTTACTCTTTACGGCTGCATGCCTTCATAACATACATATAATATATATGTATGTATCAACATTAACAACATATGTTAAAATGTCATCCCATGCCCTTATAATGTATATAGTATACATATAATACACCTGAAATTATACTAATAACTAATCTGTTACAAAATGATCCCTATTGAAAAAAATAACAACACCTCTGTTAAAAAATTATCCGAACTGAAATACACTAACAAGTACTTTGTTAAAAAGTGATCCCTATTGAAAAACATAATAACATCTCTGTTAAAAAATGCTTCTCATGGCTCCATGAAGCCCATTGAGCCAGAACCGGCGCAAACGTACTACTCATCCAGTTCAAGGCAATATTTAAAATCTCAAGTCTGTAGTTCATCGCGAGGGTTGTTTAAAATCAATTATAAAATTTGTACCGAAGAGATAGACAAGAAAGCAACCTATTTTTTTTTTTTTTTTAAATAACAAAATGTGAAGTGTGCTCTTCAGGCATAAATGACCCAACACCTTCCACCAAATTTAAATGAATAAAGTGCAACATGCTCATTGAGCAAACAACAAAAAATGCCCAAGAATAAAGAAAAATCATGAAATTCTTAAAAATAAAATAAAAAATTATATGAAGAAGGAACGGAAATAGTAAACACAAAACTAATACCTCTGCCCCCATTCCCACTGAAATCCTAACTAAAGCTATGGAGATCAGTTATGTAGATCAGAAAATAAGAATAGAAAAATCGAACAATTAAAACATAACACAGCAAACTCAAACAACAACAATTCAAACAATAACTCCTCAAATAATTAACAAACTAATTCAAACAACAATAATTCCACTATCTCTTCAACATCTTTCTCGTTACAATCCCATCAACAAGCACAAAAACAAACTCAAATAAAATTCCAAACACAGCAACTAACCAACAATTGTAAACCCAAATTCAAAACTTATCCCTGTAGTAATGATATTTTAAGTTATGCTGGACCAAACCAGACAGCTTTAGCGTCTTAATTTGTCCTCAGCGACTAGCCACGAGAGCCCTGAAGGTTTTCAAGTGTCTTAGTTTAATTATTTATTTTTAAAAGAAATAAAACAAGCGGTCTAATTTTAAAATTACTTTATTCGAGATCTGCATGCGGAGGGAACTTGCTCGGTCTTTAAAATTATAGAAGACTGCAATTTATAAAACTGCAATAATATTACAATTCCAATACGTTTGTATGAAGTTAGTTATAGATAAACAATCGATAACAAGTATTTTGTAAACAGAAGTAAACAGTAGTAGCAAACAAATTATAATGTAAATTAAATTTAATAGTTTGAATAATTGCGAAAATTAAATATATATATATAAAAAATGATTAAAAACAGCATTCGCTACATTTTCCCCTTCTGAAATTGGCCCGATGGTGCAACAGGACTTGAATTCAGATTGGTCTTAGACTTGATGATCATCTTAGGGGTTCGTCCCCCTGATATATATATGTGGTGTTGCTTATTGTTGGTGGCTGCAGTGTTGTTGGTTGCTGCAGTGTTGTGAGTTGCTGCAGTGTTGTTGGTTGCGGCAGTATTTTTTTAGCTGGTTTTTCTTTGGACGACCACGGGTTAACTGTTGTTTCTGCAGATTCTTTATATAAAGTTAAAGCGGAAACGTAATTAGTTGCTAGAGGCGTATCTAGTTTGCTCTTAGCCACTATGACATAACATGACGACCCTTTCTTGCCAATGACCACATATGGCCCATCTCGACGTGGTGTACATTTTGATGTAAACCCTTAGTTAGCTTTGCTTAATAGATGTGTTGTAACCATCACGCGATCTCCAACATTTATTACATTTTGTGGTCTTCGTTTATGGTCTACGTACTTTTTTTTATTCCTAAGATGTTCTTCTGTTTCTTGAGCGAGTTTTAAACCAGTGTTCGGAAAGTCACATAAATGAATACTCACAATGACTCACTCATGCATAATCCGCATTAGTGAGAAAGCACACATTTAATTTTACTACACACGACATAAATGAGTGAGAGAAAAAAATCCGACTTTCTCTCTACTCATAAATGGTTAATCATCGAAGAGTAAAAATTTACTACTCATAAGTGCTGTCTTCAACTCATTTATTTTTCTCCTCACGAGGGAGTAGCATTACGCATTTTATCTTTTTCTCATACTCATAAAAGTACAAGGCCAAATTGTACAAACATGGTGCTCATTTTTTGTATGTATGCAACGAGTAAGCGGTGTTGCCAGACTAGTTGCTTTGAAACTTAAAATGTTTTATTTTATAAATAATGCCCGATTTACATTGTATCTTCTGTGAGATACACCGTATCAACTAGGGTTGCATTTCTTTATAAAATTGCTATAATATATAAATGAAACAGAAATATGTTAAAAAAGACATATATAAATATACTATAATGCATGGTTGAAGTATATACAGGTTAAATCATCTTTCAAAATTCAGTCGCTTTTTTTGAAAACTGTTTGAAAGACTCAACATTTGTTTACGAAAAATTGAAAACAGAACATCAATGCTTTGTTTACAAGTTCACAAAATTAACAAAAACTCAAAATTTTAAAATCAACAAATCTCAACATATAAAAAAGTTTAAAGACCTCTATGACTTCAAAATGAATCACCATGTATTAAAAAAGTGAAATAGTTAATCTGCGTACCGAAATTTTAATAAAATAGTAAAAATTAAGTGCAAAAACATAACCTTAAAATAAATTTGAAAATGACAATGTTTTATTTTTAATATTTTTCTTCTAGACATTCTCAACATTCTATCTATCTAGATGTACTAACATGTATATACTCAACCATGCTATAATGTGTTTGACTGAAAGCAAAGTAACCAAAATCAGCTGCCAATCTGTTCGGACGTTCAAAACCTTAAATGTGTATCTTGGTGACTGGACTTAGGCCCACCATGGCAAGAATATTGCGATGCAGGCACTCAAGACAACATTTAATAAATTAAATAACTGTAGATAACAACAGTTAAATATACAGCATACGCACTTTATTTGGCATGCCGCTGAAAAACATTAAAACTTAACTCGGGGATTGGATTCAATAGGTACATGGAAACTGAAAACACCAAGAATTTTTTTTTTACAGATTAATCAACACTCAGGGAATGCCCCCTATTTATGCAACGCACAGTGTTGATCGTAGGAAAGGATTACGGTTAGAGGAAGGAAGGAAAGATGAGGTAGTGTCGGTGAATATTTGTTTTGAATTTGACGCAGGTAGATTGTTCCACAAACGAATCGTTCGACTGTAGAACGAAATCTGTCTATAATGCGTGGTCCTGTTGAAGGGGTGGGCTTGTTTAGATGCCCGAGTAGAACGAGAGAACACACGACCAGGTGTGGAATCAGGCCATCGAACACTTACCATTGTAATACCTATAAAACAAGTTTACACACCCAATGGTCCTCCGGTGCTCAAGAGAACCAATAGAGGATGAAAAATTTGTATCCCCTATTAAATATATTGCACGTTGTTGGTTTCGGTCCAGTGTAGACAGTGCGTAAGTCAGCAGCAGTGAAGTATGTTTTACACCGTTTAAAAAAACCGAGGCACTTGGCCGCTTCTTTCGACACATTAAATATTCGATCATTCCATCGGAGCTCACATTGAATTCATATGCCCAGAACGTCAAGAGCAGCTGACTGCGCAATATCCCCAGCACCCATTGTTGTGGGAAGTGAAGGGGTGAATCCATTCTTTTTGAGATAACAGACAACATTGGGTCTTGCGTGCATTAAAATCAACTCTATTTGCAAGACCCCACTCGGCGATTGATTTAATGTCAATTGAAAACAGAACATCAATGCTTTGTTTACAAGTTCACAAAATTAACAAAAACTCAAAATTTTAAAATCAACAAATCTCAACATATAAAAAAGTTTAAAGACCTCTATGACTTCAAAATGAATCACCATGTATTAAAAAAGTGAAATAATTAATCTGCGTACCGAAATTTTAATAAAATAGTAAAAATTAAGTGCAAAAACATAACCTTAAAATAAATTTGAAAATGACAATGTTTTATTTTTAATATTTTTCTTCTAGACATTCTCAACATTCTATCTATCTAGATGTACTAACATGTATATACTCAACCATGCTATAATGTGTTTGACTGAAAGCAAAGTAACCAAAATCAGCTGCCAATCTGTTCGGACGTTCAAAACCTTAAATGTGTATCTTGTTGACTGGACTTAGGCCCACCATGGCAAGAATATTGCGATGCAGGCACTCAAGACAACATTCAATAAATTAAATAACTGTAGATAACAACAGTTAAATATACAGCATACGCACTTTATTTGGCATGCCGCTGAAAAACATTAAAACTTAACTCGAGGATTGGATTCAATAGGTACATGGAAACTGAAAACACCAAGAATTTTTTTACACATTAATCAACACTCAGGGAATGCCCCCTATTTATGCAACGCACAGTGTTGATCGTAGGAAAGGATTACGGTTAGAGGAAGGAAGGAAAGATGAGGTAGTGTCGGTGAATATTTGTTTTGAATTTGACGCAGGTAGATTGTTCCACAAACGAATCGTTCGACTGTAGAACGAAATCTGTCTATAATGCGTGGTCCTGTTGAAGGGGTGGGCTTGTTTCGATGCCCGAGTAGAACGAGAGAACACACGACCAGGTGTGGAATCAGGCCATCGAACACTTACCATTGTAATACCTATAAAACAAGTTTACACACCCAATGGTCCTCCGGTGCTCAAGAGAACCAATAGAGGATGAAAACTTTGTATCCCCTATTAAATATATTGCACGTTGTTGGTTTCGGTCCAGTGTAGACAGTGCGTAAGTCAGCAGCAGTGAAGTATGTTTTACACCGTTTAAAAAAACCGAGGCACTTGGCCGCTTCTTTCGACACATTAAATATTCGATCATTCCATCGGAGCTCACATTGAATTGATATGCCCAGAACGTCAAGAGCAGCTGACTGCGCAATATCCCCAGCACCCATTGTTGTGGGAAGGGAAGGGGTGAATCCATTCTTTTTGAGATAACAGACAACATTGGGTCTTGCGTGCATTAAAATCAACTCTATTTGCAAGACCCCACTCGGCGATTGATTTAATGTCATTGTTGAGTGTGTCATTCATAGTGCGTCTGTTTCTCTCAATCTCCAAAGAGTTTGGGCGATCGTTGACCGAGTTTGAAAAACAAATGTAACAGTCATCTGCAAAGGAATGAATTGGGTTCTGGGTGAATGACAGAAGGTCATTTATAAATACAAGTAATAGGGACGGGCTTAGGTCGAAACCCTGCGGAACTCCAGAATTGATGGAATGTTGTTCTGAGAACACACCATCCATCGCAACTCGTATTGAACGACCCTGGGGAAAACTTGATATCCATCGAGTACAAAATTCAAAGACACCATATGCTATTAGTTTTGAGACGAGAGCTTTATGCCACACTCGATCAAAATCCTTGGAAATATTCAGAGCAACAACCTTACTTTCAATTCGAAAAGATGAACACAATTATTTCACTTTTCGGAGAGACCCGCCATCAAGTCACCTGTGGATCTGGTCCTACGGAAACCATATTGTCGGTCACTAAGTAATTCGTTTCGCTCTAGATAGTTCACAAGGTGGAAGTTTATTACGCTTTCCATTACCTTAGAGAGTGCAGAGCATATTGCAATGGATCGGTAATTGGCGGGGTTCGTAGCCTCCCTCTTTTTCGGAACTAGCTGGACATTGGCAACCTTCCAACAAGATGGAAAAACTTCTGTCGTGTAGGCGATGTTGAAAAGGTTACGCAACGGGCAAGCCAGCGTTGACGCGCACTTCTTCAACACATGGGCAGATATGTCATCTGGCCCAGAGGCTTTGTTAATGTTTGCTAAAACCTTTTTAACTGCCCGAGTTCGGAAATGTATCTCCGGCATTGCAGAAGAAACAAAATCGACAACAGGCAGTGGTTGATTACTATCTGGGAGCGTTGAATTATTAGCAAATAATTCAGCCAAGAGATTAGCTTTTTCAACCGGGTCAGTGAAGGTCTGGCCATTTGTATTAAGAGTTGGAGTAGACGATGTCGTCTACTTCTTCACCCTTTCAACAAATGACCAGACATTTTTACTACCTCTGTGGCAGAGAATGACCTTTTTGCGCGCGTTTTGTTCGTGTAGAAACTTTACACGCGCGATCACGGCATTACAGCGATTCATACGCTGTATGCGAAGTCTTTCAGTATCAGCATTCTTGTTAGAACGCCAATTCTGAAAGGCTTCCTCTTTCGACCTGACTGCAGTCCTGCATGTCTCATTAAACCAAGAGTGGTCCTTGGGTTAAATGCTAATCATTTTAGAAGGACCGCATACCTAATAAAATAATATTTTGTACCATTAAAGCCGCGGCATTTATGTCTCTGTCTGCGAAACACAATTTCCAATTAAAGTTGCGAAAAAAATCATTTAACGCAACCCAATTTGCTTTTTCGTCTTCGGGGCTTTAGTCGAACATGCGCGTAAACTAGAATACGAAACTCAGCGGATACAGTGCAGTGGTCGGAGTTTAACATCATATTTTTCATGATGTGAAGTCAGAAAAAGGTCTAGGACTTTTTGGCTTTGCCTACCAACGCGTGGGAGGTACGTCGGCTCCTTCACCAATTGGGTGAGTTGGTTGCTCTCTGCAAACAGCTCAACATAACGCGTTGATATACCCGAGTGGCTCAACCAAGTGGCGTTGTGCACATTAAAATCGCCGGCAACAACAATTTACTGCCTGGAAATGCTTCAATATATTTGAGATTGAATCAGAATCAGGGAAATTTTTTGCGACATTTTTAATACTGGGTAATTTCAAACAGACATACATACTACCAACGCGCAGCAGTTGATAAAAACAAATGAGAGCGTAAGTCAAGTCACTGTGAGCGCTAGTAGCGTGGAGTAAGATGAGGGAGGGATACGAAACCAACCTGTAGAAGTGCAGCAAAGAGCATAGAAAAGCCCTTTGCGTTGGCAATTGCAAAAAAAAAGTTGAGTGCAGCAACTCAGCAGGCAGCGCGAAACCCGTTCTATTGTGTTGTTTTATTTATTTGGTTGGTGTTTATTGAAATTTAGTTTTGTTTTTATGAAAGTTTGATTAAATTTGTGTTTTATTTTTGTTTTTATTTTATGTTGGGCGGGCACACTAAACACAATTTTACGCGACAATTTGACTTAACAGCGACGAACGGAACACATTTAAAAGACATGAAGACGACACGTCCGTCCCTCATGGCAACTCCGCCAACAAGCAATTCAGACATCATCATCAACTCTGACTCCGCCAGAGAATTCGTCGGCTCCACGTTCGCCAATTTCTCAACCTTTAGCATCACCTCCATCATCCTTACAGCCGTTTACATCGCAGACATTGACACTACAGTCGCCAACATTCCAGGTGCCAATATCTTCTTCGTCAATAGTGCCCCCTGTAGTCGTACCGCCGTCGAGTTTACTACCGCCGTCCACCCATCAACAGCATCCGTTATCGTTGACCAGTTATGGACCTGTCGTCCCAATCGTCTCAAATTATGCAGCCACACTGTATCCACTACCTCCATTTGATGGGAATCCTGAGGATTGGCCACTATTTTTAGCCAACTATAGAGACACCACCAATGAGTTTGGGTATAACAATACACAGAATATGATGAGATTACATAAAGCACTTAGTGGTCATGCAAGGCAAGCCGTTACGTCATTACTTATCTATCCAGAAGACGTTCCTAGAGTCATAGAGGAGTTAGAATTTAATTTCGGACGCCCTGATCTTCTTGTACGTTCCCAGTTGGAGAAAATTCAGCATTTTCTAGTAATATACGAGAATTGCTTGGATCATGTTTTAGCATTCTCTAATCGTGTTCGAAATGTAGTCGCATTTTTTAAGTCCGCAAAATGTGATCATCATCTAATGAACCCGACGCTACTCGAACAACTCGTCGCAAAATTTGCCGCCATCTAAACAATATGAGTGGGCTAGATACGCCACAAAATTTCAATCATATCCAACGGTTGCCACATTTTCCGATTGGATCACCGATCTAGTTAAAGTGGTGAGCATCATGCCGTCAAATTTTGGATTTACAAACCCAACGCAATCACAAGGTCACATACGTCAACTACAGACTAACGCATATCGTTCATCTGGTCAAGTAACTCGCAGAATATTATACAACAATCCAACGGCCTCTGCAAACTTCAGGTTCATGTGAAAATCACAAAACAAGCGACTGCAATCAATTCAAAAAAATGCAAGTGGATGAAAAATGGGAACATGTCAAACGTAACGGACTTTGTTTTTCATGCTTGCAGAAAGGGCACAGTTTAACTACATGCAACAAAAGAAAGAAATGCACTGTTAATGGTTGCATTAGAATGCATCATTTATTACATCAAGATTTAATAAAAACTAAGCTTGACAACAATGAAGAAACAAGTCATGTTCTCAATTGTCAGCCAAATCCTCAAACAAACCAACTTTTCAAAATTTTGCCTTTAATACTGTCGGGACCACTTGGTACAATATCTGCGTACGCCATGTTTGATGACGGATCATCAATTTCTTTACTTCAAGAAAATGTTGCCGAAAAATTAGGTCTTCGAGGAGAATCGCAGTCATTGACCTTACAATGGTATGGTGAAATAAAGATAACTGAAAATTCTAAAAGGGTTTCAATCGACATAACAGGCCATTTTGAAGGTGCTACAAGTTTCTCGTTAAAGAATATCCGAACCGTCAAAACATTAAACCTGCCGAAACAATCATTTAACAAGGAGTGCTAAAGTCATTTTAAATACTACCATCGGAGAGATGGCGATACTTCTAAACCCATAATAGTCTATTGCATGACGTCGATGACTTTTGTTCCGCAGAATATGTTAAAAACATCAATGCGACAGAGTATTTATCGGTTATGTCTAGAGGAGCCAGAGCTATAATCGAAAACATGTACGTAGATGATCTGTGATTAGTTTTAATACCGAGAAGTAGGCAAAAAAAGTTCGTTTGGAGACGATCAAAATTAATGCTGCTGGCGGTTTTAAGTTGCGAAGTTTCGTTTCCAATTCTAAACAGCTACAAACTTTGCTACGAAATCAACGAAGAGAATATTTTGTACATGGAACGACAAGTTAAAAAACTGATAAAATTCTGGGTATGTTTTGGAACACATGCATGGATACGTTTGAATTCCACTGCAAATTTCACAAAATACCCCAAGATGTATTGGAAAATAAAATATCCCCATCTAAAAGAGAGATGCTTGCGATCATTATGTCAATCTTTGATCCGTTTGGATTGCTAGCCAATATAACATTAACAATGAAACTGTTGTTACAAATTGTTTAGAAATTACAGATACAATGGAACGCTTCGCTGCCTACAAAGTTCTTTACACGATGGACATCGTGGCGGAATGATTTTCAAAAGAGAAAAGAATTTTCTGTACCCAGATGCCATTCTCCATTGTTACCTACCGCCGATGAGATTCAACTTCATGTATTTGTCGACGCGAGTTGAAGTGCTTACGCAGCTGTATCTTATTTACGAATATAAAAAGGAAATCATGTTCATGTTTCCGTTGTAGCTGCCAAAACAAGGTGCGCTCCTATAAAAGAAATGAGTATTCCGCGTTTGGAGCTTCAAGCTGCTGTGCTCGGGAGTCGTTTGAGGATGTCAATTGAAGAGTGACTTCAACTTTGAATAAAAAAGAATTTTTACTGGACTGACTCGAAGACAGTTATACTTTGGATTCGTTCAATTACACGGCAGTTTAAGCAATTTGTTGCTGCTAGAATAACAGACATAGTTTCAAATTCAAATCCATCGCAGTGGCGTTGGTTACCGACAACATTAAATAAAGCGAACGAATTAGAGGACATATATTAGAGGAGAAACCTATACGACTATTGGTGTTGAGCGATGAAAGTGAACGTTTTATCGACTATACAAAATATCCGACGTACTTAAAAATGCTACGAATCGCAACATGGATTTTCCGTTTCATGTCAGAAATGTTAAAAGCGAAACATTGGAAAGATCAAAACAGCAGATGCAAGAGCTCACAGCATCTGAATTACAACTCACAGAGAACGACGTATGTCAGCAAATACAGGCTGAAATTTTTAGTGATGAAGTAGCAACTTTGCGTTCTGAAAAATCTGTATCAAAATCAATGATTCAATCATTGGCGCCGTATATAGATGATGATGGTTTACTTAGAGTAAAAAAAAAGAATTGATGCCGCTTATTGTTTACCATTTTCTGCCCGTCGTCCTATAATTCTTCCTCAAAAACATCCAATTACCAGTCTAATTATGTGCCATTAAGTGACATCATCAAAATGAACAACTTACAATCAATGAAATGCGTCAGAAATTTTGGGTGTCGCATGTCCGTGCACTATTAAAATCAATAAAGAAGAAGTGCGTCATTTGTATTTATCGGCGTGCAAATCCAAAAGTCCCACTAAAGGGACAATTACTAAGCGATCGGCTAACTCCATACGTACGACCGTTTAGTTACACTGGAGTTGATTACTGTTGACCATTTTCTGTTGCAATAAGCCGCCGAAAGGAGAAACGATGGGTGGCATTGTTTACATGTCTTACCACTCGTGCAATTCATTTAGAAGTTGCTGAAGATTTAATTGCAGATGCCTTTCTTATTTGCTTCCGGAACTTTGTTAATCGACGCGGTATCTCTGTTAAGATCCGAAGTGACAATGGTACCAATTTTATTGGTGCACAAAAGACATTGCAAAAGGAAAACCGTTTATTTGACATCAATCAAATACAATGTCATATGTCTACATCCAATATCGAGTGGATATTCAATTGCCCACTCAATCCAAGTGAATGTGGTTGCTGGGAACGATTAATACAATGCGTTAAACGATTATTGGAAAGAGTTTTAAAGGAAGAGTCACCACGTTTGGAAACGTTTCGTTGCGCTTTAAAAAGAGCTGGAAATATTATTAATAGTCGACCACTTGTTGATTTGCCTATATTACCTGAAGACGAGGAACCGTTTACCCCAAATCACTTTTTACTTGGATGTCTCAATTCCACTCAGACTCCATGCGCCGACGAAAAAGTTGTATGCCTCCGCAAACAATGGAGAATTGCACAAAACCTTAAGGACAGAATTCGGAAAAGATGGACAATTGAGTATTTACCACAATTACTACGAAGTCCTAAATGTAGAGAAGAAACTGAATCACTAAAAATTTACCAATTGGTTATTGTACGTGACGCTCGCCAACCAAGAAGTCAGTGCCAGAAAGGCAGAATCATTCAAGTATTTAAAGGAAAAGATTTTCTTCTTCGCAGTGTTGAAGTCAGAACTAAACATGGTGTTATACGTAGTGGCTTCTTTCCCGGGAATTCCCGCCCATTATTGTTTTTAATATTTCCCGTTTCCCGGGAAATTTTCAATTTTTCCCGGGTAATGAGAAATGTATAATGTAAAAATAACATAATCAGCCTAACCAAAAAACGAAATAATGTCGACTTTAAAGAAAGTATCAGCTTTTTGACAAATAAATATTAGAGAAATTTGTCGGAAGAGCTGATACTATCTTTAAAGTCGACTTTATTTCGTTTATTGGCTAGGCTGAATTTGTTTACAAGGAAAAAATATTATATTAATAACGACAACTTTTCAAGAGTATTTTGTCTTTGTAGAATAAGGATTTACATTTATCGTACAGATTTACAATATACCGTTGTGCAAATGGGGTATTTAGCAAGTTTTATGATGTCGTCAAATTAGAATATAGATTAGATGGTGCAATTAATGCTGTTTAAAATAAATATCCCAAGTAACCAAATTGAGACAATTGTAACTAAAAATGGTTATATATAAAATTTATTTCGGGCCCGTAGTAACTTCCTAGTTTCAAACATATCAATAAAAGGTTTCAATGAAAGCAAAATCGAACAAATTATCAATCACAAATAAATGAATTGAAATGATTGGAAGCGATCTACTTTGAATAAGCCAAAAGTCGATCGATCTCTTATGAGTAACAAAATGAGGTATGTAAAACCGGAACCAAAACTTCAATAAAAATTTCTAAACAATAAATATGTCAAACCAAAACGCCGAAAATAATTTTTTCCCTTATTCCCATAGATATATTTGAATCGAAAGTGTCGATATCTTAAATAAGTGAATCAAGATATATATAAAAAAATGAAATTGGTGAAGGAGAAAAGATCCGAAACTTTACGAGTATTTCATTAATAAAAATATGAAGTACTAAGGGTGTGTGCGAATTCGACTAAATTGATGACTAAACTAAATTTAATCGGAAATGCAGTGTTTGACTTTTCGAGTAGACTAAATTGAACTAAATTGGATGACAGCAAACAGACATGATAATCAATTGATTATGGACTTTAACAATTACCGGTTACCGAATGATGATCGAATGAAACCCCGTTCAATTTAGTTAAGTCAGCAATTTAGTCGAATTCGTACACATCCTAATAACTGATTTGGCACTTTTGACACAAACTGTTTGTATATTATAACTATCTGCTTGCGATCCCGATACCAAAACAAAAAATATGCATCTCGGAGTTGCTATTTGACGCAAACGTATTTCTGATTTTACTAACCACGTAATCTTGTATCTTTTTATTATCGAGTGACAACGATTAGTTTCCCGTCCCCTCGTCTAAAACTGATACAAGGTATTTCAAACGTCTCGTTTGTTTCGCTCTTTGAATCCAACGTTTGTTCAATATTTATACCCTACACTAAGAGTGAAAGGGTATATTCAGTTTGGTACGCCGTTTGTAACACCCAGAAGGAAGCATCTCCGGTATGGAAAAGTATATATATTCTTGATCAGCATGACCTCCTGAGTCGATTTAGCGACTGCCCGTCTGTCTGTCTGTTGAAATCCCTACTACTTTTAAAATTGAAGAGCTAGATAAATGAAACTTATAACTTAGATTACTAATATACGTTCGCTGTATGTGCGAAATTGGCGAGATCGGTCCATTGTGACCTATGATCCGACCACTTATGTTCAAATACCTCATATAAAATGTACATATAAAGATCAATTTTTATGTATACGTGCTTAGGTAAACTTTTTTGGTAAAATATATATTGACATCATGCTCAAATACATGATAATAAAGTTTTATGGCGAAAAGACTTGTGGTTTACAAAAAAAAATCGAAATTCGGTACACCTACCCATTTGTAAATATGGGTATCAAATGAATGGAAATTCTTCAGCGATTGAATGTTTGTAGTTATTTTCAGGATTCGTAATTGGTAACCACACATATGTGTAGGGTATTTATAGTCGGCTTAGACCGACTATAATTTTGATAGTCCTAACTATCATAATTACACCTACTTTAAAATTTCCCATGTGATCTAACCTTCCCAACTGGTTTTGTTTTGCCAACTATTTATCATATACAAAAATTTCCTTTTTTTTTAATTGTCGTATGATTTATATGCTGGCAACAAAAAACCTCAAAACGAGCGTACTCATCGTTTTGTTTGATACATGAATCAAAAATTCTAGTCACACGATATTCAACGGATATTCAAAAGAATTTTAGCCGATATCGTTGTCACCGGAAAATACGTAAAAAAAACGAATGTTTCGTAAATTTCTACATACATCTTCAAAATGTGTTTTTTACTTTCGTAAAAAACACATAATAAAAAAATAATACAAATAAAGTTACGTAATGTAGGACCCTATTATGATTAGCGAAGCGAATGGTTTAGGCGAAGCGAACGTCCAAAAAGCTATTACGGCTTACATTCGCCAGACTTCTTTTGCAAAAAAACGGGTAAAATTCGTTTCAAGTGTAAAATTCAAGCGAATCAACAGATCATGTGACGAATCGGCGAACGTATCCTAATCTAACATTTTTCTTATAATTTTTTATTTTTATGCTTCTGCTTTTTGTTTATTGGGATTCTCCTGATTTTATTTTTTTTTATCCTTTTTGCTCAAATATCTATTTTTTTGTACTCCAACTAATAAATAAGTTAAACGTATATCATTTTTTTTTTCGTTAAACATATTTATTTTGAAATATAATAATCCCAACAAACATTAGGAAAATTCACAAAGTACTCGCAGAGATATCTCAAAAAGTTGAGGTTGATGAAAAAAAAGTTAAACATGAGTTAATTGAAAGTATACACTTGAGCTTAATTTTGCCACCAACGCAAAGATTGTTGCATGTAGTCCTGGCGGTTATCTCAAAAAGAAAAAAATTTATCTCATAGTTGACTCAAATCTGTACATGGATAGAAAAGATTTGTTTGAATATGTTTGAAAGTAATTAAAAAGTAATACGAAATTAATATGCATGTATTAGGAATGAAGTGTAATTAAATCATAATAGAAATTGAATTTATTTTTGCTCACGTGGAAACATTATTATATTGTCCAGCAGAATCTGTCAAATTTACCATAAATATGTTACAATTCCAACATAAAATTTTAATTGCATTTGAATAAACTATTTCTTGGCAATTAACTTGGTTATGCGTTGTTGTAATGTTAGAGTTGTAAAATTAGAGTTGATTTACATACATTTATTTATTCTACAATTTAATTAATCAAAAGACACTTTTTGTTTTTAGAGTTTAAAAGACACTTTTATTAAATTTACTATTGAAAAGACACTTTAACTATTTTAGAACCTCCACTTGAGGTTGGTTAAACTACAATCTTTTAAATTGCAATGAAAGGTATTAACAACACCTTCGTTGCAAGCTTTTCTTAAATTCTATTCTCACTATGTTCTAGTGAGTTTTCACTATCACTCAATTTTGGTGTACGTGACTTTTGAAGAAAGTCCGACTTGCAGTTTTTGGCTGACACCAATTGCGAAATATCAGAATTGTTGGCAATCGCTGCTTCACTTATTTTAACATAAACCCAAAATTATGCAATGGAAAATTGTATTGCAAGCCTCTTGAAAGAGGTGTGGTCTAAGTAAAGCTCTAGCGCTTTGCCAAATTATTGCCAGCTTCTGTTAACTGTGCAAGCTAACCTGAAAGAGGTGTGTTCTATGTGCTTTGCCAAATTATTATCATTGTTGCCAACGTGAAGCGTTGGGACATTGCTATGAACATGTTGCTGTACAACATGAGTACATGATATAAAAACATGATATAAAAACATGATGCGCTCAACATATATACAGCCACATCCAAAACTAATGAATAGTGAAGAACCATAAAGAAAAGAAAAATGTATGCGCTAATTCACAACATTCCTCCCCCCTTATGGAAAAAAAAATATTATTAATATTAGGATTAATGATAATTTTTTACAAAATGTCATAAATATATTGTTGAAAATATGGAAATGATGTTTTCTTAAAGTTAAATGGCCCTTACAACCTTGGGTCGGTTTTGGCCGCTGAGATGAAGCTGCGCCAGTCGGATCTGCTTTGCGCGCGCTGACGCCAGTTAGAAATACCAAGCGTTGCCAGGTTGTCCTCAACTTGGTCTTTCCAACGCAGATTTGGACGCCCTCTTCAACGCTGTCCACCTTTGAGTTTCGATTCAAGCACCTTCTTGGCTGGAGTGTTTTCATCCATTCGTTCGACATGACCTAGCCAGCGAAGCCGCTGGATCTTGATGCGCTTGACTATGTCAATGTCGTCGAATAACTCATACAGCTCGTGGTTCATCCTGATTCGATACTCGCTAGCAAAGCAGATAGAGCCAAAGATTTTACGGAGAATCTTTCTCTCGAACGCTCCCAGTACTCTCTCATCGGTGGAGGCCAGCGTCCATGTTTCTGCACCATAAAGTAGGACGGGCATGATGAGTGATTTGTAGAGCGTTATTTTTGTCCGGCGAAAGAGGGCTCTGCTTCTCAATTGTCTACTGAGCCCAAAGTAGCACCTGTTGGCAAGAGTTATTCTCCGTTTGATCTCCAGGCTGACGTCGTTGTTGCTGTTTACGCTGGATCCCAGATAGACCAAGTCCTTCACAATGTCGAACTTGTGGGTGTCAAAATCAGCTTTTTGTTCAAGACGCTCGGACTCTTTTTTGCTTGTTGACACAAGGCACTTCGTCTTGTCCAATCTGGAGAATGCTGCGCTGACTGCTCGTGTGCTCCTGCCAATGATATCAATATCGTCGGCATATGCGAGCAGCATGACACTTTTGTTGAGGATAGTGCCGCTTTGACGGAGTTCGGCAGCTCGAACTATTTTCTCCATCAATAAGTTAAAAAAGTCGCACGATAGGGAGTCACCCTGTCTGAAACCTCGTTCGGTATGAAATGGCTCGGAGAGGTCTTTTCCTATTTTCACTGAGCAACGTGTCTTGCTGAGGGTCATCCTACAAAGCCTTATAAGGTATTCGCAGGTTTACCGAACTCAGACATTGCGGCGTATAATCCCTTATCGGAGTGTCGAAGGCGGCTTTATAGTCGACTAATAGGTGGTAGGTGTCGATCTGTTTTTCTAGGTTTTTTTACTGGATTAGGAGCAAAGTGAAAATCTGGTCTATGGTGGACTTTCCAGGTCTGAAGCCGCACTGATAAGGTCCAATCAGTCTGTTCACATAATACGCTCGATAGAACCTTGTATGCGATATTGAGTAGGCTGATCCCACGGTAGTTGGCGCAGATAGTGGGATCCCCTTTCTTAAGGATTGGGCAGAGTACACTGAGGTTCAAGTCACTTGGCATGCTTTCATCCGACCATATTCTGCATACGAGCTCGTGCATGCTCTCTGTTAGCTCTTCGCCTCCGGTCTTAAACAATTCAGCAGGCAGGCCATCAGCACCTGCGGCTTTGTTGTTTTTCAGCCGAGCAATGACTGTTCTGACCTCGTCATGGTCGGGTGGCGGAATCTCAACGTCGTCATCAAGTACTGGGGTTGCCGGGTTTACTTCTCTATCGGTGGAATTGCGGTCATCACCACCGGTCAGCAGTCTAGAGAAGTGATCCCTCCATATATTCAGTGTGCTCTGGATGTCTGCCACTAGATTTCCGTTCTCATCTTTACAAGAAGAGGCTCCGGATTTTGAACCTCCGGCTAGGCGTCTTATTTTCTCGAAAAATTTTCGAGCCTCATTCCTGTCCCCATGCATCTCAATCTTCTCACACTCACGTATTTCTGCCTCGCTTTTTTACGCCTGAAAAGACGTCTCTCTTCTCTTTGTATCGCTCCTTCGCAGCTCGCGTAGCTACTGACTGCAGGGTGGATTTGTACGCAGCGTCTTTCTCTGCAGTGGCCGCGCGACACTCTTGGTCATACCACTGATTTCTCAGGGGGCGTTGGAATCCAAGCACCTCTTCGGCAGCCGTACGCATAGAGCAGAAGATATGATTCCACTGCGCGCTTATATCATCGAGAGGAGGAGTGCTTTGTCTAAGCAGGTGTGAGAGTCGAGTGGAAAAGGCTTGCGTTGTCTGTTGTGATTGCAGCTTTCCGACGTCTAGCTTTCTCTGCGTTTGGTTCTGTACGTTCTTCGCAGCGCTTAAGCGTGTGCGGACCTTGGCTGCTACAAGGTAATGATCCGAGTCCATATTGGCACCTCGGATAGTGCGTACGTCATCACGCTCGAAGCGTGCCTTCCGTCAATCACAACGTGATCAATTTGATTTCGAGTTTTTTGATCGGGCGACAACCATGTGGCCTTGTGGATATCGAAATGTTTGAATCTAGTGCTACTAACTACCATGTTTCGTGTTGCTGCGAAGTCGATTAGCCTCGTTCCGTAATCGAAAGTGTTGGCATGGAGGCTAAATTGTCCGATTGTGGCTTCTCTGCCCACCTTGGCGTTAAAATCGCCTAGCACGATTTTGATATCGTGGCGGGGGCAGCGCTCGTATGCGTTGTCTAGGCGCTCGTAGAAGCGCTCTTTTGTCTCGTCATCTTTCTCGTTCGTCGGAGCGTGTGCACAAATTAGGCTGATATGGAAATATTTAGCCTTGATGCGGATTGTTACCAGCCTTTCGTCCACGGGCGTGAACCTAGAAACAAGGTGGCGGAGTCTCTTGCCGACCACAAATCCACATCCAAATTCGTGTCTCTCCGCCGACACCGACAAGGACTGTGCTGGCTTCGCCATGTTGAAGCACTCAGACACGTTGCCTTGTGATAATTAATATTAAGAGTAAGATTAATAATATAAGATTAATAATATAATAAAAGAATATGCTTATTTTAACATGGTGATAATAAATATAATATGTTAATATTATTTTTTTTTTTTTTTAAGTTATCTATAAAAATATGTTTGAATAATTAAATGGGTTTCAATAATAATAATAATAATGATAATATATATATATATATATATATATATATATATATATATATTTTTTTTTTTTTTTTTTTTAATTTTTTAGATTTCTTCTTTTTTTATATATATTTTTTCTTCTCTTTTTTTTATATATTGTTTTTTTTTTTTAATATCTTTTTTTTATACTTGTGAGAATATAACCGATTTCATATTTGTAATTGAATGATAATTATTATACATATATATATGTATATATATAAACTTGTTCAATTTATTTTGAATTTATCTGAATTGTTGATATCAGAAAGTCGTTACTGCATCGCTTCTTCTATATGTGCGATGGAAGACATAATAATTTGACTTTTTATATACATTTTCAAGATCAATGTTGAATTGTAGTTTTATGATTAAAACTCAATCACTGCAATCTACTTGTGCTTGGTATAACAACAAGTTTGCTCCCAGTGCATCCTTCTACGTCTTTAAATATCTTGCCACTCTGCTTCATTTTTTCGTTTTTCTTTACTTTATTTGAATCTGCTGGACCTCTGCTTCGCTTCTTCATCTTGTTGATAAAACCCAAAGCTCATTCCACATGTCCCCACTGAAGTCCCAAGACACCAACGATTATCTATGCGTCTTTTGAGTATCCAGCGCTGTTGGTCATTCTAAATAACAACTTTTTGTGCACTCGGATATTTTAAATTTACACGAAGATTTTACAAACAAGTAATTTAATTTTGTTTTTAAACTATTCCAAATATGTGGTGTCACACTACTGGTGTGGTACTAATTTATGTAATCTTAATATAATTTTCGTATAATATATAATTGTTCATGTAACATGGCGTGTGCTAAATGATTGATTTTAAAATACTTAAATTACTTGAAATATAGTGTGCACATTATTTGAAGTATTACTATTTAGTGTAGTACTAGCTTTTATTAACAAAGTGTAATTTTAGTGTAATTGTGTATTTTGCCCAATGGCTAAGATCGTCGTCTTATATGCGGAGGGACGCAATGCAGTGGACTGGAATGCGTAAAAAAAAATTTCATATAAACTGTTTTTTATTTTTATTTTATACATAGAATATATTGTACATTAAATATATTGTATATACATATATTTATTATTATAAATCTTCTCAAAAATTGTTGAATTAATTATATATGTATATATATATATATTTTTTTAATCTGATTAATTTTAGTTTTTTTTTTAAATTTATTTAATTTTGAATACAAATTTCAAAATCTTTTTTTTTTATCTTAATACCCCCTTTTCTTGTTTTTTTTTCTATTAATAGTTAATACCATTTTTTTTTGTTCTAAATATATATAAATACTAGCTGGACCCGTGCACAGCTTCGCCCGCGCTAAGTTTTTGTAATAGCAGAACTATATCGTTATAGTGTGGATACATTTACGCCCCTTTTTTTCATTTTAATGCATCTTTTAATGAATCGCACGGTAGACAAAAAGGTACATTTCGTTTATTTTTTTTTAGTAAAAAAAACATCAAGATATAGGTTTGCATTACAAAATGTTTTCTATTGATTTACAAACAATTTGTAGAAATATTTAAACTTCGATAATTTTTTGGAAATTTTCACTTTTGATTTTTCATAATCTGAGCCGATATCGGTAAGATTTATTTTTTATTTTTGACCACATTGATAGTGATCTGAAATAAGTTTGTGTGAATGATGGATATCGCCTGCAGTCCTTGGAATATATATACAAAGAAAGGCCTAATGTATGAAATTAGAAAAAAATGGTAATTTTTACCATGTAATTTCTCTTAATCGGGATAATTTATTTGTATATTATGCAACATTGATTGTAATTAGAAAAAACTTACTACGTATAAGGTATACCGGGGTTCTTGGAATACATTTCCAACGAAATACACAAATGTATGAAATTAGAATAAATATGGTAATTTTTTGCCATTTAATTTCTCCTAATCCGGAAATATTGTGATGATATTTTTTTGGATGAATTAATGGAATAATGTTATTTTTACACACTATAGATATAAATTTGTGTAAATATAAACATTGTGTACTTCGTGTGTGTTGAGTTGTGATATTTTGTTATATACCGGAGCAACCTGAAAGCTACTTTTTCTTCAGAAGGTGTATAAGGATTTGAGAGGATATGCGAGGATATTTTAGTTATGTTCCAATATGTATTTTCACGTATATATTTCTGTATGGAATGCACACATTCTATGTGAAAAATATTAAGGTTTAATACGATCCTTTGTTGCGATTTTTATAACTCTACTCCTGAGTATGTAAAGAAATATTGTAATTTTAATGCGCCACGCTCTTTTATCCAATCCCGTCCACATTCTGCATGACGATTGGAGTTTTATTTACTCTACCCTTAGAAGGTCAGGAGTTATACTATTTTGAACGTTTTAGCGCCACACCCATGTTTAATCGCGGCCACATTACACGTGACGATTGGAGTTTTAAATATGAACTTTTGTTTCGATTGTTGAAACTCTACTCTTAGTATGTCAGGAAATATAGCATATATTTAATGCTTTAGTTATATAGGAGGTGACACGCCCATTTTTACAAACACGCCCACATTCTATGTGACGATTACAATGTTTAATATGTTCACTTGTTTAGATTTTTATAACTCTGCTTTTAGTAGGTGGAGTTATAGCAATATTAAAGTTTGGGAGGTGCCACGCCCCATTTACATGGGTCTATTGATGTTTTTATTATGAAGCTTTGTTTCCATTTTTATAACTCTGCTCTTAGGAGGTCAGGAGTTATCGAATTTATAAGTTATGGTTATATGGGAGAGCCATGCCCCTTTAAAAAATTCCGCCCACATTTAAACAAATTATAAACAACAACAATTTAAATTTGTGAGTCAAATTTCATGACTGTGGCTATCTTAATTACACAGATATTTTGAATTAAACGTTCAGTTTTGTCACACCCATTTTTATACCTTAGAAGACGAATTTCAAAAAATCCTTTCGTAATGGGCGCTTACGTCGGGAGAGGAACACCGTGTCCAAATTTCATGTTCCTAGGATTAAATTTAGGTTTTTTCGATTTTCCGGCTTTTCCTTTGCGTTTTTCCGACTTTTCTTTCCTAAACCACTCTTGCACTGACACGAACAAAATACAAAAAGAATCAGGTAAATCCGTCGGTTCGTTCTCTCCTGATGCTCTGGCACACACAGGACATTTCATTTTTATAGGCAAAAATTATTTCAAATAAAAAATAAAAAGATATCAAATAACTTTCATTTATTTGTTATTTTGAGTGACAAATAATTTTTGATTTATTTGTATTTCAAATAACAAATAAATTAAATTTATTTGTTATCTTTTTATTCGTTATTTGAAAAGTTCAAATAAAATTACAAATGATTTTGTTTTCAAAGATTTTATTAAAATGTGAATTAAAAACCACGCACTTTTTAAGGATATTTGCAGCTATAATGGCTGGGACTAACATCTTTTCATAAAAATCATTTTGTATACCGCTCTACCTCTCGGCAGACAATGGCAAACCACACTGCCCACGAAAAGCTCTAAGCCGAGCGTGAACTATTATTATTATTATTGTTGGTATATTTAACTTCAATAATGATGGCACAAATTCTCATGGAGTTCATTTGGAACATAATTTTCAAATTTTGTTTTTATTTATTGCTTCATTTTACATTTCAAATAAATTTATTTTAATTAACAAATAACAAATAACAAATAATTTATTTGTCTCGTCAAATAAAAAGATGAAAGATAAAAATTTGATATTTGAACGAAAAGTAAAAAATACAAATAAAAAAAGTATTTGTTATCATTTATTTGAATAAAAATTTATTCAATAATGCCCTACACTTGTATATATATATATACATATATATATATATATATATATATATATATATATATATATATATATATATATATATATATATATATATATATATTTAGAACAAAAAAAAACGGTATTAACTATTAATTGAAAAAAAAAAACAAGGAAAGGGGCCCCGCAGTAATCGCTCATCCAAGTGTTTGTACTTGCTAAACTAATTTGGTAATGAATGCCCCTTAATAAATGCTTATCTGAGTCTTGTCTCTACTAAACATTATGTTTCCACCTGTTGCTATTATTTTTGGGTCTGCTTAATCTACTGGTCTGCCAGTAAAACTGAATTGAATTTATTTGTATTTAATGTACCCCCAAAGAAAAAACTAAATTAATGTTTAATACCTATATATATATTTGATTCATTTTATTTATTTTACTAATATATTTTTTTCTTCTCTTTGTTCCTAAATATTTATATATCTCTTTTTTTTTAATTTTAATACTAACTGATATTTTCCTTCTTTTTTAAGAAATTTAATTTATTATAAGTAAGTTCTTCAAATTCATTTAAAATTTATTTGTTATATTCAAACTTATTCAAATTGAATTATATTAATATACAAAAGTACCTATAATTTCTCTGCATGTAAATAAATATAATTAGAGTTGCGATTTATTTTCTAAACATGTTTAATATTTTATTATATTATTTTTGTGTACTTATATAAGTCACATTATATGAAATTTCCTACGGCATAACGGTAAAATTGAATTATATTTATTTGCATTGTTTATGGTATCAAAACAAACTGCAAGATCCGCATTTATATGCCAGCTACAAACGGTCGCTTTACTTATGATATAGATACGTTCGTATAATTGGCATATGTGCTACAGCATGAAATACTTGGGAAATGACCATTATCAAAGTTTGATGGCTTGCGCTATTAATGTAGGTCAGTAAGACAATTGTTGGTTTCCGTTATCCGCATTGAATACGACAATTTTATGACGAATTTTCATTTAATTTTATATGAAGGCAATTTGTTACATTTGCTTAATTTATTTCTTTTCTCAATTGATGATTAACTAATTTTAAAATTATAAGTTCTTTTCGTAAAAGAGTTAAATATATATATTTTTTTTTATTACTAAATTATTGTTTTTAATATGTCCTATCTTCTTTTTTTTATTACTTTAATTATACCCTACACCTATGAGGTACAGGGTATATTAACTTTGTGCATATATTGTAACGCCCCCTAGGAGGCGTGTCCGGTATGGAAAAGTATATATATTCTTGATCAGCATCACTACCCGAGTCCGTTTAGCCATGTCCGTCTGTCTGTCTGTCTGTCTGTCTGTCCGTCTTGCTGTCTTGCTGTCCGAATACAGAATAACTTGAGAAATACTGCTCAGAATGCGATGAAATTTCGTAACAATATATTTTAGAAGTAAAAGTAGGAACTGAGTTTGAAAATGAGCCAAATCGGTCAACAGACACGCCCACCTCCCATACAAGTCACTTTTATATAAATCTTTGGGAACTTATAACTCGAAAAGTATTCAAGATATAGTTGTAAAATTTAAAACATATTGTTATAATTCACCTAAAAATGTGTGGTCCAAAAATGGGCGTGATCCGCCCACATTTTTTTTTTCATTATTTCCCGGTTTTTAATAGTGGAAATTTGATCCGTTAATTATTAAAATCAATTCTATGAAATATTAGCCTTACAAAATTTTAAATATAGGCGTGGTCCGCCCAATTACATTTTTCAAATTTTTTTTTTTTTTAGTTTTTTATACTTTATATAATTTTTTTAATTTCTGGGGATATAAGGCGTAAATTTCTGATATATGAATAATATTCTGAGGGTTAATATCCCCACCAAAGGTGTAGGGTATTCCATAGTCGGGCCCGACCGACTATAAAAATCCGCCCCATGTGACCGAACTTACCCATGTGACCTAACTTTCCCAACTCGTTTTTCCTTTGTTTTTTACTTACTGTTTTCCTAAACTATTTGTATTTATTTTTCCCTCTAAATGACGAGTTATAATTTTTAGTTTTAACGGCATACACTACTTGTGATATGCCTTCAACAAATTATTGTGAATTTTCTTATCTTGGTTTTTGATCAATATCGTCGTGGTCACTGGCCCACATCCCTCTACGACCGCGTAGGGTCCCTTCCAAATTGGAGAGAACTTATTCTTCCTAGTTTGGGTTTTCATTAAAACCATGTCGTGTGGTTTGAATTGTATAGGGTTGAGGTTCTTGTCGTATTGTTTTTTCGACACCTCCTTCGCCCTACATAGATTTTGCCTGACGATCTCGAGTGATCGCTGTATTTGGTACTTTAGTATCTTATTGTAGTCTTCTGCGTTATATAAAGGTGAACATTTACGCTTTAAATTCGTAGGCACGTCGAAGTCAAACCCGTACAACGTACGGAATAGTGTTTGACCCGTCTACGTATGCACCGTGTTATTATGAACATGCATTGCAGAATTTAACCATTGGTCCCAGTTTGACCCATCCTTTTTAAATATTCAGCTAGTGGATGACTTCGTTCCAATGATTCATTAGCCTGAGGATGGTAGGGTGTTATATGTAATTTGTTGGCTTCCGCATCGGGTATAGCCACACAGCACATAAATTTAGAAAAATCGTCCTGAAACGTTAAGATGTATTTATTCCCTGAAATGGTTTCAGGCAGAATACCACCAGTCAAAGGGTCTGACTGGCGTATCAGATAGAACCATTGGCATCTTCGTCAGCCTTGAACTCTTGTTTACCTGGCATTTTGAACAATTTTTCACATAATCCTTTATTTGCTTCTGCATACCCTTCCATCGGTACTGTTGCCGAATTCTTAAAAATGTTTTTACGCCCCCTTGGTGACCACCTAATGGTGAATCGTGAAAATCTTTAATTACCGTCTCTATGTCCCGAGGTTCAGCTATTGTCATTTTCCTTTGTTATCAAATCGTCAGGATCGCATTCTGACTGTTTCTTATCGTCTTCCTTGTCTCTTTTCATGGTTTTCGAACGTGTTTGTACTACAACTACTTTTTCAGTATTATTCGGTATGCGGCTAGGCGCATCCGCGTTTAAATTACTTCTTCCCGGTTTATAATGAATTTCGAAATCATATTCCGATAATTTGTGTCGGAAACGCGCAAGACGTGATGTCTGATCTTTTAAGTTTGCTATATCGTTTAGGGTCTGATGATCTGTATAAATTTTAAATGGTCTTCCCAAAAGATATGCCCTAAAATTTTTTGTTGCCCATACAATTGCCAAAAATTCTTTTTCTATAGTAGAATAGCGTGTTTCCGCATCGTTCAGAGACCTACTGGCAAACGCGATCGGACGGTCGCTTCCAACTTCACCTTGCGAAAGAACCGCGCCAATTGCTTCGTTGCTGGCGTCTGTCGTGAGCAAAAAGGGTTCGTTAAAATCCGGATACGCTAGTATGGGTGGTGACATAATTGCCTCCTTAAGTTTTAAAAACGAATTCTGACAATTGTCATTCCATATGAACTTAGCGTCCTTTTTAAGCAAACAGTTTATTGGTAGTGACAGTTTCGCCATACCTCCTATAAATTTTCTGTAATAATTAATTAATTAATAATTAATCGGAACTGGAATATTTTTTACACACTCTACTTTGGCTGGGTCTGGTAGGGCACCTAACTCAGAACACTTATGTCCTAAATATATAACCTCGCGTCGCAAAAACTGACATTTTTCTGTATTTAATTTCAAATTATGTTCTCTCAGCTTTTGCAAAACTTTACATAGCCTATGCTCGTGTTCTAATAAATTATTTCCATAAACCACTATGTCATCTAAATAAACGAAACAGTCAATACCCTGTAAACCTGTTAGTATGTGGTTCATTATGCTTTGAAAAGTGGCAGGTGCCCCCGTTAGACCGAATGGCATTCTGTTAAATTCAAAATGACCAAGACCTGTACTGAAAGCAGTTTTTTCTTTGTCACTATCTTCAACTAGAACCTGATGGTAACCACTTGCTAAATCTAGTGTTGAAAAATACCGACTATGACCTAACTGGTCTAGAATCTCATCTATTCGTGGTATCGGAAATACCTGTTTGATGGTGACGTCATTTAATTTTCGGAAATCGATAACCAGTCTCCATTTCTTATTGCCTTTATCGCCCTTTTTAAGTACCAATAATAATGGGGAATTCCAAGGCGACATGCTTGGTGAAATAATTCCATTGTCTAACATCTTTGATACTTGTCTATTAATCTCATTTCTATACATATGAGGAAGTTTATACTGTTTCTGATTTATTGGTGGCTGATTCCATTGTGTGGGTATTTCATGTTTTAATATCGGAGTGAATGTTAATTTATCCCCTTCCAAATGAAAAACGTAATGATATGACAAGCAAATATTTTGCAAAGATGCAACTTCTTCTTTATTTAATGATTCATCGATCTTTACATTCCCTAATAATCTAACAATTCTATTTTTTATATTAACCGAGTTTATAGTATTTATTGTAGAACTCGCCTTTGTTGTTTCTTTATATTTGTTAAAATTTGAAAATTGTGGATTGAAATTGCTATCAATGGTTACCTCCTTATCGGTGGCATTTAAAATTGATGCATATACTCTATTTCTTCTAACGTTTGTTAAACTCTCTCCCAAATATACTCCTGGCTGAATTTCCTGTTTGTGCAACAAAACTATAGGAATTCTTGTTTTTAACGGCAGTGATACAACCATGGCTGTTCTGGGCTATACCCTGATTTGTTGATTAAAATTTATATTTTCTATGTCTTGTAATGATTTTAATGGATATTTAACAAGATGATTTTTGTCTTCATCAAAAAATGTAATTTTTCTATTTAACACATTTATTATAGATCTGTTTCAGAGATTGTCACGTCCGATTATTCCATCTGCTGGTATCCCTTGTTCAAGTGACACAACGTGTAGCGTTAAACTCAGGTTTTCTATGTTTGTGTACTGAATCTTAGTGGAGCCTAAGGTTCTAACACATCCACCAAAAGCACCACTCAGATCTTTCTGAATATTTTTATTAAAATTCGGCAAATGTGCCATCCTATTTTCTTTAATCAGGCTGGCCTCAGCTCCAGAATCCACTAACAGAGTAAGTTTTCCAATTTTTGTGCCTGGCAAGGTACTTCAATGAACACATCACTCGTATCGGATATAACACTCTCCATGCCGGTTAAATATTTTACGATACATGCCTAGTTGTGAAGTTAATTTTATTTTTCTCGACATAAATTTACTCTTTAAATTATTAGCAATTGAAGACAATTTAATTTTACAAATCGTGAATTTATTATACATTTCTGACGATAAAACGCACATAACGCTAATAATAAAAAGAAATATTGAAATGACTTCATTACAAATTATACTCGCCCCTGTACGGAATGTATCCACAGTCTTTCCAGGCGTTTGATCTACAATTCCCAGATTTTCAGGGCAGTTAATTATGACTTCCTTTTTATTTGATTTACTTTTGATTTTATTATTTTTGATTTTAATATTTTTAACTTCCGATTCAATTGGTTTTACTTTCTTTACTTTATTTGTTTTTTTTTATAATTTGTTTATTTTTAATTTCCTTAATTTCTATATTCTGTTCATTATTCGTGTCAAATTGTGTATTATTACTATTTAGTTCATTATATGTTTTGGTTGGAATATTTCTATCTTCATTAATATGTATTTTTACTTTTTGTTCTACATTTTCTGCGTTAATAATATTCGCTGTTTTATTTTGTTGTAGTGTGCTATTTGGAAATTCTACAACTACTGGCCTTACTACACTATTTGCTAAGGGTCCCCAGTTTAGTGGCCTTGACTGGGCCCCTGGTAGTTTCCCTGCGGAGTGCTATTATTGTACCATGCATCATATTTGCGTTTGGCATAACAACTCATAATAACATGTCCGTCCTTTCTGCACCAAGTGCAATATTTAGCAGGCCTGTTTGCAAAATTCCCATTACCATTATTTCCTTGAAAAACTTGTGTATCGCGTTTAACACGACAACCCCCTCGACGTCTCCCCCTCTATGGCACCAATCGCATCTCAATCCTGGAGCACCCCCGCCTTGGTTTTGGATACCACCTTGACCATTTACCTGAGGTACGGGTGGCTGACTTCCTTGGGGAGCAATATTTCCTTGAACAACATTCCGACCGAACGATCTGCACACTGTTCATGTCCATAAGTTCGACAGTCACTGCAATACGGAGTGTTTCTCCGTGTATGACATTCATCCCTCAGATGTCCCTTCTTCTTGCAAAAAGAACATGTAGGTGTAGGCTGCTTCATACTTACATTTTGTGTTTTCTCTTCCGTCTCCTTTTTTTCATTGCCTTGGCCCCCTGATGCATTACGATTATTTGGCATGAAGGCCGATGAGGGCTCCTTGAAATGGACTCCAAACTTGTCTATGCCCGTTAACTCTGCTGACTCCCTTTGTATCGTCGCATGGTCCATTGCCTCTTCCACCAATTTCTCCAGTGTTGTTTGCTTACTGCTCAACATGAGCATTCGCAAAGTGTAATCCCGAAGTCCTAACTTAAATGAGCTTTTAACTAAATTATTCAATTCATTAACGAACACGTAGTCTTTCGTATCATTATATTTACATTTAATCGTGCTTAATGCTGCCGACTGCAGGTTAACCAAACGCCTCGGTAAAAATCTAATACTTTCCCCCGGATACTGAGATGCTTTTCTAATGTCATATTGAATGGCATCTACTGACCTACATTCCAAGTACGTATTCCATAACAGATTGTATAAATCATCTATTGTGTCAAACTCCTTTGAACTTACTAAGTCAAAAGCATCTCCCTGTAAACGAACCCTAACGCCTCTAATAAACTCCTTCATTTGTTCAGGCTTCAGTTCTGCCCTCACCACTTCACATCCTTCAATAAAACGGTGAAGATCCGTCCTCAGCGATGATGAGTCTGCACCTGCAAAATCTGGCACCGCATTTTTAACAAATTTCGCGACTTCGCCTAATCCCATGTTGCCCTGTGATGTGATGATGTCGTCACGTTCTGTGGTATCCTTGTGGTATAAGGATGTCTCGTGCGCTGTCTTAACCTCCTCGTTCAAATATCTAATACGCGCGTTCAACTCCTGTATTTTGTTGTACGCTTCCTCCGACGTCGCGTACTCCTCCCTTGCCAGGCGTCTGACCGAATTATTTATTGATTCCTCAGAAATATTCTATTCTTTCAATAAATTTCTTAATTTTATGTTTTTCTCATCTATTTTACCTGTTTCTTCTAACTCTGCTGTACGTTTTCAACAATAGTCGTTTAAACGTTTTCTCAACACGTCAACTAATCTTTTTACTTCACAATTTTCTGCTAAAACAGATTAATTTTTAAATTCTGGAAATTTAGTAACTCTTCTACTATTTTATCTGCCTCTTCTAATTTAGATAAATGCAGAATTCTAAATATATTATCTTTTAATAATGCTGTACTATCTTTATTTAGTATTGTTGGTACAAATTGCGACCATAATTTTTCAACAAATCTGTCCAATTCGCTAGATTGCTTTTGAATATACGCATTTAATTCATTAGCATCTGCCATTAAATATTTTCAATCAATTTAAAACGTTATCTTTATCTTTTAATTAAAAAAAATTTCATTTAATTGTAATTGAAAATTTCAATGAAACAAAAATGTTACCCAAACAACAACGAAATCAATTTTGGCATTCATGAAGTATAACTATAAACTATATTTTTTTTCCAAATTTATTTTCAAGTATTTTTTTTTAAATCTGTTTTCTATAACATTGGAAAAATAAAAATAATTTTATTTTTCCAAATAAAAAAAAAATATGTGTATATTGTAAACAAAAATTTAACATACAATTATTTTTTGTTATTTTTAAAATCATAACAGCAATCAGTGCTGTGTTCACCCGATTTAAAATTTAATCAAATCATTTAGTTTTTATTTGTTATACACAGGAGGGTCCGTAGTTTGGAATCTCAGTGTTATTTCGAATAATTTATTTGGAAATGTTAATTTTCCTTTTTAAATTGAAAGAAAGTTTTTAAAATCTTTATTTTTCAATTGTTATACACTGGAGGGTCCGTAGTTCGGAATCTCAGTGTTATTTTATTTATTGTTCATTGAATGTTAATTGATTCTATTGAATATTAACAATATTCATTTAAATTTTAAAAATAAATTTATATTTAACTATATTCTGTTGTAAAATAGTCCCTCTTCTTTTTTTTAAACTTCTTAAACACTACTCATAAAAAAATGAAAACTATCCTATTCTATTTTTATATCTTTTAAAAAAAAAAATAAAATTTTCAAACACTTACCATTTTATTTTAGGGTCCTTCCTCCTTCGTCCTTTCTTCTTCCTATCCCTTGGTCCTAGAGAGGTTGGTACCGACGTACCGGCTGCGCCAAATGTTGTAATATTTTAGAGTCGTAAAATTAGAGTTGATTTACATACATTTATTTATTCTACAATTTAATTAATCAAAAGACACATTTTGTTTTTAGAGTTTAAAGACACTTTTATTAAATTTACTATTGAAAAGACACTTTTACTATTTTAGAACCTCCACTTGAGGTTGGTTAAACTACAATCTTTTAAATTTCAACGAAAGGTATTAACAATACCTTCGTTGCAAGCTTTTCTTAAATTTTATTCTTACTATGTTCTAGTGAGTTTTCACTTTCACTCAATTTTGGTGTACGTGAGTTTTGAAGAAAGTCCGACTTGCAGTTTTTGGCTGACACCAATTGCGAAATATCAGAATTGTAGGCAATTGCTGCTTCACTTATTTTAACATAAACCCTAAATTATGCAATGGAAAAATCTATTGCAAGCATCTTGAAAGAGGTGTGGTCTAAGTAAAGCTTTAGCGCTTTGCCAAATTATTGCCAGCTTCTGTTAACTGTGCAAGCTAACCTGAAAGAGGTGTGTTCTATGCAAAGCTTAGCGCTTTGCCAAATTATTATCATTGTTGCCAACGTGAAGCGTTGGGAACAATGATAATACGTGAATCACGCGTGATTGTGATTCAATCTTAATTTTGCTCACGTGATTGTGAGTGTAAGTAGACCAAAAAATACTGTGAGTGAGTGTGCGTGAGTACAATTTTTTCGTGAGTGAATGTGAGTCGAAAATTTCATAAAATAAAAAATATTACTTTTAATTTTTTGCTATTTTTCTATAACTTGAACTCACAAGGCTTTGGGAAGGTGTCTGCCCACTTTTCAGAACTATAATATATCAAACCCTTGCTAACTGACCGTCATATATCCACCCACCCCTTCTTCAACTCAGAATAAGTTGCAAGGTCAACAATTAATCTAATCCCTGCAAACCGGCCGTACTTATTTTTTGCTTGGCTTCATACGACCATTCATGGAAATTTACATAGAACGCCTTTTATTCGATATATCCATTTTTGTAAAAAGTTGAATTTTCAATTTCAACTAACTCTGTATTAACTTCCTTTTGTTTATTAAGTTTAATTTGTTCTAGGGGTTCGTGTGGGGTCCCGTTTTTATTCAAGTTATAAATGAAGTAACCAACAAATCGCTTCAAAAATAGTCAATTCATCCTTGGTATCCTGGACTACTATTCTTTTATTGATAATTCTTTTCCATAGACAATTCTCAAACATTTTACACGAATTCTTCACCGGAGAATTATTTTTTCAGGCAATTTTTACGCACATCGAAGGTCTTTCACATTTCCATCTCCGTTAAAAATTGAGATATATTTTATCAAAATACCTAACATCATGCGTTTTAAAGATGTAGATTGTAATGGAGGTGCCACGCTCAGTCGACCAATCTCACCAATAACAATAGCAAAAAAGAACACGTGATTCACGTGAATCACGCGTGTGATTGAATCCTAATGTTACTCACGTGATTGTGAGTGAGTGTAAGTAGATCAAAAAAGGCTGTGAGTGTGCGTGATTTGAAAAATTCTCTCGTGAGTGTGACTCAAAACTCACTCACGTGCGCATCTCTAATGCAAACATACTACTTTTTGTACTAAAACAACTGATATGTTTTACTGGAAACATATTTATATTCAGGTAGTTCAAAATCATGTTTTATTTTGAACATAATTATGTTTCGGTTCAAATATTTATTTTATTTGGATGTAGTAATTATTATGTTTCCATTCGAACATATACAATTTTAAGGGGCAACATTAAAATGTTTCCGTGATATTATAGTGTAAGTCAGAGCTCATTATAACACTGTTCAAGCCTCAATACAACCTCGTTTTAAAATGATTTATCAGTCAATTATATATTATGTTTACATAAAATTCCAAACATTCATGTTAATGCCTGCAAAATTATGTTTGGGAGAGCCTTTTTTTTTTGAAGCATGTACTGAAGTATACCTAGCTATTTGCATAAAATCATATAAAGGCCAACTCGAAATTTTCCCAATTTTCTGATTTTTATTGGTAGTAAAATTCTTAAACATTTAAAAACCTTAGATCAGGAAAATCCATGTATTTGCGGAAGGCGTGCAAGGCGAGAAAAGGTGTTACAAAGTGACCGGTACGTGCAAACAAATAGAATTCCGAAGAGTGTGGTCCAATTAATTGAAAAACATAGAAGACGAAATTAAAAGGTGTCTTAATAAAATATTTGCTCACTTACACGATATCACAAGAGTCAACTTCAGCTCCATGCCGAGATTGTGCCGCTCGACAATTGAATACGCCCGGTGGTAAAGAGCGGTCACCACATCATGCAAACACGAAACACAAACTCTTCCTTAAGCGGCGCAACTATATGATTGTTTATCCAGAATATATAGCGCAGCGAGCTTCCAAAACTTAAGATCCTCAGTAGTAATTTAAAAATTAGCTTCTAATGCCTGGTTTTCACTATGTCATTTTGTGTCATATTTGTTTTATTTACATTATGATTTCGACGCAGAAACTGTCCAAAATTAAAATGTTCATTAACCATGTCAGTCAATATCATAATGCCAACATGTTGAACTTTGTCATATCGAAAAACAAAAAATTTGAGAAATTTTCGAACTTGAAACTGACACAAAATGACAGTGAAAAGCAAACATAAGTATATTTAAAATTTACAAAACTCACCTAAAAATAAGCGCACCGTGTCATGCTGCACCTGCAGCTCGTTGTTTGCTTTTTGGATTTGAATTTATAAACATACTCAATGAGACAGCGCCAAACTAATTTTCGATATTTTTGTTTTTGGCAAATTCCACAAAACATGTAGTAAACAGCTGTTTGGAAATTTTAGGGTTTCTTTAAACCAAAATAAAAAAGTATTGCCACAAATAAAAAAACTACTTTAAAGAAAAAGTATTTAATTGTAAGTAAAAATAGTACTAATATTAATATTTAAAAACATATTTAACTACAAATTTTAAATAATGTGAATTGTTGCGAAGTTTATTTTTAAAATTTTTAATATTTTAACAAAAAAAATAGCAAAAAAACAGAAAAAATATTATTAGTCTGAATGGAGTTTCCGTTTTTTAACCTATTAATAAAATATAATATAAAAAGGATTCTATAAAAACAAAAATTAAATATTAAGATAAAATAGTATCTGTTCTAAACAAAAAACACCAGTACTAAAAGCACGCAACATGATACTATTTTTTTCAACTCTGAAATGGTAATTTCATCCGTCTATTTTGTTAGTGTTGCTCACTTTTAAAACCATAAAAATTAGTACAATCGCCAGTTCATTTGCCAAATTGCGTTCGCTTCACCAATCATAATAGGCCTCTTAAACGGAATATTTGTAATTTTGTTGTTATTATAATTTTACGTAACACATATATAGGAAATGTTTCATGTATTTTACGAATTATCATGTATTTATTATAATATAAATACTATAAAAATACTATATAAATACTCTAAATTTATTTTTTAGAAAATTTTCACATATTATTTATTATATTTTTAAATTTAATGAAATTTCCGGTTTTCCCGTTTGCATTTCCCGTTTCCCCGGAAAAGCTATTTCCCGAAAATCGTTACCCTCTAGTTATACGTCGCGCCGCTGCAAGCTCGCCATAATTAACATTAGTGAATCTCCATGAAGATTAACGGAAGGTAGAATGTTGGCGCGAATTCTGATAATGTTTAATATCGTTTAATATGTACTTGTTTTGTTACTTGTGTTAATAATTAATTTTGTATCACATGTATTTTTTGATATTTAGTCAGTATTTTTCACAAAGATTTCAATTGGGAAAAATACGAGCTAGAGCAAACAACAATTTTTAAACATTCAATTTGTTCTTGAAATAAAATAAATTTCTTTTTTTTTATAACTAGTTTATTCTGTATTATCGCCAACAGATTAGTTTTTAATCTTTCTGTTATTGGGTCTGCTAGATGCGATAAACGTAAACAAATATTATTTACATCCTGAACCGTATGTATGTTGTTTGAGTGAGACTTTAACATTTAGGAAGAAGATCATAAAGGTCCATTCATATCATACAGCACGTTGCGTATCATGCATGTAGCGTTTCATGCACACAAATATTATTTAGTACATTTTATATGAGTGTTCATATCATGCGTATTGGGTCCGTTCATGCACGAATCGTATCATGCAAAATATTTTGGAGGAGCCTGCCGCATGCATTGTTGTAGAAATATAATATATTGACTGATTTTTCTTGTTTTTATTACAAAATTTTGAGATTGTAGTGACATTGTAGTATATTTTAATTATTTATTTTAACAAGACTACCCATTTCTTTTAACGTCAAAAAATTTGAATAAAATTAAATGTTAAAAAGTTGCTCGTTATCACAACTTCGGTCTCGCGAATTCTGCCGGTCCATCAACCGCAATGGTCAGTTTTCGGAACGGGACTTAGTGTGCTTCGTGACTCGCAAAGCACTAATGGCCCACAGCATTGTCCTGCAGAGAACCGGATGCCATTAAACTTCCCGTATCAAATCAAGCAGATAAAGAATCGCAAATTGATCTGGGACACGCGCAGTTCTCCCAGTCGCACCAACAATTTGTTTTAATCAGTACTTCCTTCATGTGTCATTGCAATTCTTTAGTTTTTATTTTGAAGAACCTCAAATTGATTTAGAAATAGAGACACAAAACAAAACGAAATATTTAGATGGCAAGTGACTTCGAAGTTTGTGCGACTTAACGCCATGCTGTCAATAGCGATGTATCCAAGACGTAACGGCTTCAGCGAACAGGCTCGTCACCGATATCAAATCGAACGAAAAACTTTTCTCCAGTATTGATCAACAGTACGTGTGTCTGCGTACTGTTACTGCACACGATGTGTCGAGTTGGACTTGGATTTAGCCCGCGATAGAATTTTACTTAAGCGAATGAATTTTAAACAAACTTATCTTTTTTACATTTGTTTTGACAGAAAATATCAGAGTTGCCGGTTTATGAAAAACGTATAAGAGGAGTTTTCATTTTACAACCCTAATACTTTTTGCATGAGGCTGATATGAACGCCTTTGCATGAACGTGCATGATACGCAACGTGCTGTCTGATATGAATGGACCTTAAAGCTTTTTCTGTGTGTATTGTTGCCTTTAATTGTCTTATAGTACCCAGTGAAAACTCACTTCAGTCCTGGCAATTTCCGTACCAAGTTAAGAGTTTTCTTTTTAATTGTATTCTTAGAGAGAATATTTATTTGGAATGGCTGCCGTTTTGTTTTGTTTGCTTTGTGATTGAACATTGGCATTGAACATTCAACAACGTAAATTTTCAGTGACTTGAAAATTTTAAGAGAAGGCGTTTAGATGAATTCTTTTATTATATATTTTCAATTAAATATTTCGCTATAATTTTCAGATAAGTATATAAGCAGACATTGGACAAACTTTTTCTCGCTAATAAAAAATCAAATTATGCCGTAGATAAACGCCGCATAAGCCGCTGCTCGACGTCAAACGAAGAGCTACCGGATTTATGCAGAATTCATTCATTTTTTTTTTGTTTACATATGAACCAAAGCTCAAGGGATGCCCCCTATTGATGCAATGCGGATTTATGCAGAATTCATGCATTTTTTTTTGTTTACATATGAACCAAAGCTCAGGGGATGCCCCCTATTGATGCAATGCACAGTGTTGATCGAATGAAAGGATTATAGGTTATTGGGAGAGAGGAAAGATGGAGTAATATCGGTAGATGTTTGTTTTGAACTTGCCAATATAAAAGATGTAGGGAAAAACAGGCGCAGGGAGATTATTCCACAAACGTATCGTGCGACTGAAGAACGAGTTCTCTCTGTAATGCGTTATTCTGTTGAGAGCCGAGTGGACTACGAAGGGGTGGTTCGATGCCTGAGTAGAACGAGAAAACACACGACCTGGTGAAATCAGGCCATGAATTTCCCTCGAACACTTTCCGTTGTAATGCCTATAAAACAGGCTTACATACCTACAGGTCCTTCGGTGCTCAAGAGAACCAGTAGACGATGAAATATTTTCATTTCCTATTAAATATATCGCACGTTGTTGTATTCTGTCGAGGAACTCCAAGGAAGATTTTGTGCGAATTGCTCAAATGTGCGAATTGTATTCCATCTTCGGCTGAATGTCGGTAGAGTTGACAGGCAATTGGCAGCTTCTTTCGACACATCAAATATGTGATCATTCCAACGGAGGTAACATTGTATTGGTATGCCCAGAACGTCAAGAGCAGCTGAATCCGCAATAGCCATAGCACCCATATTGAGGGGAGGAGTGAAACCATTCTTTTGTGAGATAACAGACAACATTGGGTTTTGCTGACTAAAAAGGATTCGTTCTTTTCCCAGGTTCTACCAATTCAGCTTAACTCTGGCTACACGAAGCACCAAGTTTTGTCGGCTATTTCCAAACTGTTTGATTCTGCTGGATGGTTGTCACCCGTGATAGTTATGCAGAAAGTTTTGCTTGATAAAACGGACTGGGACGCAATCATTAAACCCTTGGTCCTGCATAAATGGCAACATTTCATTGTCGGCTACTCAAGCCTCAATAAAATAGAAATACCCAGATGGACCCAATTTTCACCCAAATTAAAAATCGAATTTTACGGCATTTCTGATGCTTCATAAAAAGCTTATTCAGCAGCGCTATACATGCGTGTCATATCTGAAAACTGTCAGGCAGTCACGACTCTTTTGGTGGCGAAAACGCGAGTGTCCCCAGTTAAGACCGTTTTCCTTCTGCGGCTTGAACTCTGCGAAGCAGTCTTATTGGCAAATCTCGCTGAAACGATTTTAGCACTATTTGATGTGACTCACTATCGAGCGTATTATTGGACTAACTCTACGATAATGCTGGCATGGCTACATAAACCCCCATGTTCATGGACGACATTCGTTGTAGGCGGCGAGAATTGGCATCATCGACGTGATGGCAATTCTCGCCGCCTACAACGAATGTCGTCCATGAACATGGGGGTTTACGTAGAACTCACAAGACTTGTCCACTTTAACCCCAGGACATTTCTTAATTGGTACCCCATTATTGACCCCAGCGGAGCCTGTTTTAAGTGACTCCAGTTTGTGGACTATTAATAGATTGCAAAAGCTAAAGATACTTCATCAGCAGTTTTGCATTGGTAGTAAAATTCTTAAACATTTAAAAACCTTAGATCAGGAAAATCCATGTATTTGCGGAAGGCGTGCAAGGCGAGAAAAGGTGTTACAAAGTGACCGGTACGTGCAAACAAATAGAATTCCGAAGAGTGTGGTCCAATTAATTGAAAAACATAGAAGATGAAATTAAAAGGTGTCTTAATAAAATATTTGCTCACTTACACGATATCACAAGAGTCAACTTCAGCTCCATGCCGAGATTGTGCCGCTCGACAATTGAATACGCCCGGTGGTAAAGAGCGGTCACCACATCATGCAAACACGAAACACAAACTCTTCCTTAAGCGGCGCAACTATATGATTGTTTATCCAGAATATATAGCGCAGCGAGCTTCCAAAACTTAAGATCCTCAGTAGTAATTTAAAAATTAGCTTCTAATGCCTGGTTTTCACTATGTCATTTTGTGTCATATTTGTTTTATTTACATTATGATTTCGACGCAGAAACTGTCCAAAATTAAAATGTTCATTAACCATGTCAGTCAATATCATAATGCCAACATGTTGAACTTTGTCATATCGAAAAACAAAAAATTTGAGAAATTTTCGAACTTGAAACTGACACAAAATGACAGTGAAAAGCAAACATAAGTATATTTAAAATTTACAAAACTCACCTAAAAATAAGCGCACCGTGTCATGCTGCACCTGCAGCTCGTTGTTTGCTTTTTGGATTTGAATTTATAAACATACTCAATGAGACAGCGCCAAACTAATTTTCGATATTTTTGTTTTTGGCAAATTCCACAAAACATGTAGTAAACAGCTGTTTGGAAATTTTAGGGTTTCTTTAAACCAAAATAAAAAAGTATTGCCACAAATAAAAAAACTACTTTAAAGAAAAAGTATTTAATTGTAAGTAAAAATAGTACTAATATTAATATTTAAAAACATATTTAACTACAAATTTTAAATAATGTGAATTGTTGCGAAGTTTATTTTTAAAATTTTTAATATTTTAACAAAAAAATAGCAAAAAAACAGAAAAAATATTATTAGTCTGAATGGAGTTTCCGTTTTTTAACCTATTAATAAAATATAATATAAAAAGGATTCTATAAAAACAAAAATTAAATATTAAGATAAAATAGTATCTGTTCTAAACAAAAAACACCAGTACTAAAAGCACGCAACATGATACTATTTTTTTCAACTCTGAAATGGTAATTTCATCCGTCAATGTTGTAAGTGTTGCTCACTTTTAAAACCATAAAAATTAGTACAATCGCCAGTTCATTTGCCAAATTGCGTTCGCTTCACCAATCGTAATAGGCCTCTTAAACGGAATATTTGTAATTTTGTTGTTATTATAATTTTACGTAACACATATATAGGAAATGTTTCATGTATTTTACGAATTATCATGTATTTTACGAATTATCATGTTTTTATTATAATATAAATACTATAAAAATACTATATAAATACTCTAAATTTATTTTTTAGAAAATTTTCACATATTATTTATTATATTTTTAAATTTAATGAAATTTCCGGTTTTCCCGTTTGCATTTCCCGTTTCCCGGGAAAAGCTATTTCCCGAAAATCGTTACCCTCTAGTTATACGTCGCGCCGCTGCAAGCTCGCCATAATTAACATTAGTGAATCTCCATGAAGATTAACGGAAGGTAGAATGTTGGCGCGAATTCTGATAATGTTTAATATCGTTTAATATGTACTTGTTTTGTTACTTGTGTTAATAATTAATTTTGTATCACATGTATTTTTTGATATTTAGTCAGTATATTTCACAAAGATTTCAATTGGGAAAAATACGAGCTAGAGCAAACAACAATTTTTAAACATTCAATTTGTTCTTGAAATAAAATAAATTTCTTTTTTTTTATAACTAGTTTATTCTGTATTATCGCCAACAGATTAGTTTTTAATCTTTATTGGGTCTGCTAGATGCGATAAACGTAAACAAATATTATTTACATCCTGAACCGTATGTATGTTGTTTGAGTGAGACTTTAACATTTAGGAAGAAGATCATAAAGGTCCATTCATATCATACAGCACGTTGCGTATCATGCATGTAGCGTTTCATGCACACAAATATTATTTAGTACATTTTATATGAGTGTTCATATCATGCGTATTGGGTCCGTTCATGCACGAATCGTATCATGCAAAATATTTTTGCAGGAGCCTGCCGCATGCATTGTTGTAGAAATATAATATATTGACTGATTTTTCTTGTTTTTATTACAAAATTTTGAGATTGTAGTGACATTGCAGTATATTTTAATTATTTATTTTAACAAGACTACCCATTTCTTTTAACGTCAAAAAATTTGAATAAAATTAAATGTTAAAAAGTTGCTCGTTATCACAACTTCGGTCTCGCGAATTCTGCCGGTCCATCAACCGCAATGGTCAGTTTTCGGAACGGGACTTAGTGTGCTTCGTGACTCGCAAAGCACTAATGGCCCACAGCATTGTCCTGCAGAGAACCGGATGCCATTAAACTTCCCGTATCAAATCAAGCAGATAAAGAATCGCAAATTGATCTGGGACACGCGCAGTTCTCCCAGTCGCACCAACAATTTGTTTTAATCAGTACTTCCTTCATGTGTCATTGCAATTCTTTAGTTTTTATTTTGAAGAACCTCAAATTGATTTAGAAATAGAGACACAAAACAAAACGAAATATTTAGATGGCAAGTGACTTCGAAGTTTGTGCGACTTAACGCCATGCTGTCAATAGCGATGTATCCAAGATGTAACGGCTTCAGCGAACAGGCTCGTCACCGATATCAAATCGAACGAAAAACTTTTCTCCAGTATTGATCAACAGTACGTGTGTCTGCGTACTGTTACTGCACACGATGTGTCGAGTTGGACTTGGATTTAGCCCGCGATAGAATTTTACTTAAGCGAATGAATTTTAAACAAACTTATCTTTTTTACATTTGTTTTGACAGAAAATATCAGAGTTGCCGGTTTATGAAAAACGTATAAGAGGAGTTTTCATTTTACAACCCTAATACTTTTTGCATGAGGCTGATATGAACGCCTTTGCATGAACGTGCATGATACGCAACGTGCTGTCTGATATGAATGGACCTTAAAGCTTTTTCTGTGTGTATTGTTGCCTTTAATTGTCTTATAGTACCCAGTGAAAACTCACTTCAGTCCTGGCAATTTCCGTACCAAGTTAAGAGTTTTCTTTTTAATTGTATTCTTAGAGAGAATATTTATTTGGAATGGCTGCCGTTTTGTTTTGTTTGCTTTGTGATTGAACATTGGCATTGAACATTCAACAACGTAAATTTTCAGTGACTTGAAAATTTTAAGAGAAGGCGTTTAGATGAATTCTTTTATTATATATTTTCAATTAAATATTTCGCTATAATTTTCAGATAAGTATATAAGCAGACATTGGACAAACTTTTTCTCGCTAATAAAAAATCAAATTATGCCGTAGATAAACGCCGCATAAGCCGCTGCTCGACGTCAAACGAAGAGCTACCGGATTTATGCAGAATTCATGCATTTTTTTTTGGGAGATTGTTCCACAAACGTATCGTGCGACTGAAGAACGAGTTCTCTCTGTAATGCGTTATTCTGTTGAGAGCCGAGTGGACTACGAAGGGGTGGTTCGATGCCTGAGTAGAACGAGAAAACACACGACCTGGTGAAATCAGGCCATGAATTTCCCTCGAACACTTTCCGTTGTAATGCCTATAAAACAGGCTTACATACCTACAGGTCCTTCGGTGCTCAAGAGAACCAGTAGACGATGAAATATTTTCATTTCCTATTAAATATATCGCACGTTGTTGTATTCTGTCGAGGAACTCCAAGGAAGATTTTGTGCGAATTGCTCAAATGTGCGAATTGTATTCCATCTTCGGCTGAATGTCGGTAGAGTTGACAGGCAATTGGCAGCTTCTTTCGACACATCAAATATGTGATCATTCCAACGGAGGTAACATTGTATTGGTATGCCCAGAACGTCAAGAGCAGCTGAATCCGCAATAGCCATAGCACCCATATTGAGGGGAGGAGTGAAACCATTCTTTTGTGAGATAACAGACAACATTGGGTTTTGCTGACTAAAAAGGATTCGTTCTTTTCCCAGGTTCTACCAATTCAGCTTAACTCTGGCTACACGAAGCACCAAGTTTTGTCGGCTATTTCCAAACTGTTTGATTCTGCTGGATGGTTGTCACCCGTGATAGTTATGCAGCAAGTTTTGCTTGATAAAACGGACTGGGACGCAATCATTAAACCCTTGGTCCTGCATAAATGGCAACATTTCATTGTCGGCTACTCAAGCCTCAATAAAATAGAAATACCCAGATGGACCCAATTTTCACCCAAATTAAAAATCGAATTTTACGGCATTTCTGATGCTTCATAAAAAGCTTATTCAGCAGCGCTATACATGCGTGTCATATCTGAAAACTGTCAGGCAGTCACGACTCTTTTGGTGGCGAAAACGCGAGTGTCCCCAGTTAAGACCGTTTTCCTTCTGCGGCTTGAACTCTGCGAAGCAGTCTTATTGGCAAATCTCGCTGAAACGATTTTAGCACTATTTGATGTGACTCACTATCGAGCGTATTATTGGACTAACTCTACGATAATGCTGGCATGGCTACATAAACCCCCATGTTCATGGACGACATTCGTTGTAGGCGGCGAGAATTGGCATCATCGACGTGATGGCAATTCTCGCCGCCTACAACGAATGTCGTCCATGAACATGGGGGTTTACGTAGAACTCACAAGACTTGTCCACTTTAACCCCAGGACATTTCTTAATTGGTACCCCATTATTGACCCCAGCGGAGCCTGTTTTAAGTGACTCCAGTTTGTGGACTATTAATAGATGGCAAAAGCTAAAGATACTTCATCAGCAGTTTTGCATTGGTAGTAAAATTCTTAAACATTTAAAAACCTTAGATCAGGAAAATCCATGTATTTGCGGAAGGCGTGCAAGGCGAGAAAAGGTGTTACAAAGTGACCGGTACGTGCAAACAAATAGAATTCCGAAGAGTGTGGTCCAATTAATTGAAAAACATAGAAGATGAAATTAAAAGGTGTCTTAATAAAATATTTGCTCACTTACACGATATCACAAGAGTCAACTTCAGCTCCATGCCGAGATTGTGCCGCTCGACAATTGAATACGCCCGGTGGTAAAGAGCGGTCACCACATCATGCAAACACGAAACACAAACTCTTCCTTAAGCGGCGCAACTATATGATTGTTTATCCAGAATATATAGCGCAGCGAGCTTCCAAAACTTAAGATCCTCAGTAGTAATTTAAAAATTAGCTTCTAATGCCTGGTTTTCACTATGTCATTTTGTGTCATATTTGTTTTATTTACATTATGATTTCGACGCAGAAACTGTCCAAAATTAAAATGTTCATTAACCATGTCAGTCAATATCATAATGCCAACACGTTGAACTTTGTCATATCGAAAAACAAAAAATTTGAGAAATTTTCGAACTTGAAACTGACACAAAATGACAGTGAAAAGCAAACATAAGTATATTTAAAATTTACAAAACTCACCTAAAAATAAGCGCACCGTGTCATGCTGCACCTGCAGCTCGTTGTTTGCTTTTTGGATTTGAATTTATAAACATACTCAATGAGACAGCGCCAAACTAATTTTCGATATTTTTGTTTTTGGCAAATTCCACAAAACATGTAGTAAACAGCTGTTTGGAAATTTTAGGGTTTCTTTAAACCAAAATAAAAAAGTATTGCCACAAATAAAAAAACTACTTTAAAGAAAAAGTATTTAATTGTAAGTAAAAATAGTACTAATATTAATATTTAAAAACATATTTAACTACAAATTTTAAATAATGTGAATTGTTGCGAAGTTTATTTTTAAAATTTTTAATATTTTAACAAAAAAATAGCAAAAAAACAGAAAAAATATTATTAGTCTGAATGGAGTTTCCGTTTTTTAACCTATTAATAAAATATAATATAAAAAGGATTCTATAAAAACAAAAATTAAATATTAAGATAAAATAGTATCTGTTCTAAACAAAAAACACCAGTACTAAAAGCACGCAACATGATACTATTTTTTTCAACTCTGAAATGGTAATTTCATCCGTCAATGTTGTAAGTGTTGCTCACTTTTAAAACCATAAAAATTAGTACAATCGCCAGTTCATTTGCCAAATTGCGTTCGCTTCACCAATCGTAATAGGCCTCTTAAACGGAATATTTGTAATTTTGTTGTTATTATAATTTTACGTAACACATATATAGGAAATGTTTCATGTATTTTACGAATTATCATGTATTTTACGAATTATCATGTTTTTATTATAATATAAATACTATAAAAATACTATATAAATACTCTAAATTTATTTTTTAGAAAATTTTCACATATTATTTATTATATTTTTAAATTTAATGAAATTTCCGGTTTTCCCGTTTGCATTTCCCGTTTCCCGGGAAAAGCTATTTCCCGAAAATCGTTACCCTCTAGTTATACGTCGCGCCGCTGCAAGCTCGCCATAATTAACATTAGTGAATCTCCATGAAGATTAACGGAAGGTAGAATGTTGGCGCGAATTCTGATAATGTTTAATATCGTTTAATATGTACTTGTTTTGTTACTTGTGTTAATAATTAATTTTGTATCACATGTATTTTTTGATATTTAGTCAGTATATTTCACAAAGATTTCAATTGGGAAAAATACGAGCTAGAGCAAACAACAATTTTTAAACATTCAATTTGTTCTTGAAATAAAATAAATTTCTTTTTTTTTATAACTAGTTTATTCTGTATTATCGCCAACAGATTAGTTTTTAATCTTTATTGGGTCTGCTAGATGCGATAAACGTAAACAAATATTATTTACATCCTGAACCGTATGTATGTTGTTTGAGTGAGACTTTAACATTTAGGAAGAAGATCATAAAGGTCCATTCATATCATACAGCACGTTGCGTATCATGCATGTAGCGTTTCATGCACACAAATATTATTTAGTACATTTTATATGAGTGTTCATATCATGCGTATTGGGTTCGTTCATGCACGAATCGTATCATGCAAAATATTTTTGCAGGAGCCTGCCGCATGCATTGTTGTAGAAATATAATATATTGACTGATTTTTCTTGTTTTTATTACAAAATTTTGAGATTGTAGTGACATTGCAGTATATTTTAATTATTTATTTTAACAAGACTACCCATTTCTTTTAACGTCAAAAAATTTGAATAAAATTAAATGTTAAAAAGTTGCTCGTTATCACAACTTCGGTCTCGCGAATTCTGCCGGCCCATCAACCGCAATGGTCAGTTTTCGGAACGGGACTTAGTGTGCTTCGTGACTCGCAAAGCACTAATGGCCCACAGCATTGTCCTGCAGAGAACCGGATGCCATTAAACTTCCCGTATCAAATCAAGCAGATAAAGAATCGCAAATTGATCTGGGACACGCGCAGTTCTCCCAGTCGCACCAACAATTTGTTTTAATCAGTACTTCCTTCATGTGTCATTGCAATTCTTTAGTTTTTATTTTGAAGAACCTCAAATTGATTTAGAAATAGAGACACAAAACAAAACGAAATATTTAGATGGCAAGTGACTTCGAAGTTTGTGCGACTTAACGCCATGCTGTCAATAGCGATGTATCCAAGACGTAACGGCTTCAGCGAACAGGCTCGTCACCGATATCAAATCGAACGAAAAACTTTTCTCCAGTATTGATCAACAGTACGTGTGTCTGCGTACTGTTACTGCACACGATGTGTCGAGTTGGACTTGGATTTAGCCCGCGATAGAATTTTACTTAAGCGAATGAATTTTAAACAAACTTATCTTTTTTACATTTGTTTTGACAGAAAATATCAGAGTTGCCGGTTTATGAAAAACGTATAAGAGGAGTTTTCATTTTACAACCCTAATACTTTTTGCATGAGGCTGATATGAACGCCTTTGCATGAACGTGCATGATACGCAACGTGCTGTCTGATATGAATGGGCCTTAAAGCTTTTTCTGTGTGTATTGTTGCCTTTAATTGTCTTATAGTACCCAGTGAAAACTCACTTCAGTCCTGGCAATTTCCGTACCAAGTTAAGAGTTTTCTTTTTAATTGTATTCTTAGAGAGAATATTTATTTGGAATGGCTGCCGTTTTGTTTTGTTTGCTTTGTGATTGAACATTGGCATTGAATATTCAACAACGTAAATTTTCAGTGACTTGAAAATTTTAAGAGAAGGCGTTTAGATGAATTCTTTTATTATATATTTTCAATTAAATATTTCGCTATAATTTTCAGATAAGTATATAAGCAGACATTGGACAAACTTTTTCTCGCTAATAAAAAATCAAATTATGCCGTAGATAAACGCCGCATAAGCCGCTGCTCGACGTCAAACGAAGAGCTACCGGATTTATGCAGAATTCATGCATTTTTTTTTGGGAGATTGTTCCACAAACGTATCGTGCGACTGAAGAACGAGTTCTCTCTGTAATGCGTTATTCTGTTGAGAGCCGAGTGGACTACGAAGGGGTGGTTCGATGCCTGAGTAGAACGAGAAAACACACGACCTGGTGAAATCAGGCCATGAATTTCCCTCGAACACTTTCCGTTGTAATGCCTATAAAACAGGCTTACATACCTACAGGTCCTTCGGTGCTCAAGAGAACCAGTAGACGATGAAATATTTTCATTTCCTATTAAATATATCGCACGTTGTTGTATTCTGTCGAGGAACTCCAAGGAAGATTTTGTGCGAATTGCTCAAATGTGCGAATTGTATTCCATCTTCGGCTGAATGTCGGTAGAGTTGACAGGCAATTGGCAGCTTCTTTCGACACATCAAATATGTGATCATTCCAACGGAGGTAACATTGTATTGGTATGCCCAGAACGTCAAGAGCAGCTGAATCCGCAATAGCCATAGCACCCATATTGAGGGGAGGAGTGAAACCATTCTTTTGTGAGATAACAGACAACATTGGGTTTTGCTGACTAAAAAGGATTCGTTCTTTTCCCAGGTTCTACCAATTCAGCTTAACTCTGGCTACACGAAGCACCAAGTTTTGTCGGCTATTTCCAAACTGTTTGATTCTGCTGGATGGTTGTCACCCGTGATAGTTATGCAGCAAGTTTTGCTTGATAAAACGGACTGGGACGCAATCATTAAACCCTTGGTCCTGCATAAATGGCAACATTTCATTGTCGGCTACTCAAGCCTCAATAAAATAGAAATACCCAGATGGACCCAATTTTCACCCAAATTAAAAATCGAATTTTACGGCATTTCTGATGCTTCATAAAAAGCTTATTCAGCAGCGCTATACATGCGTGTCATATCTGAAAACTGTCAGGCAGTCACGACTCTTTTGGTGGCGAAAACGCGAGTGTCCCCAGTTAAGACCGTTTTCCTTCTGCGGCTTGAACTCTGCGAAGCAGTCTTATTGGCAAATCTCGCTGAAACGATTTTAGCACTATTTGATGTGACTCACTATCGAGCGTATTATTGGACTAACTCTACGATAATGCTGGCATGGCTACATAAACCCCCATGTTCATGGACGACATTCGTTGTAGGCGGCGAGAATTGGCATCATCGACGTGATGGCAATTCTCGCCGCCTACAACGAATGTCGTCCATGAACATGGGGGTTTACGTAGAACTCACAAGACTTGTCCACTTTAACCCCAGGACATTTCTTAATTGGTACCCCATTATTGACCCCAGCGGAGCCTGTTTTAAGTGACTCCAGTTTGTGGACTATTAATAGATGGCAAAAGCTAAAGATACTTCATCAGCAGTTTTGCATTGGTAGTAAAATTCTTAAACATTTAAAAACCTTAGATCAGGAAAATCCATGTATTTGCGGAAGGCGTGCAAGGCGAGAAAAGGTGTTACAAAGTGACCGGTACGTGCAAACAAATAGAATTCCGAAGAGTGTGGTCCAATTAATTGAAAAACATAGAAGATGAAATTAAAAGGTGTCTTAATAAAATATTTGCTCACTTACACGATATCACAAGAGTCAACTTCAGCTCCATGCCGAGATTGTGCCGCTCGACAATTGAATACGCCCGGTGGTAAAGAGCGGTCACCACATCATGCAAACACGAAACACAAACTCTTCCTTAAGCGGCGCAACTATATGATTGTTTATCCAGAATATATAGCGCAGCGAGCTTCCAAAACTTAAGATCCTCAGTAGTAATTTAAAAATTAGCTTCTAATGCCTGGTTTTCACTATGTCATTTTGTGTCATATTTGTTTTATTTACATTATGATTTCGACGCAGAAACTGTCCAAAATTAAAATGTTCATTAACCATGTCAGTCAATATCATAATGCCAACATGTTGAACTTTGTCATATCGAAAAACAAAAAATTTGAGAAATTTTCGAACTTGAAACTGACACAAAATGACAGTGAAAAGCAAACATAAGTATATTTAAAATTTACAAAACTCACCTAAAAATAAGCGCACCGTGTCATGCTGCACCTGCAGCTCGTTGTTTGCTTTTTGGATTTGAATTTATAAACATACTCAATGAGACAGCGCCAAACTAATTTTCGATATTTTTGTTTTTGGCAAATTCCACAAAACATGTAGTAAACAGCTGTTTGGAAATTTTAGGGTTTCTTTAAACCAAAATAAAAAAGTATTGCCACAAATAAAAAAACTACTTTAAAGAAAAAGTATTTAATTGTAAGTAAAAATAGTACTAATATTAATATTTAAAAACATATTTAACTACAAATTTTAAATAATGTGAATTGTTGCGAAGTTTATTTTTAAAATTTTTAATATTTTAACAAAAAAATAGCAAAAAAACAGAAAAAATATTATTAGTCTGAATGGAGTTTCCGTTTTTTAACCTATTAATAAAATATAATATAAAAAGGATTCTATAAAAACAAAAATTAAATATTAAGATAAAATAGTATCTGTTCTAAACAAAAAACACCAGTACTAAAAGCACGCAACATGATACTATTTTTTTCAACTCTGAAATGGTAATTTCATCCGTCAATGTTGTAAGTGTTGCTCACTTTTAAAACCATAAAAATTAGTACAATCGCCAGTTCATTTGCCAAATTGCGTTCGCTTCACCAATCATAATAGGCCTCTTAAACGGAATATTTGTAATTTTGTTGTTATTATAATTTTACGTAACACATATATAGGAAATGTTTCATGTATTTTACGAATTATCATGTATTTTACGAATTATCATGTATTTATTATAATATAAATACTATAAAAATACTATATAAATACTCTAAATTTATTTTTTAGAAAATTTTCACATATTATTTATTATATTTTTAAATTTAATGAAATTTCCGGTTTTCCCGTTTGCATTTCCCGTTTCCCGGGAAAAGCTATTTCCCGAAAATCGTTACCCTCTAGTTATACGTCGCGCCGCTGCAAGCTCGCCATAATTAACATTAGTGAATCTCCATGAAGATTAACGGAAGGTAGAATGTTGGCGCGAATTCTGATAATGTTTAATATCGTTTAATATGTACTTGTTTTGTTACTTGTGTTAATAATTAATTTTGTATCACATGTATTTTTTGATATTTAGTCAGTATATTTCACAAAGATTTCAATTGGGAAAAATACGAGCTAGAGCAAACAACAATTTTTAAACATTCAATTTGTTCTTGAAATAAAATAAATTTCTTTTTTTTTATAACTAGTTTATTCTGTATTATCGCCAACAGATTAGTTTTTAATCTTTATTGGGTCTGCTAGATGCGATAAACGTAAACAAATATTATTTACATCCTGAACCGTATGTATGTTGTTTGAGTGAGACTTTAACATTTAGGAAGAAGATCATAAAGGTCCATTCATATCATACAGCACGTTGCGTATCATGCATGTAGCGTTTCATGCACACAAATATTATTTAGTACATTTTATATGAGTGTTCATATCATGCGTATAATATTTTTGCAGGAGCCTGCCGCATGCATTGTTGTAGAAATATAATATATTGACTGATTTTTCTTGTTTTTATTACAAAATTTTGAGATTGTAGTGACATTGCAGTATATTTTAATTATTTATTTTAACAAGACTACCCATTTCTTTTAACGTCAAAAAATTTGAATAAAATTAAATGTTAAAAAGTTGCTCGTTATCACAACTTCGGTCTCGCGAATTCTGCCGGTCCATCAACCGCAATGGTCAGTTTTCGGAACGGGACTTAGTGTGCTTCGTGACTCGCAAAGCACTAATGGCCCACAGCATTGTCCTGCAGAGAACCGGATGCCATTAAACTTCCCGTATCAAATCAAGCAGATAAAGAATCGCAAATTGATCTGGGACACGCGCAGTTCTCCCAGTCGCACCAACAATTTGTTTTAATCAGTACTTCCTTCATGTGTCATTGCAATTCTCTAGTTTTTATTTTGAAGAACCTCAAATTGATTTAGAAATAGAGACACAAAACAAAACGAAATATTTAGATGGCAAGTGACTTCGAAGTTTGTGCGACTTAACGCCATGCTGTCAATAGCGATGTATCCAAGACGTAACGGCTTCAGCGAACAGGCTCGTCACCGATATCAAATCGAACGAAAAACTTTTCTCCAGTATTGATCAACAGTACGTGTGTCTGCGTACTGTTACTGCACACGATGTGTCGAGTTGGACTTGGATTTAGCCCGCGATAGAATTTTACTTAAGCGAATGAATTTTAAACAAACTTATCTTTTTTACATTTGTTTGACAGAAAATATCAGAGTTGCCGGTTTATGAAAAACGTATAAGAGGAGTTTTCATTTTACAACCCTAATACTTTTTGCATGAGGCTGATATGAACGCCTTTGCATGAACGTGCATGATACGCAACGTGCTGTCTGATATGAATGGACCTTAAAGCTTTTTCTGTGTGTATTGTTGCCTTTAATTGTCTTATAGTACCCAGTGAAAACTCACTTCAGTCCTGGCAATTTCCGTACCAAGTTAAGAGTTTTCTTTTTAATTGTATTCTTAGAGAGAATATTTATTTGGAATGGCTGCCGTTTTGTTTTGTTTGCTTTGTGATTGAACATTGGCATTGAACATTCAACAACGTAAATTTTCAGTGACTTGAAAATTTTAAGAGAAGGCGTTTAGATGAATTCTTTTATTATATATTTTCAATTAAATATTTCGCTATAATTTTCAGATAAGTATATAAGCAGACATTGGACAAACTTTTTCTCGCTAATAAAAAATCAAATTATGCCGTAGATAAACGCCGCATAAGCCGCTGCTCGACGTCAAACGAAGAGCTACCGGATTTATGCAGAATTCATTCATTTTTTTTTTGTTTACATATGAACCAAAGCTCAGGGGATGCCCCCTATTGATGCAATGCGGATTTATGCAGAATTCATGCATTTTTTTTTGTTTACATATGAACCAAAGCTCAGGGGATGCCCCCTATTGAAGCAATGCACAGTGTTGATCGAATGAAAGGATTATAGGTTATTGGGAGAGAGGAAAGATGGAGTAATATCGGTAGATGTTTGTTTTGAACTTGCCAATATAAAAGATGTAGGGAAAAACAGGCGCAGGGAGATTGTTCCACAAACGTATCGTGCGACTGAAGAACGAGTTCTCTCTGTAATGCGTTATTCTGTTGAGAGCCGAGTGGACTACGAAGGGGTGGTTCGATGCCTGAGTAGAACGAGAAAACACACGACCTGGTGAAATCAGGCCATGAATTTCCCTCGAACACTTTCCGTTGTAATGCCTATAAAACAGGCTTACATACCTACAGGTCCTTCGGTGCTCAAGAGAACCAGTAGACGATGAAATATTTTCATTTCCTATTAAATATATCGCACGTTGTTGTATTCTGTCGAGGAACTCCAAGGAAGATTTTGTGCGAATTGCTCAAATGTGCGAATTGTATTCCATCTTCGGCTGAATGTCGGTAGAGTTGACAGGCAATTGGCAGCTTCTTTCGACACATCAAATATGTGATCATTCCAACGGAGGTAACATTGTATTGGTATGCCCAGAACGTCAAGAGCAGCTGAATCCGCAATAGCCATAGCACCCATATTGAGGGGAGGAGTGAAACCATTCTTTTGTGAGATAACAGACAACATTGGGTTTTGCTGACTAAAAAGGATTCGTTCTTTTCCCAGGTTCTACCAATTCAGCTTAACTCTGGCTACACGAAGCACCAAGTTTTGTCGGCTATTTCCAAACTGTTTGATTCTGCTGGATGGTTGTCACCCGTGATAGTTATGCAGCAAGTTTTGCTTGATAAAACGGACTGGGACGCAATCATTAAACCCTTGGTCCTGCATAAATGGCAACATTTCATTGTCGGCTACTCAAGCCTCAATAAAATAGAAATACCCAGATGGACCCAATTTTCACCCAAATTAAAAATCGAATTTTACGGCATTTCTGATGCTTCATAAAAAGCTTATTCAGCAGCGCTATACATGCGTGTCATATCTGAAAACTGTCAGGCAGTCACGACTCTTTTGGTGGCGAAAACGCGAGTGTCCCCAGTTAAGACCGTTTTCCTTCTGCGGCTTGAACTCTGCGAAGCAGTCTTATTGGCAAATCTCGCTGAAACGATTTTAGCACTATTTGATGTGACTCACTATCGAGCGTATTATTGGACTAACTCTACGATAATGCTGGCATGGCTACATAAACCCCCATGTTCATGGACGACATTCGTTGTAGGCGGCGAGAATTGGCATCATCGACGTGATGGCAATTCTCGCCGCCTACAACGAATGTCGTCCATGAACATGGGGGTTTACGTAGAACTCACAAGACTTGTCCACTTTAACCCCAGGACATTTCTTAATTGGTACCCCATTATTGACCCCAGCGGAGCCTGTTTTAAGTGACTCCAGTTTGTGGACTATTAATAGATGGCAAAAGCTAAAGATACTTCATCAGCAGTTTTGCATTGGTAGTAAAATTCTTAAACATTTAAAAACCTTAGATCAGGAAAATCCATGTATTTGCGGAAGGCGTGCAAGGCGAGAAAAGGTGTTACAAAGTGACCGGTACGTGCAAACAAATAGAATTCCGAAGAGTGTGGTCCAATTAATTGAAAAACATAGAAGATGAAATTAAAAGGTGTCTTAATAAAATATTTGCTCACTTACACGATATCACAAGAGTCAACTTCAGCTCCATGCCGAGATTGTGCCGCTCGACAATTGAATACGCCCGGTGGTAAAGAGCGGTCACCACATCATGCAAACACGAAACACAAACTCTTCCTTAAGCGGCGCAACTATATGATTGTTTATCCAGAATATATAGCGCAGCGAGCTTCCAAAACTTAAGATCCTCAGTAGTAATTTAAAAATTAGCTTCTAATGCCTGGTTTTCACTATGACATTTTGTGTCATATTTGTTTTATTTACATTATGATTTCGACGCAGAAACTGTCCAAAATTAAAATGTTCATTAACCATGTCAGTCAATATCATAATGCCAACATGTTGAACTTTGTCATATCGAAAAACAAAAAATTTGAGAAATTTTCGAACTTGAAACTGACACAAAATGACAGTGAAAAGCAAACATAAGTATATTTAAAATTTACAAAACTCACCTAAAAATAAGCGCACCGTGTCATGCTGCACCTGCAGCTCGTTGTTTGCTTTTTGGATTTGAATTTATAAACATACTCAATGAGACAGCGCCAAACTAATTTTCGATATTTTTGTTTTTGGCAAATTCCACAAAACATGTAGTAAACAGCTGTTTGGAAATTTTAGGGTTTCTTTAAACCAAAATAAAAAAGTATTGCCACAAATAAAAAAACTACTTTAAAGAAAAAGTATTTAATTGTAAGTAAAAATAGTACTAATATTAATATTTAAAAACATATTTAACTACAAATTTTAAATAATGTGAATTGTTGCGAAGTTTATTTTTAAAATTTTTAATATTTTAACAAAAAAATAGCAAAAAAACAGAAAAAATATTATTAGTCTGAATGGAGTTTCCGTTTTTTAACCTATTAATAAAATATAATATAAAAAGGATTCTATAACAACAAAAATTAAATATTAAGATAAAATAGTATCTGTTCTAAACAAAAAACACCAGTACTAAAAGCACGCAACATGATACTATTTTTTTCAACTCTGAAATGGTAATTTCATCCGTCAATGTTGTAAGTGTTGCTCACTTTTAAAACCATAAAAATTAGTACAATCACCAGTTCATTTGCCAAATTGCGTTCGCTTCACCAATCATAATAGGCCTCTTAAACGGAATATTTGTAATTTTGTTGTTATTATAATTTTACGTAACACATATATAGGAAATGTTTCATGTATTTTACGAATTATCATGTATTTTACGAATTATCATGTATTTGTTATAATATAAATACTATAAAAATACTATATAAATACTCTAAATTTATTTTTTAGAAAATTTTCACATATTATTTATTATATTTTTATATTTAATGAAATTTCCGGTTTTCCCGTTTGCATTTCCCGTTTCACGGAAAAGCTATTTCCCGAAAATCGTTACCCTCTAGTTATATGTCGCGCCGCTGCAAGCTCGCCATAATTAACATTAGTGAATCTCCATGAAGATTAACGGAAGGTAGAATGTTGGCGCGAATTCTGATAATGTTTAATATCGTTTAATATGTACTTGTTTTGTTACTTGTGTTAATAATTAATTTTGTATCACATGTATTTTTTGATATTTAGTCAGTATTTTTCACAAAGATTTCAATTGGGAAAAATACGAGCTAGAGCAAACAACAATTTTTAAACATTCAATTTGTTCTTGAAATAAAATAAATTTCTTTTTTTTTATAACTAGTTTATTCTGTATTATCGCCAACAGATTAGTTTTTAATCTTTCTGTTATTGGGTCTGCTAGATGCGATAAACGTAAACAAATATTATTTACATCCTGAACCGTATGTATGTTGTTTGAGTGAGACTTTAACATTTAGGAAGAAGATCATAAAGGTCCATTCATATCATACAGCACGTTGCGTATCATGCATGTAGCGTTTCATGCACACAAATATTATTTAGTACATTTTATATGAGTGTTCATATCATGCGTATTGGGTCCGTTCATGCACGAATCGTATCATGCAAAATATTTTTGCAGGAGCCTGCCGCATGCATTGTTGTAGAAATATAATATATTGACTGATTTTTCTTGTTTTTATTACAAAATTTTGAGATTGTAGTGACATTGTAGTATATTTTAATTATTTATTTTAACAAGACTACCCATTTCTTTTAACGTCAAAAAATTTGAATAAAATTAAATGTTAAAAAGTAGCTCGTTATCACAACTTCGGTCTCGCGAATTCTGCCGGTCCATCAACCGCAATGGTCAGTTTTCGGAACGGGACTTAGTGTGCTTCGTGACTCGCAAAGCACTAATGGCCCACAGCATTGTCCTGCAGAGAACCGGATGCCATTAAACTTCCCGTATCAAATCAAGCAGATAAAGAATTGCAAATTGATCTGGGACACGCGCAGTTCTCCCAGTCGCACCAACAATTTGTTTTAATCAGTACTTCCTTCATGTGTCATTGCAATTCTTTAGTTTTTATTTTGAAGAACCTCAAATTGATTTAGAAATAGAGACACAAAACAAAACGAAATATTTAGATGGCAAGTGACTTCGAAGTTTGTGCGACTTAACGCCATGCTGTCAATAGCGATGTATCCAAGACGTAACGGCTTCAGCGAACAGGCTCGTCACCGATATCAAATCGAACGAAAAACTTTTCTCCAGTATTGATCAACAGTACGTGTGTCTGCGTACTGTTACTGCACACGATGTGTCGAGTTGGACTTGGATTTAGCCCGCGATAGAATTTTACTTAAGCGAATGAATTTTAAACAAACTTATCTTTTTTACATTTGTTTTGACAGAAAATATCAGAGTTGCCGGTTTATGAAAAACGTATAAGAGGAGTTTTCATTTTACAACCCTAATACTTTTTGCATGAGGCTGATATGAACGCCTTTGCATGAACGTGCATGATACGCAACGTGCTGTCTGATATGAATGGACCTTAAAGCTTTTTCTGTGTGTATTGTTGCCTTTAATTGTCTTATAGTACCCAGTGAAAACTCACTTCAGTCCTGGCAATTTCCGTACCAAGTTAAGAGTTTTCTTTTTAATTGTATTCTTAGAGAGAATATTTATTTGGAATGGCTGCCGTTTTGTTTTGTTTGCTTTGTGATTGAACATTGGCATTGAACATTCAACAACGTAAATTTTCAGTGACTTGAAAATTTTAAGAGAAGGCGTTTAGATGAATTCTTTTATTATATATTTTCAATTAAATATTTCGCTATAATTTTCAGATAAGTATATAAGCAGACATTGGACAAACTTTTTCTCGCTAATAAAAAATCAAATTATGCCGTAGATAAACGCCGCATAAGCCGCTGCTCGACGTCAAACGAAGAGCTACCGGATTTATGCAGAATTCATTCATTTTTTTTTTGTTTACATATGAACCAAAGCTCAGGGGATGCCCCCTATTGATGCAATGCGGATTTATGCAGAATTCATGCATTTTTTTTTTGTTTACATATGAACCAAAGCTCAGGGGATGCCCCCTATTGATGCAATGCACAGTGTTGATCGAATGAAAGGATTATAGGTTATTGGGAGAGAGGAAAGATGGAGTAATATCGGTAGATGTTTGTTTTGAACTTGCCAATATAAAAGATGTAGGGAAAAACAGGCGCAGGGAGATTGTTCCACAAACGTATCGTGCGACTGAAGAACGAGTTCTCTCTGTAATGCGTTATTCTGTTGAGAGCCGAGTGGACTACGAAGGGGTGGTTCGATGCCTGAGTAGAACGAGAAAACACACGACCTGGTGAAATCAGGCCATGAATTTCCCTCGAACACTTTCCGTTGTAATGCCTATAAAACAGGCTTACATACCTACAGGTCCTTCGGTGCTCAAGAGAACCAGTAGACGATGAAATATTTTCATTTCCTATTAAATATATCGCACGTTGTTGTATTCTGTCGAGGAACTCCAAGGAAGATTTTGTGCGAATTGCTCAAATGTGCGAATTGTATTCCATCTTCGGCTGAATGTCGGTAGAGTTGACAGGCAATTGGCAGCTTCTTTCGACACATCAAATATGTGATCATTCCAACGGAGGTAACATTGTATTGTTATGTCCAGAACGTCAAGAGCAGCTGAATCCGCAATAGCCATAGCACCCATATTGAGGGGAGGAGTGAAACCATTCTTTTGTGAGATAACAGACAACATTGGGTTTGGCTGACTAAAAAGGATTCGTTCTTTTCCCAGGTTCTACCAATTCAGCTTAACTCTGGCTACACGAAGCACCAAGTTTTGTCGGCTATTTCCAAACTGTTTGATTCTGCTGGATGGTTGTCACCCGTGATAGTTATGCAGCAAGTTTTGCTTGATAAAACGGACTGGGACGCAATCATTAAACCCTTGGTCCTGCATAAATGGCAACATTTCATTGTCGGCTACTCAAGCCTCAATAAAATAGAAATACCCAGATGGACCCAATTTTCACCCAAATTAAAAATCGAATTTTACGGCATTTCTGATGCTTCATAAAAAGCTTATTCAGCAGCGCTATACATGCGTGTCATATCTGAAAACTGTCAGGCAGTCACGACTCTTTTGGTGGCGAAAACGCGAGTGTCCCCAGTTAAGACCGTTTTCCTTCTGCGGCTTGAACTCTGCGAAGCAGTCTTATTGGCAAATCTCGCTGAAACGATTTTAGCACTATTTGATGTGACTCACTATCGAGCGTATTATTGGACTAACTCTACGATAATGCTGGCATGGCTACATAAACCCCCATGTTCATGGACGACATTCGTTGTAGCCGGCGAGAATTGGCATCATCGACGTGATGGCAATTCTCGCCGCCTACAACGAATGTCGTCCATGAACATGGGGGTTTACGTAGAACTCACAAGACTTGTCCACTTTAACCCCAGGACATTTCTTAATTGGTACCCCATTATTGACCCCAGCGGAGCCTGTTTTAAGTGACTCCAGTTTGTGGACTATTAATAGATGGCAAAAGCTAAAGATACTTCATCAGCAGTTTTGCATAGCTGGAAAGATGAGTACCTTAAAGAGCTACACAAAATATTCAAGTGGATGTTCCCTCAACGAAACATCGAAATCGATGATCTCGTAGTCATTCGGCACGAAAATCTGCCCCCTCAAGATTAAAGTCTATGACGAGCACTCCGAGCCGTCTTGGCAGTGGCTCAGAGTACTGCGTTCGGCAGGACGCTGTCTGGCCCATGTGGACTCTGAGTCAACACGCAAGCCCGCAATTAACGACCCACGGATGCCGACCACACCCATTGACCCATTTTATGAAAAAGATGAAATTTAGTATCTTTAATTATAATTACATGAATTGACCCTATTAATAATATTGTTTAAGTTTTGAAGACACTGCAAGGCGGGTGGAATGTTTACACGCAACGTAAACCCTTGCATAGTAAACACCGCCTGCCTTGCCTTTGATGTTCGCCACTGCAGGCAAGGAGCGCGCTGCAGTCGACAAGCAGTCGATTTTGTTCGGCTAGAAAAAGGTTCTAGCGTCTTCGGTTAATTAGTTTGCGACAAGTCTCCCACCCAAACCCAACAAAAAAAAAAAAAAAAACAAATTAAAGCCCACCCAAATTACGCGAAGTAACAATAACACAAGTGACAGTGCACACAAACAAATCACCAACTACAAACAATACAACATCAACAAACCACAGAAGTCTACGTTGGACATTATTCTCAACAAGCACAACAGGAATATAACGATCAACGTTGGACTCCCTCAGGACATATTTAATATCACACAACAATTTACGCAGACAGCAATCAAGACAAGGTACGTTTCACAATTATTATACATATTTATATATTGACCCGCACCCTTTCCCATCGACGTACTGCCGAACACCCACCCAAACAATAGATTTAGTACAACTTGGGCTTTTTATTAAAATTATACTTTTCAAAACATTATTAATTTCTTCAAAAATACAATGATGTTACTATCTTCGCATATGTCCGTTTAAAGTTATATAGGGAGAATATGATGAGTACATTGAGTTTTGTTGAGTAGTACGATCTGGATACTGAGACTGCATATTCATTACACCCATTTGTACAGGCAGCTGGGAGTTTGCAAATCCAGCAGCATTATTGACTGCTATATAGCCTGCTGTAGCAGAAGAAGGCTGTGTAGTCATTCTGTATGTGTTAATTGGTCCATATGGTGCAATTAAATTTGAACTAATAGAAACATTTGTACTTCGGTTTGATGTGCACGTTGCAGCAACTGACACTGATACATTTTGAGACGTAGCTAATGAAACATTTCTTTGTGTTCTAGTTGTATTTTGAGATAGTGAAGGAATTGTTGGCGATATATTCATATTACTGGGATAATATTTATGGTATGGAAGTGAAGATTGAGTTTGCATTAAGTTCGGAGGAGTAGTCATATTTCTATTTTGGTTTACCAATAGGTGCGGTGAGGACATTGCCGAATGTATATTATGAGGAGGTGGTGTTAAAATTGATTGTTCTACTGTTGTAGCATTACATGATTGAATGTCTAATCCATTAGTTAGTTGTTGTAATTTAGATAGACTACATATATTTCCAACGGTAGGCGGAGAAGAACCCGATACAGCATTAGACGTTGAAGAAGAAAGTCTTTCTTGGGGATGAGGATTAAGCGATGTACTAGCTGCATTAATAGCATTCGATGAAATAGTCCCAGAGCTGGTAGTAATGTTATCAGGTGTGTTTGTAGAACTCGCTGAGAGAGTATTAGGATTTTGTATATTAGAAATATTTTCACTTTGTGTTGTTATACTACTTTGCATAAAATAATTATTGATAGCACAAGACGATGGTAATGGTCCTAAATTGCGATGCCGGCTTGATACTGGGTGATGCGAAATTTCACTATTGGATAAACGTGGTTGAATAACTGTTGGCATTGGTACATTTTCAAATGAAAAGTTTTGCCCCATTTGTGGTAATACATAATCTAAATGCTCTATGTTTTGATTATTTCCGTGCTGAGACAAATTACCAAACTGTTGCATATGATGTATATCATGCAATTGTTGCTGTTGAGCATGGTCCATAGTTCGTAATGAATGGTGAGCTGTGCCGATAGCATCCGATATATTTGAAATAGAATTTTCTGATGATGTATTTTTATGTGGTTGCATTAAACTGTCGCGACTTACTTTTGGAGTTGTAGATCGTGAACTAGATACCTGTAAACAAATAAATTACTGTATTAAAATATAGAATCGTAGACAAGGCATAACTATTTTTAAACTAATAATAATAATAATAATAGTTTGGCGCTACAGTCCTGTACAGAACTTCGGCCGAGCTCTCTCACCATTTTGAGCTGTGCGTGTTATATTTGTACTCAAAGTGGTGGGACCTACAGTTTATTGCCGAATCCGAACGGCGGGTGAGAGCTTTTTCATAGGCAATGGTTTTACTCTCGTAGGTTTGCCATTTACTGACGAGAGGTAGCGCGGTATAGAAAAATGTTTCTATGAAAAGATGTTGTTAGCCCCAGTCCAGGCTTGAACCGGGGACCTTTCGACTCGTAGTCCAACGCACTAACCACTGAGCTACCGCGGCAACTAATATTGCAAAATTCGACTATAAAAACTTTTATAAAAGTTAAGTTAATTTATATATATATATATATATATATATATATATATATATATATATATATATAAATTAACTTTTATAAAAAAGCATTTTTAAAATTTTTGTTATATGGGAGGAGTCACGCCCCATTGTCCAATTCCGCCCAAGTTATACGCAGGGCTCTTCACTCTCAAAAAATCCCTCCGTTTTTTTTTTGGATTTTATCCACTTAAAAAAATCCAAGATTTTTGGATTTTTTTTTTTTTTTTTTGATTTTTGTACATTTTTCGAATTATAACTAAGGAATATATTTGTGGTTTTCAGAGTATTTTTTGAAAATTTAAGAATTTGTTATAAACCACCAAATCTCGAAACCACTGCTGGATGAAATCTCTGGTGAATGTAATGGTGATGATAATGGAATGATTCATATATTATATTAGCCAACATAGCCAACATACATATTGCCCAACTTAGGCTTTTATATCCAAATAATTTAAAATAATTTAATGATGTAGTCGCCGAAACCATGGATTTAATTCAATTCTATGCCAATTTTCAAAGCGGTAAAAATTGAATGAATCTAATAGGTTTTGAAGAGTTGTCGTGTTATAAAGAGGACATTCAAAATAGATTTAATCAGGCACTTAGGCCGTTTCATTTTCTCGTCCATATGACTAATTCAGCATATAGAAGAAAACGGCAACCAGATCCAAGACGGTGAATTCTTTCCACAAAGTATCGTTTAAACAGATGTTATTTAGCAGTTCTTGTCATCGAAAGGGTGGGTGGTATAACTAACCGATGAATCCTATTGAAATTATGTTATTTATAAATAATCAAATAAAAAATTCGATAAAATTCGATAAAATCCAAAATAATCCAATAAAATCCAATAAAAACCAAAAAATCTGGTAGAGTGGATTTAAAAAAAATCCGGATTTTTTTCCAGCCCTGATTCTACGTGATGTTTAATATAATATTTTGTTTCGATTTTTTAGACTCTGCTCTTTGTAGGTAAAGAGTAATAGCAATTTTAAGGGTTTTTCTTTTGTATGGGAGTTGCCACGCCCCATTGTCCAATCCCGTCCATATTCTACGTGATGATTGGAGTTTGAAATATGAACATTTTATTTGATTTTTATAACTCTACTCTTAGTATGTCAGGAGTTATAGCATTTTTAATGTTTTTGAAAGGTGCCACGCCCATTTATACAATCCCTCCCACATTCTACGTGACCTACCTTTTTAATATGAACCTTTGTTTTACTTAAAGTTTAGTTTTTCCACGGCCATTTTTGTACCTTAGGAGGCGAATTTCAAAAAATCCCTTCGTAGTGCGCTCTC